>PVLD010001373.1:0-205486 GCA_004027595.1 Dinomys branickii
GATATGGTCTCAACAGTGGTTATTGCTTTATCCATTGATATCTTCGAAGTGTAAATATATAAACCCATATACAGACATGCAAATTTAGTCAGACAGTTAATCCTCTCAACAACAGAAAAAACACAAAAACCAAAAATCCAAAGACAAAAAACAAAACAGGCAAACATCAACAACAGCAACAACAACAACAACAAAAAAAAAACACCAATAGTTGCTGCTTTACATATTGATATCTTCAAAGTGTGTGTTCAGGATAACACATACAGACATACAAGATTGATCAAATAACCCGTCATCGATTATTGCTTAGCATTAAGTGATATAATACAACAGTAGAACCATGTTAGCCGAGGAAGGACTTTTTTAAAAAAACTCTTTAATTTATAAGGTCAAAGTCTAAAGACAATTTACATCCATTCTCACAGAACAAACACAGCATTCTAGAGACATTTGTTCTACATCTTGTTGCTTCATTCTCAAAAGATCTTGGTTGGTTGGGTTGGCTTAGGTTAGTTGGTTGGTTGGGTTGGTTTAGCTGGGTTGGCTTCAGTTAGTTGATTGGCTGTATTGGTTTGGCTGGGTCGGTTTGAGTTAGTTGGTTGGTTGAGTTGATTGGCTGGGCTGGCTGGCTTGGGTTAGTTGGTTAGTTGGTTGGTTGGGTTGGTTGGGTTGGTTGGTGGATTGATTTTTTGAGACAGAGTCTCACTGTGTACTCCAGACCAGCTTTGGACTTGCTGTATACCTCAGGCTCATCTCCAACTCACCGTCCTCCTGCCTCAGCCTCCCTAGTGCCGCCAGGCCTGGCAAGACTGTAAAAGATTTTACACAGGAGTATATTCTGCAGTTTTAGAAATAATAGCAGCTGTGCAGAAGTATCCTGGAAAAAAGCGGAGGCTCCAGCATCTCTAGCCTAGGGTGCCATGAACTGAGCTAAGGGCACAGAGAGCACATAACTAGGGCTCAGACAGAGAAAGGTGAGTTATACTTTGAAACTCTGCTAGAGACATCTGAAAGATATTCTTAGAGTTTTGCAGGCAACCTTTGGGGATTCAGAGCTGCAGCTCACCGTAAGTCCAAGTGCACTGACTTCTAAACCACTCCAATACCAGTAAAGTGAGTATAACCCCTGACAAAGAAAAATAAAACAAGAAAGGTGGATAAAGACAGCTCTTTGGAGAATAATGAGGGGCTTGTGCAGGGCACTAAGAACAGCCAGAGAAGGAAGGCAAGGACACCAATCCAAATCCCAAGCTATTCCAAAAAACACGGGTTTGTAGAACAACACCAGGCAAAAAGTGTGCATCCAAGGTGATCTTGTAGTTAGGAGCTGGCTAAGGATCTCTGAAAACACAATTTCAGTGAATGGGGAAGTCAGTCAGAAACCCAATGATACTGCACTCAGAGCTGAATGGGAAGAGAAAGAGCAAATGTAATTCAGTACTCATTTTTAAGCCCTTGTCAGAACTATTTTCAGGAAGCTGCTGAAGCCTTCAGCTGAGGTGGTTGAGGAGGTGACACCAGGTTCAGAGGGTAGGCAGGAAATCACATTTTGGGCCACATTATCTCTGAGATGTCTCCCAGATGTCCGAGCAGAGATTTCAGTGGGACACTTAGTACTCGAGCCTGGGACTCCAAAGGTGCTGATGTCCCTGGAGTCCCATGGGACAGACCCGAGGGCGGACGCCCTCGCCTCCTCTGAAGGAAGCAGCTGAAGCTGCTGCCCTGGAAGATACTGGATCGGAAACCTTCTGCAGAAAGGCCTTTCAGAGACAAGCTCCCCAAACCCTCAACCTGGAAAGCTAAGGACAATGATCCCTCACACGGAGCATGTTGGATGGGAAAGAGTGTGTTGCTTGAAAAGGAAGCACGAGGTAGGAGGTTCCCAAACTCAAGCCCGGCCTGGATAATTGAGCAACTTGGCAAACCCTGTCTCAAAATTTAAAATGAAAAAAATATGAGGGGAAGAGGAAACAAGAGCCCTGAGAGGAGGAACACCGAAGCAGGAGGAGGATGGTCACCTCTGTCTTCACCACAGAAGCCTCAGAGACGCCCGCCAGCCTCGACACACCTGCCATCGCTCCTCACAGTCACATCTTTCACAAAAGGAGCAGAAGTGTCACACCTCAGGACTCAGGCAAGTCCGACCCACTCCCTAGGAGGCTGCTGAAGGCAAGATGCAGAGTTCAAGGACAAGAGATGTTGTTAAACTAATAATTTGCAAAGATGAGAACTGTAATCTCCTGCACATGGGAGTCTCTGGCCCTGGTGTTCTCTACTGCCTTCCAAGCCCTACTCTCTCTGGCAATAAACCTGAAAGACAGGCTTGGACATGGGTCGCTCTGTTCCTTTCCCTATACGTTCGCTGCATGTGACCATACTGGTGTCCCTGGTTACTTTTGCAGCATTCAAGAGTCTCTCAGCTAGAACACAACAGCCGGTAAGTGGATAGAGCTTCAAGTGAACAGCTGCTGGTCCCTGCGACTTCTCTGGGCACAAGGAGCAGGCGCTGGGCTCTGACACACGCGTCTGACCCCACAAAGACTTACCATCCATCTTCTAGGTTTGGGTAGTCCTCAGGGCGAGGATTCAGAGAAGAAAAGACACATTTATGGCCCTGGAGTCCTTTCAAGGCAGCCACACTGACCTTTCTCAAGCGGCACACCTGCTGTGGTCACCTTTTCTAAGGTCATAAGTCTTTACTTTGGCTTAGAAAGTTCCCAGGATGAAGGAACCACGCCTGTTACAGAGTCATTCTATCTACTCAAAAGCAGCAGGTCTCAAGTAGAGACGGTTGACCTACTGGGCAATGTCTGGAGCCTTTTTGGCTTTCTCAGTTAGAGGTCATGGGGGAGTGGCTGCAGCTGGTATCTACTAGGGGAAAGTCTGGGTCCCCACAATAAGAATTGTGTAGCTTCAAATGCCCAGAGCACTGAGGTTGAGATGCATGTTTATAGCGACCCTTTCTTCTAGCCCTTGTGTTCTTATAACATACATCATTTAATTCACCAGCTCTTAGCAACAGCAACACTAAGAAAGGTCCGTGTGTCACTGATAAGACATGGAAAGCAGGAAAGCATGAAGGACATGTATTTAACAAGGTGTAAATGACTCCCACACCTTGCTGGGAGCCAGCTGAAGATCTGAGATTTGTGTCTTTCTCCTACCCAGCCTAGAAAACTCCCACAGAAGAGGACAGAATCTGGTCCAATAACAGTGTGGAAAATATATATCTTTTATCTTTCTTTCCTAATATTCCTTATTGTCCCTTCCATGTGCAGGTTTTATTCTTATCTGTTGATTTCTCTCTCATGTTCTACTTGGCGCATGGCAAGTTCTTGCTCCTCCTCATTTTCACCTCACCAAATTCATGTGCTCCCTCAGATCTAGGTCGAATGTTGACTCCCTTAGTCGCTCCAGCTCCTTCAGGCCACAGCAATGAAGGTCGCTTGGCCCACTGCACCAAAACACAGCCCTACTGTAGCCAGCCCTCCCTCTGCACACACCAACAAAGACCTGTGGTTCTGTGTGACTTCCAGCTGAGCTATGGAGTGTCTTGGGTCTTGTTTCTTTTATTTTTTATTTTATGTAATTTTTCTTGTTGTTGAGACAGAATCTCACTATATAGCCCAGGCTTGCCTCAAACTTGAGTTCCTCCTGCCCCAGCCTCCTAAATGCTGACCTTACAGGTATGCACCACCATACCTAGAGGAGTCCAATGTCTTATTAGGAAAAACAAATATTTATTCGAAATCTTACATGACTGGAATCTGTGCAATCATATGGCCAGATGAAAGCAGGAAAGTGATACTATATTCCAGGCAAATTGTTGCTATGAATGTGTTCTCTGCAGAGGAAAAATACAGAGCATTGTGGAGAAATGGCCAGCGTCAGCAAAGGCCACTTCATGTGTCAGGTTCTGAAAGGATCCTTTTTCCTCAGGCAGGACTAAAGGAGAAAAGAAACATTTCTGCTTCTAGGCTGGCAGATAAAGGCATTGGAAAAGTTTTATTTAAAATATAGGCAATTTAACTGATTCATTTTCAAGGAGTGGGTTGTGGAAAACAATAGATTTTTTTTTTTTTTTTGCATGAGGGAAAGAAAGATCAGTTCTGACTTAATAGTCATGACTCATAAGTACTCAGTATTTTAAAGAAAGGAAGACTGCTCCAAAGTGGAAAAAGTGAGGTTAGCCTCTGTGCCCCACGTTATTTTCTTTCTATGCAGGTGAGGACAGCTCCTTGGTTTGCCTGGGCCGACAAAGCCCACCTCAGCATCATCACCAGCCCTTCGTCTCCTGGCCGTTGAAAAGAGGAGCCCAATCCCACGAGCTGCTGCTCTTCTTCCCTTGCAACACAAACTACAGATCAGGGGAATAGGGGGATGGCCTTGGGGTACAGGCTGTACTGGGAGTCAAACCCCAGTGGGCCACAATTCTGCATCAGCCGATCCCCCACCAGGACTTCAGCAAGTCATGCACTTTTCCTAAGCCATCTTCTTGCTGTTCTACAGAGACTCACAAAGGATTCAATGAGGAAAAATGTATGCAGAGCACTTCATAAAATTCCTGGTAAGCAGGTGCCGTGGAGCTCACGTGTAATCCCAGCACGCAGGAGGCTGAGGCAGGGGATCACTGGGAGTTCAAGGCCACCCTGGGATACATAGTGAGTTCAAGACCAGTCTAGACTCTATAACCAAACCTTGTCTCAAAAAAAAAAAAAAAAAAAAACTACAGATAAGAGGAAAAAGGAAAAAAAAATAGGTGCTTGAAAAGTGATAGAGAGAAGACAGTATCCTCTTCCTTTAGTTGTTCTTGATTTTTCCCCCAACCTTTATGCTTTTCCTACAATTGGATCAAGTTTTCTCAGGATCTCCAGAAAGTCCTTCTCACTCTAACAACACCCTCTGCCTGTCTTTCATACTAAGGACATGTCTGGCTTCCTTTTCACTGTCCATATATTTCTTAGCATCCATCTTGGGAAACATGACATGTTTAAAATGCAGGAGAGCAGCCTGTCCTTAAACTCCAGGCTCTGAACAAAGTGAGAACATGACAATGAACATGAATTATGCGCTGCATCACACCAGAGTTCTGAAACAGGGAAATTGCCTCTGGTGGGTGCGGTTCCACAGTCGTATAATGTGGTTTACAGTTTAAAATATTGACTATAAAACACCAGCTCTGAGTGAGTTTTGGTTTGGCTATAACCACAGCAAAAAGAAAGCCCACTCATACTAGGAGCGACCTTTACACCTGTTTGGGTTTCTTAGTAACTTATTTTAACAGATTGTCTATACAAGATGGGGTTTTATGACTGGTATCAGTTCAAAGGTGAGGACAATGTGAACAAAGTGTATTTGGCCATATTTTCCAGTGCATTTAGTTCTCATGAAATGTAACAACAGATGGACTCCTGAAGCATGGAATTTTCTTTTTCTTTTTCGAATAAGCACCCAACAAGCAGAAATGATAAATGAGCAGAACGTCTCCCAATCATCCCAACAGGGAAAATGCTGTCTGAAATGAATTCACTCTGGTTATCAAGCAAAAGTGAGCACTCTCCACAGAACCCTTCTCTTTCCCCCAGGCCCTGCTGGATCTGGCTGCTCACGGTGCAGCCTGGCGAATCTTTTTGTACCAGAAGCCTACAACTTAATGCACAGCTATAATCCCAGAACTCAGGGTGGCCAAGGCAATTTAGCAACTTAGAAAGACCCTGTCCCAAAAGAAAATATAATAAAGGGCTGGGGAAGACTCTGTGAAAACCTAGGCGCAATAGCCAGCACAAAGAAAGAAAGAAAGAGAGAGAGAGAAAAGTGGAATCCTGGGGCTGGGGATATAGCTCAGTGGAATAAGCGCTTGCCTAGCAAGCGCAGGGTCCTGAGTTCGATCCCCAGTACCGCAAAAAAAAAAAAAAAAAAAAAAAAAAGAAAAGTGGAATCCTCAGCTGCCAGTCAGCAAAACATGAATACATGAGAAAATAGATTGTGTCACAGAAACAAAAGGTCACCTTGGGACCCAGGAAATAATGACTGTTTTTCTGCTAATCATCCTATCATCTTTGAGAAAAGGTCACCTAGGTTAGGTATATGTTAGATGTGAATTGCTTTTGGCCTGTCTGTATTTCAGAAAATAAAAAGTGGATTCAGAAATGCCTGAGAGGTGAGGGTAGGGGGCAGTTTATCCTGTAAGGCAGAAGATCTCAAAATTAAAAAGCTGTCACTGCACTCTGCCACATGCAGGAAAAGCCCAGACCAAGATGGAGAAACATCTGAACTCCAGCCTGCTGCTTCTCCCTTGAACCTCCCAGCAGGGAAGAGACACAAAGTATCTCAGGAATGCCAAGCCTCACAGGGTCTGCCCCTTTCCTGGAAGTAGGCAGGAGAGCACACCAGTACCAACCAGTTCTTGGAAATTTTGCAGCACAAAAAAAAGAAAGAAAAAAGAGAGAGACTCAGATAAACTCTTCCAGTGATGTCTTCCCATGGATGTTTACCCACTATTGACCTCCAATAACTACAGCAGGGGGGGAAAGGCTTGCCATTGCAGATGCTGACATGGGCTTAATGAAAGCGGGCCCCCTTTTCCTACAGCAGATGTGCTTCAGCCAATACCAAGACTCTGTCAGCTCTTCAGTCACTGCGGACCCAAAAGAAGCCAGAGGAAGGTCCTGACAGAGAAGCAAAGACGAATGAAGAAGTGCACTTTGCAAAACTTGAAAACAATTAGGATGAACCGAGCAGAGCTAAGAAGATGGGAAGACACAGGGAAACCTCGGGCTGCTTTTACTGGTTGTCTCTATGTTTCTGTTTTTCCTTTTGAAGCCCTTTGTCTGTGAGTGGTGCTCTTGACTAAAACCTCCAGAACTGCCAGGTGAACCAGACATGCAAATGGCTCCCTTTTGATCTGTCTCTGTCCTCTCCTAGAGGAAAGCATAGACATGAAAATAAGACAACCAGCAGGGGTACGATTTCCATATCCAGTATGACGAGTTTTCCTGGGACAGGCCCGCAACCACAGGCACAGGTCTCACCCTGTTCCGACTCAACAGCAGGAAGAGCAGCCACAGCCCACGTGGCAGCCAGGCACACAAACGCACATCCGGGCGCGAAAGTACGGAAAGCAGAAGTGGGCAAAACTCTCCACCATTTGCTTCTAAAGCGCATGTTCCTGGGCAGGGGACTGGGGAAGCCAGCTCTATCCAGAAGCACGCCCAAAACTTCACACTTCCTTTTCCCTTCTGCTCTGTGATTCAGAGAGGAATCCCAGCAAGATGGGGCTAGGAAGCCGTTAAAATATCCCCTCGGAAGCTGCGGAATGAAAAGTGACCTTGAAAAAAAAAAATTCCCCCACTTTTCTCTTTGGGTAGATTTCCCTTTTGGGGCGGTCTCTGTTCTCCCTCTCCTGTTAAATCTACAGCTCTCTCCACATTTGGTGCTAACGACGATGAAGTAATCCCTGTCGCTTATCCACCCTGAAACTTGCTCTTCTCTTACTGGCTGGTGAAACTTCGGTTCCTTCTAGGAAGGAACTTCCTCGCCATCGTGCAGTTTTGTCGCTTCTCAACTCCTTACTCAGAGGCACCGGTCTGGTGGGGGCTCGGGATGAGCTGCACTCCAGTTCACCTAGGCGAGCTGTACCAGGAATTCAGGTCAAAGAAGAGAAATGGTTTTGGATTTCAGGTCCAGCACTTCACTAGCTGTGTGACTGTGGACAGGTCCGTAAATATCTCTTAGCCTCAGTTCCCTCACAAAGGATGCTGACAATTAAATAAAGTAACGTACACTAACCAGCTAGCATAGTGCCCGGCAGAGCGAGCAGTGTAATGTCAGCCATAACCAGAGTCAGGACAGCAGCGGCTCTATTAACCTTCGTAACACACCGTGCCAGCCAGCAGGAAAGAAAGAAAGCTCTGCCTCCGGGAGCTCACAGTCTACCCTCGGAGACGCACATGGAAAAAGTCACATCAGAATAGTCTCAGTGTGACCGTCTGCCCCAGGTTTTCTAAATTCCTTATATCCAAACAGATTCTGAGCCACGGCTTTAGATCAATGAACTGAAGCTGAAACTTATTTCCTCAACATACTCTTCAAGCTTTATGAATTTAGACTACAGGGTTTTTGTGGCTGTTTTCGTCTTACGGGTTTTGTTTTATTTTGCTTTGCTTTGACTTGTGGAGACAGACTATGGGATACAGGCTGACTCTGAATTTGCATCATCCTGCCTCAGCCTCCCAAGTGCTGGGACTAACTGTATGGTTTTCTTAATGAGGCTTCATTGCTCATTAATTCCCCTCATCTGTTATTGTTTTGTTTTTCTCAGGAAGAAGAACTACACATAAGCTCAAGGGATGCTGGGGAAATTTTAAGAAGCTCATTCTGGTTCAAATAAAATTGTTAAAAGAAAGAACAGAGATTTAGGACACTCTCCCTCCTGAGTACAGATGGCTATATCCACCGTGCCATTAAACCTAAGCAATTTCTAAAACTGATACTGATGGCCAGCACTGCTGGCTCTCAGGATTGTTAATCACGTTAGAGAATGAATCATTCAGTAAAGAGAACAGCACTGGTTTTCTGACACTAATTCCCAAGCTACAGGATACAAAGCTGAATTCTATCTGCCATTTGAGGTGACTCAGCTTGTCATCTCAGAGGACACACTGAGTTTTGACAAAATACTGAATTTTTTCTGTTATATACCTTAAGCTTTGTAGCACAATAACAGTGTTATGCATTTGTTACAATATAGCTGGAAACAAAAAAAAATCTTAAAAATAGTTCCACATTTACATGCTCCAAATTTTTGTAAAAGCCTTTATGACTGTTACTTTGATGTATATGCCAAACAGGATAAACCCATGAAAGGCAACATTGCTAATGAACACAAGGAACTTTATGTAATTGTAATAGCCAGTTCGACTAGTTTTATGGGTGTGTGTACATTTAATTCTGAGTTGAGCAATATCCAATTTGGCAACAAGATAGAATAATGAGTCTTTCTGCTTGTTTGTTTTAATTACTAACAACCAGAGAAAAACTACTCACAGCAGCCAAAAGAATTAAATCAGATCTGAACCCGACTCCTTGTGACTGCCATTAATATGCCTAAAGTGGATGCTGTTACTGCACGGGATGCAAAGCCAAGGGGGGATGTGGAGATGTGACAAGTGAGGAAAACATATAGAGATGGGTATTAGGTTTTGCTGAGAAATGAAACCGCTTTTTCCTAAGCTATAAGAGAAATCTAAATAATACCCACATTCATGGTTGTGCACTGTTGGGCCCAGTCTGATCCAGGTGCTGGAGCCATCACAGGGATCCAATAAACAAACCCCTCCCTCAAAGGACTTCCACTCAATGAGCAATGCACATGGTAAGCACATAGACCAACACTGAGTATCAGTATGAATTCGGGTAGGCCCAGGGCCACGATGCTGGACAGCACATGAGAGGGTGGCTTTCTGAGGAGTGGACATTGGAGTGGCCAGCTGGGCAACACTGGGTGGGGATAGGGCTGCAGGAACCTGAGAAAAGAACATTCTGAGCACAGGGAACAGCAAAAGCAAAGGTCCTTGGGCAGGAATACTCTATAAGTGCTCAAGAAAGAGGTCAGAGAGGATAGAACATATAAGCGAGGGAGAGAGAGACTCGAGATGTGAGATCAGAAGTCTGGGCGGGGGTGGGCTTGTACGGGACCTTGTGGGCTGTGCGAAGGCCTTTGGGTTTTGATCTAATGTCATGGAAGCCAAGAAAGCCGTGGAGTTTCCTGAAGGTGAGTGGTGAGATTTAACTTCTTGACATTGCTTCCTTGACATTCTTCTGGCGAGGTGTGGTATACAGAGTACCAAGAACAAAAGCCATGGGCCACGTGAAGAAACTGTGCCAGGAGTCCCATGATGGTGGCTCAGACCTGGGAGCTTTCTGAGGAACTCTGTAAAAAGGTGCCATGCAATAATTTAGACACTGAGCCACTAAGATCTGCAATAGATTAAGTTTGAGGGTAACAATTTCCCCCTAAAACTGTGCATTTGTGATTCGATCAATTGTACCTGAAGAGATGCTTGAAAATATTTGTCATGAGCCAACTTACTTGTGAGTCAAAAGCATGAACCCTAGCTCAGCTCACTTGCCATCTGACAGCTCTTGGCCTTGGTCTTACTTTTAGACATATGGCCACAGTCAGGAGGATAACATCAGAATAGCCTGTCCACCTTAGTGCGGAGTCACAGCCAGGTAGTGCTAAATAGACCATCTGAGTTTACATGGTGTGTGTGTGGGTGTGTGTGTGTGTGTGTGTGTGTGTGTGTTACTGGGGATCGAACCGAGGACCTCTGCATTGAGCTATAGCCCCAGCCCTATTTTTATTTTTTCATTTTGAGAGAGAGTTTCACTAAGTTGCTCAGGCTGGGCTTGAATTTAAAAACCTCCTGCCTCCACCTTCCAGAGCACTGGGGATTCCATGCATGAACAACTATGCCCAGGTAAGACCTCAATTTTTACCCATACTTTACTTAATGGGCTCCCATTGCTCACTGAATAGAAATCACATTCCTCGGCCTGACATCTGAAGTCTTGATGAGTCTGTATCTTCCCCCATACACCCTATATTCCAGTCAAAAGAGCTTGCTCTTTGTTGAAAACCTGTAAGTTCTTTTCTGCTTCTATATTGTTGCCAGTGCTGGGCATTTCCTGCTCATTATCTACTTACCCTTTATGGCACCAGTCTCAATCTTTGTAACTGTCTCTTCCACAAAAAGACCTTTCAGTGCTCTCCACCAAGACCAGCTCCTAAAATCCAACACCCTGCCAAACCATGTGGCCAATAACCTAGTAGTAAATCATCTCATCACACATGTGCTCCGAAGGCAAAAGAGGACACTCACGCAAGTCACTGGCTGACGCAGGCCAGGGCATCTTTATCTTTTTGTCAGGTCTTCATCATATGGCAAGGGCTTGGCTCAATTCTTCATCAAACTCCACTTTTTCATGCAAAAATTAGAATGCAGAAATCTGTAAGAACCACTCAGATCAAGTTTCCTAGCCCAGCTCAATCACAGGTCTCAGCATAAATTCAGACACATGCATTTAAATCACTTCTCTTCTCCTTTTCAATAGCACAGATACCTTTATGAATGTATAAGAAGCTTGACTGGAGTCTCCTTGCCTGTAAAAATAGGGCTAACCACTGTAACCTCCCACAGAGATGTACTGTGGATGAAGTCAGTTAATGGAAGTGACAATGTTTGCCTGTGTGCTGGATGTTCTCATCCACATCAGGTTATTTCTCAGCAGAGGTAGCCTCATAACTGACCACTCATGGTGATTGGTGTGGGTGACTAGGCATCTGTTTGGTAGTTAGATGTTGTCCCATCCCAGAGAAAGGTGGAAATCCCCTAAATTTTCTTCTGTACTATCCTAAATCCCCACCTCTTGTGGGTCAAGACTCACACAGACCAGTGAAGCCAACTGCAACTCAGTAAGCCTGAATGCCACTCTGTCTGGAGCTACTTAGTTATAAATGGACACTGCTAATGGGCACTGCCATGACTCATAGAACACACATACACACACATAACACACACACATACACAATCAAAACAGGTCAGGGAAGATCAAAGGGAGAAATGAGTGTCCTATAAATATCCTCTATAGGGAATTGTTCTTATGGGCCTCTGAGACTCTTAGCAGGAGACCCATGGCCAGCAAAGGCCCACCCCACCCTCCTCCCTGGCCTTATTGTCAGCATTTAGCTCTTCTGCCATCCCATTTCCACATCTTGGGATCCTGTACATTATGTCCCTTCCAGGAGAAAAGTCTAAACCACAGGATAAGAGCTGGACCTCTACGCATGAGTCATTCATGTTATCTGAGAACAGGAAGTCCCTTTTAGGAAGGTAACCAGCCCTCCTTGCAGCGAATCACAGTTCCCCGACCCCTTCTCTTGCCTTGCACGCACTCTCTGCTCACACCTCAGACTGTGACCTTTCTTTCCACTCTAAACCAACTCCTCATGTATACGCACCCTATGCTCCTGCTGCTGCCGCCACCGCCGATAGTGGCGGGGGGGGGTGGGTGTGAGATGCTGAGTCCCTGAGCTAGAGTGGTGCTCACATACTTATAAACACAGCTCCTCACAACAACCCGGTGCAGAAGTTATTATGACTCTGCTTATTAAACTCAGGAGGAAACAGAGGCTTGGAGAGGTTATATGACTCAGTGAGGTCACCTCCTAGGAATTAACAGAGCCAGAATTTAAACACGAAACAACCCAGCTCCAAGGCCCATGACCCTAACACTTTGATCTACTTTTTCCCTTCCAAAGGACCAAATTTTATCCATGCCTCGACCCCCGCCTGCCCACTGGCCTCGTAAGCATGTCCCTCGTGATGGGTTCACTTGCCACACCAGCATAGCATCTTAACTCTAACCAGGAAAAGAAACCTGCCTTCTGCTCTCTCCACCGGGGAAGGTGGCCCAGACCGTGAAACAGAAGGAAAAGTTGATATAGCACAACACGGTTGTACGTGTTTATTACTGGGCAACGTTATGTTAACCTTGGCTGACTCAATATTTATGTCCAGTGGATGTCTCTTGATCACATCTACTAGAGAGATAAATGTACATGATGTACAGCACTTTCTGAGTCCCCTTTCAGGCAGCAGTAATTCGATGACACAGTTCTAATCGATGACAAGAATGTGCAGGTATGCAGGCAGGAGGTAGAGGGGCTTCTGAAAACATATTTATTTTCTCCAAAAAAAAAAAAAAATGAAGCAAGGTCAGCGGTCCTGACCCATTCTCCTTGTTATTGTCCCCAACACAAAGGTGTTACCTAGAAACAGGGCAAGCATCTCAAGACACTGAGCCCACAAGTCAAAGTGCAGAGGACAGTGCACCAGAAAGTTAGTGTGGGACTTTGAAGACGTGGCTGAGCCTCTGCTCACACACTTGTATGTAAGGTCATTAAACATCTTTATGGCTTTAGCCAGTTCATCAGCATACTTGTAGCACAGGGCATCCTTAACTGAAACAATAGTCACAATGAGTGATTTGCATTAAGTATTTCTGATCAATCATTCTAAGAAATCCTCTGCTGGCTTCTAAATATACCCAGGTAAACACTCTAGGAGTAGTTCTGTGGGTTCCAAATAAACCCTCTAGGAGTGGTTCTGTGGGTTCTTCACCTGACTTCAGTGCCAAGAGAGGACAGATCCAGACAATCTGTCACACCAAATGCCATTTCAGCAGAGTTCAGTTTTACCCAATTGTGTATGATACACCAAGGGAAGCAAAATATAAGCTCAAGAAAAACGGTCACTTCTGTAAGTTTAACCTAGACAATATCACAAAGGGGAAAAATAGGAAACAATATCTGGGACCCAGAGTCAGAAACTTGGGCTCCATCCCTCTCCTGCTGCCTAGGTGCTCACTGCATCCCCTGGCCTCCTGGTCCCGCTTTGTGAATGAGGGAGGGGACCACACAGTGTCTTGAGGTCCCATTAGTTATTTGATTCTCTGTATTTTCCCACTTTAAAAGGAAAACACACAAAAGAAGGGGCAGTAAGCTTTCCCTTTTGCCTCTAAAGAGCAAAGAAATGCAACTGTATACTTCCAGCGCCCAAGCACACAGGTACAAAGGTGAATACTCCTTAGGGAGTATTTACGGTATTGTCAGGAGGATCTGCTGACAATATACATCATTATCCAAAGTTCAGCCAAATCATAAGACAAAATCTCTGTTTGTGTAATGTTCGTGGTGACAGAAGGTAGCCAAGGACTTCAGGGGAGCACTGTCAAGGGACTCCCAGAGACCCATCTGAGTGAGAGATTACGCAACTAATGTCAAGTCTGCCCAAGGGGCAACTTGTGAGTAGGTTTTTCTGCTACCTCTGCCATGTTTCCCACTAATTCCAATGTATCAAGCCATGCACTGCACCAAACAAACTTTATTTCATTTCCTTTTTCCCCTTGGGGCACTGGCCTCTGTTGTGTAAGACCGTATAACTGCATGACCAAACTTGGTCCCGTGCCATCTTGTCAAAAGAATGCTAGCTGGACGTGGTGCCACAAGCTGGTAATCCCAGCACTCAGGAGGCGGAGGCAGGAGGATCACCGTGAGTTTAAGGTAGCCTGAACTACATAAGGGAGACCCTGTCTCCAAAAAATTAATTAATGAATTAATAAAAGAGGGAGAGAGAATGTTAGCCTCACAGAGTCTGTTAAATTAAGAAAAAACAAAAGTCACATGAATAATAAATTCAAGAGACCAAAAAACCCTGAAGCCCTAAAGTCCTGTCATTCGTTTCTTCCATGACCTTTCTTCCTATAGCAAAGCACAACTCAGTTTTATAAGTACTGCTAAAGAATTTCTCTGTGCAAAGTGGGATCTAGACACTGAGAGAGGTCGCAAATGATTAATAGATGTTCTCTGGCCTCAAGGAACTTAGTCTTTATCACCATAGCTGCACAAATGTTTCTAATACAGGCAGTGCATAAAGCAGTGTGGAAGGACTAGGAAAAAGGAATCAATTTCCACTGGAAAAATCTGAAAGGCTTCAAGAAACAATCAAAACTGGCTATAGTGGCACATGCTTATAATCCCAGGACTCAGTAGGCTGAGGCAGGAAGATCACCATGAGTTCAAGGCCAGCCTGGACAACACAGCAAGACCTTGTGTAAAAAAAAAAAAAAATCTAAAAAGCAACAAAAAACCCTCAAAACCTAGAAATACCCAATAGCTTATATTGCTGTTATATTCTGAAATATGTTCTCTGGTTTCTCTCCTCATTCGCACCCCGGTACCAGGAGTGGCATCCAGGCCTTGGCCTGAGCTTCATTTCCACCCACCCCTTTTTCTTTGTTATTTTGGTTTGAGACAGGGTCTCCTTAAATCACTAAATTGCCTGAGCATGGCTCAGACTGAGCCCTCTTGCTTCAGCCTCCCAGAGCATGGGGACTAAGGCCTAATAGTTTCTGAAGTACAGAACTGCCCCAAACATAACTTAGATCAGCAAGCAAAAGCTTAAACTGGCATTTGAAATGAGCTGGCCGGGGGCCTCTGTCCAGAGCGAGAGCCAGAGCTAGAGAAGCACCGAGGAAAGTACATTCTGCCTTCCCTACTGCTGCGTTCATGCCTCTCCATCCCACACGGCTGGCCGAGCTGCTGAGAAAGGACCTGGGACCCACAGTCAGGGACAGCACCACAGGTACAGAGCCACAGTGCACTTGTGCCGCTCAGTCTCCAGCCACCTCTTCTGCCTCCAGCTCACCTAGCAGCCAGAGAAACAGCGCAGGGATTCAGCTCTTGAGCACCACTGAGCAGCAATCCCTTGCACCCCAACCCTTCCTAGCCAGGGTCCTGGTCTTCATTTCTGCTGCGGTTTCCCCAGGGCCACCTGTGCCTTTGTACAAAGGACATCGGGTTATAAGCAGTGCTCTCCGGAGCTCAGGCAGTGCACAGCAAAGGAACTATACAGGTCTGTTTAGAATCATGACCACTTAGCAGGCACGTGGCCACTGGGACTCTATGACCACTAATTAGTTTATCCTCCCCGAGTCCCTCTAAGGCATCTCTCATCATCTCCATTTGAGAAGTAGAACGAAACTGAAAGGCGGAGAAATGGACTGGTCGCCTGAGCTTCCACGCAGGAAGATGGAGGCGGAAAGCAGGTCTGAGAAGCAAGTCTCGCTCTGACGCTTAAGGATTCTCCGTCCACGGCTTAGCGCAGCACATCAGTATCCAAGCTTCCGCGAGAGTCTAGAGATTCTCTCCTTTACCCACCTCTGTTCTCGAAAGCTCAAGGTCTTGAGTTCCATTCCTGGGATCAGAGGTTATAATATTTACCAGAAATGGTGAGGAGCAAGGGATGGGAGGAGGGAAGGAGAGGGGAGGGGAAGGAAATATCACATCCCGCTGTTACAGTTATCTATTATTACAACACAAACCACCGTTAAAAGAACAATTTCTCTCTCTTTTTTTTTGCTATTATTCTTTTTAAACAATTGGGGGCTGTGGGTATAGCTCAGTGGCATAAGTGTTTGCCTGGCAAGCGCAAGGTCCTGAGGTCGATCCCTGGTACCGGAAAAAAAATAAATAAATAAAATAAAATAAAATAAACAATAATTTCTCATCTATTATGACTCAGGGCAGGAAGGGCAGGAGGAGCTGGAACATCCAAGGTGACCTCGCTCACATGGCCACCGAGGGTTCACCTGGGGACCTCAGTTCTCTCCCATAGGATTTGGTTTAGTTTGGTGGGTTTGGTGTGGTTTGGCATTGCGGATCAAACCCAGGCCCTTGCACACGCTCAGCGAGCATTCTACCAGTGAATGACATGCCCGTCCCGTTTTATATCTCTATGTGGGGGCGGGGTCTTGTGAAGTGCCCAGGCTGGCTTCCAGCTCGCTATCCTCCTGCCTCAGCCTCCCGATGAACTCGGGTCACAGGGGTGCAACGCACCAGCTCCCCTGCCCTTCAGGTGGTTTTCCCATTCAGGTCTATGCCTTCTCACAAGACACACCGGCCCGAAGGAGGTAGAAAAGGGAAATGAAGAGTCACAGAGGCCGGTTGTCGCTCAGCTTGGCCTCTAGTGCAGTCCAGGCTGTCACAGCCATGTGACTGTATGAACGTTTGCTCTTTATTCCTGGTGCATAAAACTGAAGGGTTTTTTTTTTAATTTTTTATTTATTTATTTATTTTGGCAGTACTGAGGATCGAACTCAGGACCCTGCGCCTGCTAGGCAGGCGCTTATTCCACTGAGCTATATCCCCAGCCCAAAACTGAAGGTTGTGACAGCTACCTTAAGTGATCACCGAGCAGACCAACTGCTTGGCAAAAGTCAGGTCTTCAACTTGACGCCTGGCACAAGGCCAGCGCTCAATGGCGACAGCCGGTGAAGGATTCACACACAGAGGCTGCCCCTGCTCTCGCAAGGTGACCTCCTCCTCCACAAAAATAGACCTAAAAATGGGGTGGGGGTGCATCTGTGTGAGCAGATTGTGTACTGCTGGGTGGTGTAGGGTTGACTGGTTCAACAAACGGAAAGTCCAGGCGCACAGCGGCCTGCGGCAGGGTTCAGAAGATCTTGTCAGAACTCCGCTTGTTTGTTTCCGTTTTCTAATGAGCTGTCTCGGGGCTCCTCTCTGATTCCCTTGGGAGTCGTTCTGAGGCTTTCTCGAGGGTGGCTGGCAGTCTTAGCAGATTGCCTTTTTATTTTTTCTTTTTTTCTTTTTGAGCCAGGGTCTTGCTTTGCAGTTTAGATTGGCCTTGAACTCACTTTGTAGCCCAGGCTGGTCTTGAACTCGCAACTATCCTCCTGCCTCAGTCTCCAGAGCAATGAAATGACAGGCGTGCGCCACCACGGCTGGCCTCAGCAGATCACTTTTATGGCCTCTGATTTGTGAATCTTTTGAGGACAAAGTATGAGCCTCTCAGAAGTCTCGTCCAGAGAATCACCACATCTCATTGTTTCTGTTTGGGTTCTGAGCTTAACAGTGAGCCAGGAAAAGACTGGCTCAGCCCAAGTCCTATCAGCTCTGGAGTTTGTTTCGAGCATGGGGACCGTAAGGGAATTCTCCTAGAAGCTGGCGACTGCCACCAGAATAATTTCTGGAAGAAAAGTAACATGTCTACCACTGTAGATCACAGCATTGTTTCCAATAGTGAAATCCTAGAAATTACCCACATGACAAAACGAAATGAAAAAAGGGTAAAATAATGCCAGGTGTGGTGGCGCACGCCTGTAATCCAGCATGTGGGTGACTGAGGCAGGAGGGTTGAAGAGTTCAAAAGCCAGCCTGGGCCATATAGCAAGACCCTATCTCAAAAAATAAAATAAGTAAATAGTTTTTAACAATTAAAATGGACAAAAAATAAAATGAGTAAAATAAATCAGAGAATATACATATAGTAAAACTTTTGTTTGTAAGTGTAATTCATTCTGAAAATATGCTTGTAAGCTAAAGCATTTGTATATTAAAGTGAATTTCTCCATAAGAAATAATGGAAACTCAAGTGATTCATTCTACAACCAAAAATATACATATAAAATTATTATAATACTGTAATGTGACACAAACTAATGAAGACCACAAACTATAAAAATATAATGAGATTAACCTGGACTTACCTGTGAAAACCTTCATGGCTGGTGCGAGAGAGCGAGAGAGGACGGTGATTGTGTTGGACAATTTTTTCACTATCACCAGTGGGATCACTGCTATCTACTGGCTCAGTGGAATCTTTTTCTTTTTGTACAATTTAACAAGGAACCTAGCCAATGACACTTGTCTCTGCCTCCTTCTGAGGATTTCATGAAAATGTGACTCACATTGCTGCAGCTTTATTACAGTGGTGCTTTCCTACAAAGCTTTGTAGTTTCCCACACTTTACACATCTCCCTCATCTCATCTGAAGGGAGGGGTTCCTCCACCTTTCTCTCCTCTGCCTCTGCGGGTGAGGTCTCCTCCGCAACCTCTTGCTGTTAGGTGCTGATCACCCAAAATCCCTTACAGAGAAAGAGAGGAAAACCACTGGCTCAGCTGTGATCATGTGACATTCTGCAAGAAAGACTACTCTTACTGCAAGACATTACTCATTTATCAAGTTAAGTTTTATTAGAAATATTTGCTTATCTTGCAAAACACTCACAGAACAAGTTATCGCAATCCAAGGTTTTACCATAATAGGTATATATATATATATATATATATATATATATATATTTGAATACTCATACAGGAATATGGAGAAAGAATGATTTAAAATTAAATTTGAGTGATAAGGGAAAATTAACAATATATTAAATGAAAGACAAATACAAACTGGCACTGGCAGGAGCTGCAACCCCAGCACTGTGAGAAGCTAAGGCAGCAGGACTGAAAGCAGAGCCCAGCCTGGGCAGCTCAGCAACTAGCAAGAGCCTATCACAAAATCTTAAGCAATTTAAATAAATTTAAAAGGGCTGGGCTGTAGCATGGTGTAAAATCTCTGGTGTCAATCCTTCGCCCTGGGGGAACAAGCAGCCAGGATACAAATACATACACGCTATATTCCTTAAGTGCATCAGTGTACAAACGTTGCCAGCCAGGCAAGGCGGCAGTACAGGCCTATAACCCAGCACTGGGGAGGCTGAGGCAGGAGGATTGCCACAAGTCTGCAGCCAGGCTGGGCTGCATAGTGAGTCCAAGGCTAGCCTAAAATACACAGCAAGACCCTGTCCCCCTCAAAGCAAAACAAATAAATAAACACATGTGCACACGTGCACACAGGCCGTATGTGTGGGTGTGTGGTGAGAACACTTAATAGCGATTCTTCTAGCACCTTTCAAGTACAGAACACAGCACTATTAACCATAGTTACCACACCGCACATAAAATCTCCAGAATTCAGAGCTTTCTTTTAAGGAAAACTTGTTATATCAAAACATCAAATTTGTGCACCTTAAATGTATATCATTTGTGCTTGTCTATTATGTCTCAGTGAAGCAGTAGAAGGTCGGAGTTATGCGCATATCTAGGAGGGGGTGTGACACTGAACATTAACACACGTGGCAGGGCGGGCACAGTGCGTGGCTGTCCCGCCATCCCTGGACTTGTGTCCCGGGCCTGCGATTCTGGACCTGTTCTGGCCTCTGCTTACACTCACACACAGAAAGACTTGTTCTCCTTTTATCTAGTAACGGGGAAATGTGTGTGTGACTTTAGCAATGCTTTGATAGCTCTCGTTTTATTAATAACATCCACAATCTTTATTTTGTTGAAAAATAACCATGCATATGATGCACTTGGTGCACAAGACCCTTGCCAGGGGTGCGGGTGGTGACACCTCGGCCACTCCGGTAAATTGGGACAGGAGCTCTGTGGATGCGCACACAGAATTCCCCATCACCCCAGCGGCTCTGTATCCGGGCGCCTGGTGCCTGGCGCTGGCCTGGGGGATGGGGGGCCTTGTGCTTTGTTTTGTCATGCATGGCAGCTCCTTCAGAATTGTTGTGAAAATGAATCCCCTACAGCGCTGGGCCCATCTTATTCAGGTCCTGCCCTCAGGGACACCTCTCAGGTTCTGCTTTCTCAGTGCTCCGAGGGACACAGGTTCCCCCCGGCCCTTGCCAGCTCCTTCTGGGCCAGGCCGCAGTGGTTCTTACCAAACTCCCCTGGGATCTGGGCCTCTGCTGGGCAAAAAGCAAACTTGATGGACACTGCTGCTCCAGGGCAAAGGAGAAAAGCTTTCGCAGTAGGACAGACTACTCCACATCTCATCTAACCAACATCAACAAATCTGCTGGGCACTGTGGTCTGTGATCTCAGCACTCAGGAGGCTGAAGCAGGAGGATCGCTGTGAGTTTGAGGCCGGCCTGGACAACATAGTGAGTTGAAGGCCAGCCTGAACTGTATAGTGAGACCCTGTCTCAAAAAAAGTAAGACAAAAACAGAGAGAGAGAGAGGAATTACAGCTAGGCATGGGGGCACACACCTGTAATCCAAGCCCTCGGGAGGCTGAGGCAGGAGGGTCACTGTGAGTTCCAGGCCAGCCTGGGCTACAAAGTGAGCTCAAAGCTAGCCTAAACTACATATCAAGACCCTGTTTTTTGTTTTGTTTTGTTTTGTTTGTTTGTTTTAATAAGATCAATTACAAAGACCAAAAAGTAGAAAGAAGTGGGTAGGAAACCTTCAAAGTAGACCGTGACACAAACCAAAGGAAGAATTTCCAGAGGACAAAACAGTTGACAGTGTCAGCATTGCCAACTGACCAAATCATATGAGAGCTGGGAATGAACGCTGCTCTCAGCAGTGCTTATCATCTGAAATGAACTTTTCAAAGTCATATTATGGATTGTCTACTAGGGATAAGACTTTTGTTGAAAGGCAGAGAGGTGTTTGTTTTGTTTTGTTTTTGTTTTTGTTTTTGTTTTTATTTTTTGTCTTTCTGAGACAGGCTTTCACTATGTAGCTCAGGCTGGCCTTGAACTCACTTTGTAGCCTAGGCTGGCCCCAACCTTGCATTGATACTCTTGTCTCAGCCTCCTGAGTGCTGGGATTACAGGCACGCACCACCACACCCAGCAGCAAGGTTTACAGGTCATAGTCCCTGGTTTCCAGGAGCTGATCGTCTAGTTCACAACCCAAAACAGAGGCACAGGTAATTATGCCTCCGTCTTCAATGACCAAAAAACAAACAAACTCTAAATACTACAGTGCATTATGGGCCAAGTAAGTGGATATAAATATTCCATCTCAAGCTTTCTACCATGAATATTAAGGACCAGGAAAGTTGTGCAGTTTGTTTTTTTGAATCTACATCTTGAGATTATTGTTTACACCATAGACCACTTCCAGATAAAATGATCAAGTTAGAGAATAATTCAGAAACCATTTTAATATGAGAAACAAGACTCTGCCTTGTGTTTGGATGGGTCAAGATAGCTATGACAGCATTCGTTAAATACTTGAGGGGCTTTGGCATAGAAAGACATTTTTTGTATTACTCCTGAAAACAGATCAAAGATGAATATGGAAAAGGAGACAGAAATTATCTCAGAAAAGGAGAGAAGAAGGTGTGAGGGAGGGAAAGAGGGAGCCAGGAAAGGAGAGAGAGATCTTACCCAAATGCAACAAGCTGCTAAGTGCCTTTAACTCCAAGATTCTGTGACTGTGGTTTGAAGACACAGCCTCTTTCCCCAGGTAGTTAGAAAGTACTCTTGGGAGAAGAATGATGTCCCCACTGGCCAGGGCGGGGCGGGCTTCTGAGGGGGACCAGAGGGGAAAGGGCATTTAGGCACAAGTGGAGCCCACCTTCCTCACACCATCTGGGCACAAGACGCTGGGGAGTCATCAGAACCAAGGGGACAAGCACTTTCAGTGCCAGCGCGTGAAAGTAGAGTTAGGTCACACAGAGCTGCTGAAGATGTTTGTGCAAGCAAATACAGCTCCATTAAGTGGAGCTTCAAGGAAGATTGCTCTGGCTTTGACTAAGGGCAGATTAGAAATGAAACAGACAAAAGCAGGGGTTATGAGGAAGGCTGAGAAAATAAGAAGTTAAACTTGGGAAATAGGAAAAATAAAGCCTGGAATGAAGAACTCTGGGAAAGAAACAGTCACGGGCAGGGCTCACTGAGTCTGCTGGGGGAAAAGGCAGAAGGGAAAAACAAACAAGGCATGAAAGAGGGAGGGTAAGGTCAGGGTCAGGTGTCTAATCTGAGAAGTGAGGCACGATGTGGACATGGGAAGCCCGTCTCGGGGGACCCCAGCCGACGCACGTCTCTGTCACAGCGTCTGCAGCATCCAGTGGAATATTACCAGCTGCCGTCACAGATCCTGGCTTTCCTGAATGAGCGAGTCGGCAGTACTGGCAAGCAGCACACATGACAGGCACTTAGCCAAGCATGAAGCAACAGGTCTGAAACATGTGAGTGTGCAGATAGCGCATCTGCAGCCCAGAGCCCCTGATCAAAGGAATTAATTCACAGAAGCAAGTGAAAAAGAAATCTCCCCAAGCTCCAGAGCTGCCCACTCCTCCTGCCGCTGTCTTGTCTAAGAACACACATACATCTAAGGTGAGATTTACTTTCTTACTGGAAACCGGGGCAGAGAGGAACACTTAAAGCCAAGGTACTTTTTTTGAGGTAGTATTTGAGGTGATGTGGGGGAAACACTCTTTAACTCCGTCTGTGTAGAAAGCCCAGTCCATGCAGAAAAAGTAAATAGAGATGCAGAGCTGGTGGGTTTGAACATTGTGCAGAAGCAGACTGGATCATTCAGGCTCCTGAAGCTGTTTTTTTCTCAACAGTGGGTGGTTTTATTTTGTTTGGTTTTGTTTTGCTTGGATTATCTGGACAATTGCCTCAACTCTTCATTTCACTCCGCTTCTATAGACAGTCTTCTAAGGGTTCTATTTTTATCGTGCTCCAATAAGAGCGCGGCACAATGGGGCTCATTGAAATGAGGCTCGCTGAAAGGACTGAGCCAGTTGAAAGGCTATGTTTCCTTGCACATCCTATATTTTCCATGATGCACAAAAATGAGCAGTTCTCTGCCCTTGGCCTGTCCTCCCCATTAACCATACTTCCCTCCTCGCAGGCCAGGGTAAAACAGAGAGCAGCGGTTGGGCAAATAGCCATGCTGATAAGGGCAGAGTGAAACCCAGCCGCCTGGAAAGCACGGCTAATGGAGCGGGTCCGGCAGCCCGCCATCCTCAGCGCTGGAGGTCCCCTGGACAGCCGAACAGGGCTGTCCTGGCCGCTGCCTTTTCCAGCAACTCTGAAACTCAGCCTCCCTGCTGCTCCCTGAGCAAACTCGAAGACTGAGCCAGGAGCTCTGGGTTGGCGGCCCCTACACCGGAAGGCCGTCATCTCTGGGCCCCTACACCGGAAGGCTGTCAGTGGTTGATCACAGCTGGAAGCCTCCGGAAGCTGCTTTCTCCCTTAGGTCTCTTCTATCTGATTGACTTTGGGCTTTGGTCATATTAAAAACAACTCCTCTTGCCAAGTATGATGGTGCACACCTACAGTCCCAGCACTCTGGGAGATACAGGCAGGAGGATGGAAAAGTTTGAACCCAGTTTGGGCAACTCAGCAATTCACTGAAACCCTACAGGCCAAGTTTTTAAAGATCAGGTTATAATACTCTCTGAAGGCCCTGGGTTCAATCCTCCCAGTACTGGGTTGGGGTAGGGTGGGTTTGGGTTTTTTCAGGCAGTGTCTCGCTATGTAGCCCAGTCTGGCCTTCAACTCATTTTGTAGCCCAGGCTAGTGATCCTCCTGCCTCAGCCTCCCAACTGCTGAGATTAAGTCTTTTCTTTAGAAAGCCTTGCTAGTTTTGTTGATTTTTAAATTCTGCCAACAAATATAAAATTCTGTCTAAATAAAAAACAGTTTGAAGGTGACAGGTGCCTGTCATGCCAGTACTTTGTTTTGTTTTGTTTTGTTTTTTTATGCATGGCAGTACTTTGGGAGGCTGAGGCAGGAGAACTGCAAGCTCAAGCCCAGCCTGGGCAACTTAGTGAGACTTTGTTTCTAAATATAAAAAATAAAAAGAGGTTAGATCTATAGCTTGGTACGAAGGCTCTGGGTTCAATCCTGTACTGCAAAACAAATAAACCAACCAAAACAACAATTAAAAAACAAAACAGCATGACTGCTGTGAAAACTCAGTTTGAGACAGGTTGTACTCCTGGCCTCCGAACCATTGTGCCAACTTTAGCACATTCAGAAGCAGCCCCTGGGCCAAAAATTTGCTATAGAAAGCATTTCAGCTGGGAGGTCAGAGAACCTGGAGTGCCTGACCAGCCTGACCTGAAGAGTGAGACCCTGTCTCAAAAAGACAAAAAGCAAAACAGGCTTTATGTATCATTTATGCAAGATGTCGTGTAAATCAATAGTCCACATTAGTGATTATTACTATTGTGTTATTGTTGTGGTTACCATGCAGGATTGCAGAGTTGACTGGGTGCAGCTTAAAGCCTTCCCAAGCCACAGGCTACATTCAAAAGGGAACGGAAAGGTGCCAGGCATGGCAGCACACATCTACAACTCCAGAGGCTGTGGCAGGAAGACAGCAAGTACAAGAGGACAGAGAGAGAGAGACAGACAGATGGACACAGAGAAAGAGGGAGAAAAAGAACAAATGGTGCCCAGGTTCCTTAAAGATATAATAAACCTCAGAGAAATGACTGGTTCGGGAAGGAATTGGCCACTTTGTGACAGGGACATACTTTACAAAAGCCCTCAGAGGTGGCTAAGGGGGAAGCAAAGAAAGAACTTTCTTAAGTAAATATCAAATCAATTAAAGGAACAGATCCATGGATATAAATCATTTACAGAAATAGGCCCTGCCTGTGGCTTCTTACACAAAACACCCTAAATGCCAGGCCTTAAGTAACTCGGTGAAAAGATTCTAAAATGATTCAGTGTCCACACAAGGGAGTAAGAGGCAACATGCTAAAGCAAACCCTGCAAAACAAAGCTTTTCAAGATATAAAAATTCATAAGCCTCTCTTATCAGAAAGTAGGTGAATGAATATTCTGGCATTCTCATGGCCTGTTTGCTTTAGCATTTGTCATAGAGTTACCCTGTGCAAAGGTAAGGTCTGGTATGCACTGTAATTACTTTCCCACCTACTTCTGTCACAAGGTCTACTTAAAGGGCAATTTCTTTCTTTAGTTCTTTAAACGCTTCCAAAAAGATATCTTAAGGTCAAGAAACTCCAACAATGTGCAAATATCTTTCAGGAGTAGTCGATTTCCCCCTGGTACCATTAGGGGAGATTTTATTGTAGTCCGTCTAAAGCACAGTAATGGAGGGTCATGTTTCTGTTTACTCGGGGACAGTATTAGTAATCGAAACCAGGAGGAAGCAGGCCTGTCTGCACTGCAGCCCAGCACTCTCCGGCAGGCCACCTTCATTTGTGAGTTTGGATTCCAGAGGATGTCTAAATGGCTTTTTCCATAAAATATCTGAAACATACATATGGGGTGTCTATTTAGGCCTCTCTCTAAAATGTTTAAACTTTATGCATTGGCGAAGGCTTGATTGTAAGCTTTGGATTAATTCGTGATGGACCATCTCTATGAGATTTAGTGGCTGAAGATGTGTGTGTGTCCTTTGCACACCAGCTGTGAGCTGGAGTTTGATGGCCTTTTGCTCTTCACCTATCTTCCTGGTTAACTGAGCACACTCCTGTAACCCCACTCTGGGAAGCTGAGATTGGAGGACTGCAAGTCTGAAGTCATCCCTGCAATTTAGCTATCCAGCCAGAGAGGCCCTGTCTCAAAACAAACAAACAAGGGGTGGGTGTAGCTCAGCGGAAAGGCCCCTGGTTTAATCCACAGCACCACCAAAAAAAAAAATTATATATATATATATATATATATATATATATATATATATTGCTTTTTGGTAATTAAAGTCCAGTGAACAGATTAATACTTCTGTATCCAAACAAATTAGGCAAATTTTCCCAGTAATATTTGGCTGCATGCTGGTACATTTAGCAAATGTTTACCTGGTGCTTATCACATGCACACTAAGAAGGGCACTGAGGGGACAAACGCGAACAAAAGAGTAGCCCTCAAAAACGGAGAGCAAAAGGAAGTGACTGCTGCGATCCTGGTTGTAGTGGTATTAAAGGAGAAATCGACAACACATCTAGCCTTGCACATCTTGATTAGCTTTCTCTGCCATTCTAGAATCAGGTAGCAGTGCAGATCCACACAGATTCACAGTGCTCTACACTGCCCCACGCGCAGAGTATACTTACAGCCAGAGAACGGAAGTGAGCTACAGGAAACGGAAGTGACATGCAGAGACGACCACATTGGTTAAAATTTGACGTTTATGGTGTTTGAGCCTAGTTTGGACAGAGAGCTACCTGACTGGTGCTAAGCACCTGTGCTTGGCTGAGCCTCGGCCATGTGATGCCCAAGTGAATCCCAAACTGTACCAGGCAAGGCACCCACCTCCGCTGTGCCCAGATACAGAGAAGACCGAGACAGGAGTGCTGCAAGTTTGAGGCCAGCCGGGGACTTGGCAAAGCTGTTTCCAAATAAAAAATAAAAATAAAAAGGGGTTGAGGATGTAAGCGCTCCTTGCATTCAGTCTCCAGTTCCTCCTCCCAGAAAGAGTAGGTTATAATGTTTACATATCATCTAAGATTACACATCACTGTGTATGGAGAAGTCTTTAGAACACATTAAAAGTATGTACAAAAGCAGCATTAGGACAAATGTAGAAATAAGCATTTGGGGGAAGGGAGGTACCAGGAATCAAACTCAGGACCTTGTGCTTGCCAGGTAGGTGCTTGTGCCCCTGAGCTAGACCCCCAGTCTAGGACAAATGTAGACACCTGTAATTCCATGGCAAGTTTGGGGCCGGCCTGGGCTACACAAAGAGAGGCTGTCTCCAAAAAGTAAGGGAAGGGGAGAGGTAGGAAAAAGGAAAGAGGAGAAGAGAAGCAGTGTAA
Source organism: Dinomys branickii (assembly GCA_004027595.1). Classification (NCBI taxonomy): domain Eukaryota; kingdom Metazoa; phylum Chordata; class Mammalia; order Rodentia; family Dinomyidae; genus Dinomys; species Dinomys branickii. The sequence goes on from PVLD010001373.1 coordinate 26,958, forward strand.
GCACAACGCTTAGGGAGACTGAGGCAAGAGGATCACAATTTGGAGTCCAGCCTGGGTGATACATAGAACTGTTGGTGCTTTTAATGTCTTATAAACCTTTCCTCTTTTTTGAGACAGGGTCTCAGTAAGTTGCTATATTGCCCAAGCTGAGCTTAAAGGAGCAATCCTCCCACCTCAGCCTTCCTCCTGCCTCAGCCGCCCAGAATTGGCCACTGCTCCCAGTTTTTTTGTTGTTGTTGTTTAATTCTGTTTTGTTTTTTAAACGACATCTCACAGTATTGCACAGACTGCTTCCAAATTCGAGATCCTCCAGCCTCAGCCTCCAAAGTATTTGGGATTATAGAAGCGCTCAATATGCACAGACTTAGTTATCTCATTATACTGTATTTAATAAATAAAATACTGTGCTAGACTTCATTCTCATGGAGATTGCTCCCTGGAGGAAGAGCCAGGTAACTAACAGGGAGAATAATAAATCAGACGTTCACTAATTACGGGATGGGAAGAACATTCTTATAAAAAGACATAAAATAATGAAGAGGGCATGCTCTCTTTAGAAGGGCAATCAGAGAGGAACTCTCAGAGGAGGAGACGTTGATGCTGAGATCTCATGTAAGAGCCAGCCAAGTTTAGAGAAATGCCTAACAGTGAACAAACTGGCTGGCTGAAGTCACCAGAATGACCTTCAAAATTGTGACTTTATTAAGAGAAAGCCTTGAAGGATAGCCAGATTTCAATGGAATGATTTCAGATTAGATTATCAAGTATTGTGCTCCTAGCAAAACAAGAATATAAAAAGAATGCAAAACTTCTCAGATACAATAATCTTTAGATCCAGTATCAGCGGGCAAGGCATTTAAATATCTAAGAGTTAAAGAAATGCAAAGCTCCATCGGGTGATGAAAGCAGAGGGTACTTGCCACACACCTGTGACCTTACTTAGGAGGCTGAATCAGGAGGATGGAAAGTTTCAGGACAGAATGGGCATTTTAGCAAGTTTCTGTCTCAAAAGAAAATTTTTAAAAAGGGTGTGTGAAGTAGTTCACCACTCCCTCCGTATATTCAATTCCCAGTACAGAAAGAAAGATAGAAAGGAAGAAAGAAAGAGAGGAGGGATGGAGGGAAGATGGGTATTTCAGACATCAGTTGATAGAGGAATTAGGAAATGTATCTTTTGAATCTAGAGTTCAGGAATCTAAAACCATTCCATGACAAATAGGCTTAGTGTGTCCCAGAGCTTCCAAAAATGCATTCACCCATATGTAGCCTTGATCACTGAGAAAAAAAAAAATTTGAGATATAATCTTATTCACAGAGAGTAAACAGCTCTTAGCCATGGAAAAATTTCCAATTAAACAGAAAAATGCTTAAGAAAACTAACACTGTACAACTAATATTTGTCCTTTAAAAAATGTGTTTTGAATGGTAAAGAAAATTTGACCTATTGGAGTAAAAGACCAACCTTGTAAATCATAAATGGACAATTAAAATGTATAATTTTAAATGTATAAGGTGTTTAGGGGCTGGGGGTATAGCTCAGTGGCATAAGCGCTTGTCTGGCAAGCGCAAGGTCCTGAGTTCAATCCCTGGTACCGGAAAAAAAACAAAACAAAACGTGAGTTAAAAGGTGTTTAGACCCATTGAAATCTAACTTTATACATAAACTACTGAATATTTAAAGGTATCGGTATTTGTGTTCTGTGTATGAGATTTAGAAGAACTTAGGAAGAATTTTCTTTTTTAAATCATTTAGCTGTAGCATTTAAGCATGGGAATATCACATATATTTAATATATAAATGCTGTTTAAATGTTGAAGGGCCTTATTTTTTAAAACTTCATTTAAAATGCCCAAAAAGTGAGATTAACATTTGCTAGACTCCCAGGCGTAAAAAAAAAAACACTTAGAAGCTAAACCTAAAAGCACAAAGAGGCCGGGGATATAGTTCAGCGGTACTGTGTTTGCCTGACGACCGTAAGGTCCTGAGTTCCATTCCTGGCATCAAAAAGTAAATAAATAAAAATAAAAATAGCCTAAAGGAAACCCAGTACTGATAATTTGTAATTCAAGTACATGGTTTACAGTTTTTCTGTGTTAAATATTAAATTCCATGTACCTAAAATAAACTCTGAATAATTTTTTCTCTACATAAACCACTACCCAAAAAACATTGCTGATATTTACGGTTTTAGCCCCAAGCCACAGAAAAGACTCCTACCAAGGGACAGAAGGGACAGTCCCAGGACGCTCGAGGAAAAACGATGACGCTCCTTGCTCGAGGAAAAACGATGACGCTCCTTTGACAGCGGGACCAACCAACTTCCATCTGTGTATCAAAAGGAAATGATTTGTCTTTTTTTTTTTTTGTGGTACTGGGGATCGAACTCAGGACCCTGCGCTTGCTAGGCAAGCGTTTATTCCACTGAGCTATATCCCCAGCCCTAGGAAATGATTTGTCTTAATGACATCTGCAGAGTTAAAATACCAAATTCGAGGTAGTGTCTTTTAAAAATAAACAATGAAAAAATTAATAAAAAGTAAAAAATAAACAAAATCTCCCCTTCCTAGGGTCCCCTCTTCCAAGTGGGTGTGCGGTAGACCCATTGAAATCTAACTTTATGCATAAACTACTGAATATCGGCTTTTTTTTTTTTTTTTTGCGGTACTGGGGATCAAACTCAGGACCCTGCGCTTGCTAGGCAAGCACTTATTCCACTGAGCTATATCCCCAGTCCCCTGAATATCGGCTTACAAGCTATCTGTCCTCCCACCAAACCATGCGATTCCCCATGGGAAGGTGTTCTTTGTGTGTTCCAGTTACTATAGCAATCAGAGCTTGTCTGCTTATTTGTTAGTTTTTTCCCTCATTCATTATGCAGTTTTGGGGGTAGAACCCAGGACTTATACCTGCTAGGCAAGCACTGCACCACTGAGCTGTACTTCTAGCCCAGCTTCTTATTTATTTTTAGCTTTCTGAGACAGGGTCTCCCTGTGCAGTTCAGGCTGGCCTTGAGCTCACTTTGTAGCCCCGGCTGGTCTTGAATGCAATGATCCACCTGCCTCAGCCTCCCGAGTGCTGGAATTACAGGCGTGCACCACCATGCCCTAGCCTAGCATTTTAAACTGAATTCAAAACCAAAATACCTCTTTCCCTAGGATCTGAGATTAATGCTATGACTTTCTTCCCACTTGTCTCTTCAAAAACACAGATAACAATTCACTGGCTTCGTACCTTAGCTTCCTAGATTCACCCAGCCCTACTTGGGTCTCTGACTGGGTTCCACATTGTTTACACTGGCCCTGACCTGGCACTCACGGCCACAGGGCACAGTTTCTGGCATTTTCCCACTGACTCCTCCCACTCCAACAGGAAGCCTAAGTCTGTCAGGCAAGTGCATCAGACATGAAAGCTTGGAAGAATGTCTAGTAATACTACTGGTTTATTAAGTGTTTAGAGACTAAAGTAACTCAATTATGTAACATTTTTGAAGCATCTACCATGCTCAAAAGACTCTGTTGAGGATGAAAATTCTAAAATCTAGTAAGATGAGAGCCCTACAGTCCAGAGCACTGGGAACAATAGAAGCACTCTTACAGAGGTATCTGTGAACTGTGTGCGGGTCCCTGAAGAATACACCCTAAACTGGAAAGAGAGAGCGACACAGGAAAGAATCCTCAGAGTTGTGGCCGCAAGTTAAATTTTAGGTGCTAAAATGGCTTTGAACCTGCTTCAGTATCAGGAAGGAAAAGCGATCTACAGGGGCAGAGCATCATATCTGATGGTGCTGTTTACCAAGACTGGGAGTACAAAAAGATGTGCGGCTCTTTGGGGAATGACTGAATATGACATGTGCATGGGATAATGAAAGGAAGATACCCTTACGTGCCCAGAGAAAGGAGCAGCTTTCACAGATCCCACAGGGGGAAGTTGTGCCTTCAGGAGTTGTCCACATACTCACAGCCTTCAGAGTGAAGGCGTTGCCCTGGGTCACGGGAGCAGTGAAGAGAAAGAAGGCAAGCAAGGTACCCTGGGGCCCATCCATGCTAAAGGGCTGATGGAAGAGGAAGCGGGGAGGACCCCAGAGGAGCAACCAGAGATGGGGGTGGGGGATGTGGCGGTGGCCACTGCTGGCTTCCTAAACAGCATCAGTTCCTGCTGTCCTCCACATACAGCCTTCCCCGTGGAGCCCATGGGCCTCTAAAGTATCCAAATGTCGCTAGTTCCAAGAGCTGGCTTGGTTTGTGTAAGGACAGTCTCACTTCCTTTGCTGGTGACACCAAGGAGCAAGTAACCCAGGAAGAGTCTGGCAAGGCTCTATGGGAGCCATGTTTCTCTCAGAGAACTGCTAGAAAGGATGCTTCACCTTCCTGCACAGGGCACCCGGAAACACACGAAGCCCAGACCTCCTGCGGCGCTGTCGTCCTGCCAGTGTGAGAAGGGAGCCCAGGGCAGGGAGAGAGCCAAGCCAAGCCAGGAGAATCAGTGACAAGGACCTGGAGCCAGCTCCCGATTTCGTGGTGCACCCTCTGAAGTTCCTCGACGCTTTAGCCAGTGTGAATTGGGTTCTCTGTGACTTTCTCCCCAAACACAGCTAACTGAAGCCACAGGAGGTGACAGCCTCAGCAGGGGTGGGTGGTGGCCGGAAGGCAGATGAGGAAGGGCCGGAAATGCATCCAAAGAATGTGAGAACTAGAGGCCTGGAAGGAGCCCCTTCCGGTGATGGTGTGCTGGGGCACAGTCCACACTGAGTTTATCTAAAGTAACTCCACACTCACCATCTGGTTTAACTTGACTTTGCATATTTTCGGCTGCTCAGATGAAACTGGTTGCTATCTCACAAAGACCCTACCTGCCCACCTTAGCCTGTGTGAAGTACATGTTTTGAGGTGGGGTGGGGAGCTTCACCTGGCCCTGAAATGAATCTTATTCGTGGGCCAAGCAATTCTGCTAAACCAGTGTAAATGTCTGTGATGTCTTAGTCAAAAGATTCCCAAGTGAATGGGTTCACCAATCAGGAAATCATCAGACACCTGAAGTGAAACAATGAAAATCCCGTGCTCAATAATTTGTCCACCTTCTACGTGAACACACAACCTTATCATAGATTGCCAGAAAACTTTCTACTTCCATGTAACTAAACAATAGTCATTTCCCATCTAACTTATCTTTTAAAGACATATAATTAGCCCAGCAGTGACCTTTAGCCATAGGCTATCATATGTTTACTAAATGATCAACCCTTGCACATTGATTAGTTATCAGTTTTTAATTACAAAGGTCAGTTTTCATATTCTTTCCATACACTAAATTTAAGGAGATGTCAGCTTGTTAAAGATGTCTCATGGACAGAAACTTCCACTGGTGCCTGAAGCAGACAACTTAAGTACCCACATGTATGTCTGATTTGGCCCTAAATTTGGAAATCCAAATGGCCTCTAACTTATAATGACTTTGCTTATAATTATTTTTGACTCTACAAAAAAGAAAAAGCAATCTACATTTAGTGGAAACCATACTTTGAATTTTGATCTTTTCCTTAGCTGGTGATATGGGGTGTGATAAATACTCTCATGATGCCCCAATGTAAGTTAATACAAGCGTTATGGACATGTTTACAGTAGGCCAAGCTATGATCTTTGGAAGTAGGGTGTATTAAACATTTTTTTTTTCAGAATTGGAGATTTTACCCAGGGGCACTTTACCACTGAGCTACATCTCCAATCCATTTTATTTTTAAATTGAGACAGGGTCTTGCTAAATTGGCCAGCCTGAACTTAAATTGTGACCTTCCTACCTCAGCCTCCCAAGAAGCTAGAACTACAGGCATGCACTACCTTTCCCAGATCTTAAACACATTTTTGACTTACCATATTTTCAACTTACAATTGCTTTATTGGGATATAACTCTGCTGTTTGTCAAGGAGTATTTGTATCTTTTAATTACTAAAAAAATGGCTAAGAGAGTGACAGCCTAGGTAACAGTAATTTATTGTACAAATCAAGTTTTTGAATAATATCTTAGTCAAAGTAAAGCATAGAATAATACATAAATAAGACATAGAGTCCAGCACTGGCTAAGGTAAAGGAAGAGCAGGGGATTATATGGCCAGGTGGCCCCACCCTCTACACTGAATTTGAGCATTTCCTGTCTTCCTAAGGTCCACCCTGCTATCTAGGCCCTGCAGAACTGGTTGTACCACTACAGAGTTTCTGTACCCCAGAACCTAGAATCTCTGATACTAGGCTAGGACCAGGACAACTGAGTAGTGTGAAAGGGTTTGGGGAGGGGAAAGGAGGCTATGGGCTTACCAGAATGACAATCATAATAATAAAAACAACAACAATAGGGCGGAGAGCCTGGAAAATGTGAAGCAAATAATTTTGGTTTCTAGTGATCTATAGTCGTGGTACAAAAGAATATAAAAAACAACTTCCAATAGGAAAATATAGACCTTATTGTCATAGCAGCGAACAAATGGTGAGACCTCTGTCCTCTAAGAGCCTTTAAATTTTTTAAATTGACAGATGCTATGTTTTTTTTAAAGTCTCCTCTCTTATGCTTTTATTTTCAATGTTTGGAGGAATTTTCACAAAGAAACGAGCAAGTCGTGGAGCCAGGCACGGTGGTGCACACCTGTCACCCCAGTGCTGCAGAGGCGAAGGTGGGAAGACACTGTTTGAGGCCACTGTGAGCCACATAGGAATTCCCAGGCCAGCCTCGACTACAAAGTGAGACTCTCCTGAAGAGACAAAAAAGGAAGGAAGGGAAGGAGGGAAAGGAGAGAGAGTCATCAAAATTTTGTATTAGAAATTAAATGGTAGGGCTGGGGATATAGCTCAGTGGAATAAGCGCTTGCCTAGCAAGCGCAGGGTCCTGAGTTCGATCCCCAGTACCGAAAAAAAAAAATAGAAATTAAATGGAAAGCACTTTTTTCCCTTGAAGCATTTCCCCCAATAAATTATTTACACACACAACAAACAGAAAAGTTCAGCATGCTAAAAGCTAGCTGCTCTGAGGTCACTACAGCACAGTATTCAAAGGAAAATGCAGCAGGCATTTTTTTTCTATGAGATCAAATAGGACGAATTCATTTTTCAAAAAACAAAATTCATACAAGAACCCCATTCAGGGTCTCTATAAAGTGGTTTGTGCCTTTGCATTGCTATCGTTATAAAACTGACAGCATCGCTTACATTTCTCTATGACCTTTGAAAGATTACTTCGCTAAGTGTGTACAGTCCCTAATCATCGTTCAGATGCAAACTCCTGGCATCTTTCCTCGGAGGCAGTTCTCACTGTAGGGACTCCGTTCAGACACCATCTCTGAGTAACCCTCTCTAGCTCGCAGCGCCACAGACCCAGAGCCTGCTAACGACTACGAGGACAAAGGCGACGGCACATATTTCCTCCATGGGCCCTGTCCTTGGTGACTTTGTTTTGAAATATTCTAATGATGCTGAATATTAACTTCAAGTTGTAATCTGATATCCACAACTTTGTAACAGTTGGCGTACCACTCTGAGATTCTCTCCAAAGAAACCAAGCAGTGGTCCAAGAACTGGAACATGAAAACATGGGCCAGAATGAATGCTCAAGATACTTTCTTTGTAACACTTCCAAAGATGAGAGTGAAGGGGTGACTCAGAAAGAGACTCACCAGCAGGAAATCCACCTCTTATTTAAGACTAAGAGTCGGGGATATAGCTCAGTGGCACAAGCACCTGCCTGGCAAATGCAAGGTCCTAAGTTCAATTCCCTGTACAAAAAAAAAAAAAAAAAGAACTACAAACCACAAACATCTTGCCGGGCTGGAGGCGCACATCTGTAATCCCAGCACTTGGGAGGCTGAGGCAGGAGGATTGTCATGAGTTCAAGACCAGCCTGAGCTACAAAGTAAGCTCAAGGCCAGCCTGAACTGCATAGCAAGACCCTGACTCAAAAAGACAAAAAATAAATAAAATAAGATTAAGAGGGTTCAGGGGCAAAGTAAATTACGGACAGAGACACAGAGACACATAATTTGTTGGATAGATGTCTGGGGTATGGACCTAATTGTCCAGGTTTCAGCACCTGCCACACTAACATTCAGAGAGGCCAGGAAAAGCAGAAACAGACCAAGTCTCACCCGCACACCATCCAAACCTCCTGGTCCTTCCTCATTCTCCCAAGTGCAGACCTCTCCCGCTGCTTACATCTTAAGTGAATACTTTAACTTGTTCTCTTTCTGGTATCTTTCTATGCATTTAGCCAGAATACATTTATCTAAATCTTTGTTTGCTTAAAGTATGAACCTCAAAAATCTAAAACAGTCACATCAATTCCTAACTGCAGTCCAGAGAGTTGGGGTTTCTTGAATGATTGCCTGCCTCTAGTTCATGTAACATTAACTCTGTTTTTAGAAAACGTAGAACTACACAATACTATCAAAACAACAAAATGACTTCAAACAAAGCAGGAGGCATAATTATAATAATTATTCAACCTTGGCTGAGCATTTTCTGATGTAACATTTAACTAGTTTCTTCTAAGAACTTTATTTTTCCTACTTGTTATAATTCAGTAACGGGCTGGGTTCTAGGAAAAACAGAAAATAAGAAATGGTCATATAAATTAGAATCACAATTTAAATTTGAAACGCTGAAACGGAATGTCCTGTGAGTGTGATCTTTGCCCCCCTCAAAGTAGGGGTCCTTTTGATGTCCTGGAAGAGGTCGGGAGCCAGGAAGAAAGGAGAAGGGTGGACAGTGACTTGAAGTTGGCGTTGCTTTGCAAAACTGGGGTTCTGAATTGTTCCTACGGCCCCAACACTGAATTCTGCAGCCCAGGAACCTGCTGATTCTGAGGACTCTTGAAGAAGGCTCGGTCCCCAGACCCCTGAGGACTTTCACTGATAATCAGTACAAACAGTTTAAGGGATCAGCGCAAAAGATCTTGCCACGGGCGTAAAAGCTGGAACCATACGGATTGTGATAAAGAAAAAAGAATAAATTAAGAAACTAAACATCATAAATAATATACCAAGAAAACAGTAAAACCAGGCAGATAGAACACTGTGCTGACCCAATTGGGGGTGGGGGGATGAAACAGCTTGTTCAAAACAAAATCTTTATTGGTTCCGAAGCAGTTTTATTTTTAGCCATAAACGCACGTAATACTATATACTAGCGTTGTCTCTTCTGTCAGTCAGAGGGAAAAGCAGAAATTTAGATTATTGGCCTTTTGGTTCTCATTTAAGCTTTTACAAAAATGTACAGTTTCTCCCCGACGGCTGGGGCAGCGCGCAGTGGGGAGGGGCGAGGGGCGGACGGATACTGCGGGCCTGTGATGGAAGACCAAGGCTGGGCCTGAGTCCCCGCCTGTGCGCCCTCTGGGCGGCCCCTCAGACTGCACTGTCTTGTTGCCTCTACTGCCTTTGCCAGAGCCGAAAGCTGCAAAGCACAGACAGGTAGAAGTCATCTCCTGCGAGCCGAGTCCAGCGAAGTCGCCCGAGGAAGTGCAGAGCGCGAGAAGAATGCAGGCCGAATTCAGCCCTCCGGCGGGCGGCTGACCACAGTAACGCAGTTTCCAATGACCCTGAGAACTCACAGGCATTCATCGGTGTCCCATATTGATAAGAATCCATGATAGGGACTGCATGCGAAGCTGTAGAGAAAGAGAGAACGAGTGATTAAATCACACTAAGCCGTCCGAGGATGTTTTAAATGACAGCTTAGTAACAGGACAGGTATTTCTAGGTCCTGGCTGCACCATAAAGTTGTCACACAGGGAAGTTTCAGCAAACTAGGCCAGCCCAGCATTTCCGTCTCATCTAACTCAGCCACCCTGTCCCCAACTCGGAAAAAAAGAGAGAAGAAAAGAGAGACAGAATAGAGAACCAGAGTAATGGAATTAGACCAGCACTTTGGGGTCTTCAAGAAGAGAAGAACCCACCCCGCACGCCATAGTCATCCATTCCAGCACCCCTTTGCTGTTCTATGATGTGACGTTTCATAAAAGGGAATACACAGACAATGGTTTGACTAATAAAGTTAATCCCAGAGGCTACAGCATAAACCAGCACTTTTCTGATTTGCTCTGGTACATTGTGCTAAAAAAATTATTTTTTAATTTAAATTCTATGTCCTTTTAATGGGCTTTGCTGAGATGAATTGCCTTTTTTTTCCCTTAGGCAACAGGTAACTGTGGGGAAAATTGCACCTTTCGGGAGATTTTTGACAGTCTGTATCATAATTAACTCCAAGGGCTACCAAATGTACCACTACAGGTGTGACTCGAAGGTGTCCCTTGTCCGATGCAAACATAAAATGCTGTTTCTTTTGGAACTCCAGATGGCGGAGGAGAGGAAAATGCACAGTAAGATGAACTGCAGACAGCCAAGTACATCCCAAGGGCCATCACGGTCCCACACGCTTTGTACAGGTTATCACGTTGCATCTTCACAAAAACCTGCGGGGCAGGTATTAATATTCTTGCTCTACAGGTGAGGAAACGGGAGCTCATGAAGATTAAGGCTCTTGTGCAAGTCCGTCTCCTCGGGAACTGACTGCACTCCAGTCTACGTGCCTGTGTGTGTGTTCCGAGCCTCACACCTCTGCTTCCTCATCAGTCAGGTCCGGCAAGAGAAAAGAACGCTCACTCCCATTTAAAGCCTGGGCGGGCAGAGTCTTCACAGGGTCAGCTGACTCAGGGCGGTCCCTCCACACTGTATTTTACTTCCCTCAACATCCCCGATGTTAATTCCGGTAAATGGCTCGGCTCCTGTTAGGGGGCGAAGGACCACACTGTGCTAGGACATCTTTGCACTTCTCCGCTTGTCTCTGTAATTACGTGGAAGGCGGAGGAGTCCCTATAACGATGTAAAATCCGCTCTCTTCTTCACTATGGCCAGTGAGCTGTAATAGGAGTGGGTTCCCTATAGGAACTGAATTGGGCCTTTCTGCTTGCGAGGATCAGGGTGCCTCGGAGCCCCAGACAGAAGAAACACCGGAAAAGCGCTCTTCCTCATTCCCGCATGGAGTCGCTGAGACTTTAAGATTTACGGGGCTGAAGTACTGAACCTTGGAAAGATGTGCAAGCCAGCTTCAACCAAGTCCCACGGGGTGTGTATTCTGGAATACAGGTTTAAGGACACTAGGGACAACAGTCAGAAGCAGAAATGTTACAATGAACGAAAAAGCCGGGCGTGGTGGCGCACACCTGTAATCCCAGCACTTGGGAGGCCGAGGCAGGAGGATCATTGCAAGTTTGAGGCCAGCCTGGGCTACAAAGTGAGGTCAAGGCCAGCCTGAACTGCACAGCGAGACCCTGTGTCAAAAAGACAAACAAACAAACAAACAAAAATGAATGAAAGGAGGTGTAGTTGAATAGAATGGACTATATCTTAAAATCAGTAGTGAACAGACAAGCTTAGTGGCACACACCAGTAACTAGCATTTGACAGGCTGAAGCAGGAGGATCATTATGAACTTGGTGCCAACCTGGGCTACATAGTGAATTCAAGGCCAGCCTGAACAGCATAACAAAACCCTGCCTCAAAATAAAAGCTTTTTTAAAAAGGCTAAGGCTTTAGGCCAGAGCTAAAGCTCTGGGTTCCATTCTCAGTACCAAAAAAAACAAAAGAACTAGCAGTTGAAGGATCCTAGCCAGTAACTCATTTTGCTTTACTCTGTTAAAGTAAAACATGTACAGTGGTTTTTATGTTTTGCTTTGTTTTGGGGACAGGTGTGCTGCTTAGGGGTCCAGCCCAGGACTTGTGCCTCCTGGGCAAGCGGCGCAGCGCGCTTGCTTTCATCTTCAGAGGCTGGGGGGCCGTGTGCAGCTCAGCCTGTGCCCTGGCTCCCGCACGCCAGGCCGGGGCTCCACAGCCTCCCCTGCGAAACAAGAAAGGACAGGGTGGGAGGCGGCGGCGGGCCAGGTCCCGAGGGTTCTCCTCCCCCAGGGGGAAGCACGGGCTCTGCGGCCCAGGCAGAGTCCTGAGCGAGGGCTCGGCAGTGGGCACGCAGAACTATGAGTGGGACTCGAGGACGCCAAGCGCCCGGCGCGCCTGGGAGTGAGTTCGCCTCCCGCACCACTGTGCGCGCCCAGCTCCTGGAAGGGGCGCTGTGCCCGGACAGGCACAGAAACAAGAGGGCGAAGAGATGGAACCCAAGGGCGGTGTGACCGAAGCCCGGGGCCAAGGGAGTCCCAAACACGCGGAGAAGCCGGGCACCAATTGTGCAAGGGCTTAGGGCAGCTCGGCCTGGAGGTGTAGAGGCGGCGACAAGAAGCCAAAATTGACGGAGCACCCGATGGTTTGAATGCGTTCGAAGGAAGCTCAGAGATGGTTAAAGAAAGAACGAGCATAAAGGCAGCCAAGGGGGGAAGCAGAAGAAGTAAGAAGAGGGAGGAAACAATACACCACAGCGGCCGGTGTGGGCTTGCATTTGTGTAATCCTAGCACTCAGGAAGCTGAAGCAGGAGGATCCCCCCAAGTACAAAGCCAGTCTGGGCTACAGAGTCAGTTCAAGGCCAGCCTGAGCTGCATAGCAAGGTCCTGTCTCGATAATAGTAATAAAGGACCACATTGTTCAGGTGTAAGTAATACTTATATAGTCATGAAGTCATAACCTGGTAAATGCTGAAGCTGAAATTAAATTAGGGTACATCTATATGCAGAAAATGAGGGGATGGTATATTTGTGCTTGAGGTGTGTGTGTGTGTGTGTGTGTGTGTGTGTGTGTGCGCATCTGCGAGTATGTGCGTGTGTGTGCATGCGTGTTTAAGAATGGTTGATCAAAAAAAGAATGACCGGTAAGGCCAGGCACGTTGGTTCATGCCTGTAATCCCAGCACTTGAGAGGCTGAGGCAGGAGGATCATCATGAGTTCAAGGCCAGCCTGGGTTACATAGTAAACTCAACTATGTAGACTGAAATATATAGCAAGACCTTGTCTCAAAAAAAGAAGGAGAAGGAGAGAAAGAGGAAAAAGAAGAGAAGGAACCAATAGATCATAAGTAAAAAACAGGTAAAGCAGTGTAAGTAACACTCAGCGATCTGGTGATATGCACATAATTATCAAAGTAACAACTTATAGCTTGGTAGAGCGTGCTTCTAGCGACCCAGAAAGTGCAGAGGAGAGGGCAGTGCAGGCAAATGACAACTACTTTGAATAAACTTTTAAAGAAGTAATAGTCTGGGGCTGGGGATGTAGCTCAGGAGTGGAGCACTTGCCAAGCATGCATAAGGACCTGGGCTCAACCCCTATTATTTAGAAAAATAACAGTCTTAAGTAGGGGCTAGAGATACAGTTTAGCCGCACCGCACCTGCCTGACAGGCATGAAGTCCTGAGTTTGATTCCCTGTCTCCCCACCCCAACAGTCTTAATTAACCACAAAATATTAATAAATGTTAAAGAAATTTACATAACATTAATAAAGACACATGCTTAGTCCATCTCTAAATATAAATCCTCTCTAATTCCTTTTTTTTTTTGGCTTTTTGAGACAGGGCTTATGCTATGTAGTTCAGGCTGGCCTTGAGCTCATTTGTAGCCCAGGCTGACCTCGAACTCATAACAATCATCCTGCCTCAGCCTTCCAGGTGCTGGGATTACAGTCATGTGCCACCATACCTGGCTCCAATTCATTCTTTAATTTCTACTTCTGACTGTTGTCCCTAGTGTCTTTGAGAATGTATTCCATAAAACACATTATTGAATCTTTAAACCATGAGCATTAAAGCTGAGCATGGTGGCAAACACCTATAATCTCATAGTGGGAGGCTGAGGCAGGAGGATTATGAGGTTGAGCCCAGCCTGGACTACATAGTGAGGTCAAGTCCAGCCTGAACTGCACAGCGAGACCCTGTGTCAAAAAGACACAGGGTCTCCAGAAAACAAAACAAAATTTTAAAAAAACCATGAGCGCCAATAACTCTGTAACAATAAAAATTAAGAAGGTAATATAAGGGTGGATTCTCATTTTTAATACAAAGAAAGCCTGATAGCAAAGGAAAGTGTAATGCCTGAGAAGGGAAGAAACAATAACAGTTAAAAACTGAAAAGTGTCCAAAAGTTAGCAAATAAGGGGAAAAAATATTAAGCTACAGATTGCTTATTGCAAAGATGAGGGATTACCCCCTTTCTACCATCTTCCAAAAACCAACAAGCAGCAATAAAAGTGTCTTCATGGGTAAAGGTGGTGCATAGCTTAGCCCTAGCAGTAAGTCGGAAGGTAGACTCTCATGGGGAGCAGTCACCGGCTTGGCCACAGCTGGGGTGAATGCTCAGAGCTCTCTGAGGGTTTCAGGACAGCAAGTGGCACTTTGGTCTTCAAGCTCAAATTCTGGAGGCATCAGGCAAAGAAGATGCAGGGGAGGAAATGAAACATCATATAAAGTTTGTCTGGGCCCTGAGTCTTGACTTTACCTTCTGCGATCAAGTGTCTTGTTCGCAGAAGGAAAGTGCAGGAAGCTCGTTGTCCAGACCCAAAGCCAGCTGCTGATGTCCAGGCAGAGCGGAGGGTGGAGCTCAGTGCCAAGTGAAAATGGGGGCATTAGTACCTTTGCATCCAGAATCAAGCATCCCTAGCCAGGCTCTGAGGACACCTGCAGACTTCTGTGAGAAGTTCTGCTCCCCCAAAAGGGGAGCGCTCTGAAGAGGAGACACCATGCACACCATTCAGATAGACGGGCACCCTGAGTCTCAACCACAAAGAGCACAGAGGCAGCCCCAAGGCCCCAAGAGCAAAGCCCCAGCCCTCCTGCGCCTCACCCCAAAAGGAGACATATTGCATCTCCTGACAAGAGGGAGGAGGGGACTCTGGACCAGGTATTACTTCATTTAGAAGACATAAATAGATGAATTGGTTTTGGCATCCAGGATTCTGGCAGTCACACCTGTCTTTGTTCAAGCTAATCCTTCTACTACAAATGCCGCCCAGTGTGGTCTTCCTGGTGAAATGCAGAAGACTGCGCTCTTTCTCTGCTTCTGCCCAACCTTCTTCCACTCGGCAGAATTAGTTACCTTTGTATATTTACCCCCTGACTCTTTATACTGCACCTACCAGAGGAGGAGTATTTTGTTATCTTGTACCCTGCCAGTGCCTTGGGTATAGAAATCTTTCCTGCATTATCAACTCCCTGATGGGAAAACCAGTGATGTACCCATCCTTGCAACACCAACATCTTCAATCTCTTGGCTCTAAGTCTATCACAAGAATCAGGGGCCAGGGATTTAGCTCAGTGCTGCAGCGCCTGCCTGGCAAGCGTGAGGTCATGAATTTGATTCTCTGTACAAAAAAAAAAAAAAAAAAAGGAAGAAGAAGAATAAGTTATAGACATCAAAGGATTACTTATCATCTCCTTCTGGGAATTCCATGGAGTCTGAGGGAGAACCTAAGTCAGTGATGCCAAATCGAGTGCTTAAAAATGCACCCCCAAACACACTTATTTATTGCAAAATGCAACACTGTGATTGAACCTCCATACTGAGGTTTTAGTTTAGCAAAAAACAACTCCTACCTTACCATCTTTTGTCTAAAAAAAACCCCACCATAACAGAGCCTTCAGTGATACAGTTTTTACTGAAAGGTAAAAGTTTGCACTTGGCGTGCTTCTGCACAAGTAGTGTGATCTTTGCTGCTGCATCTGTCAAACCTTGGCTCATATTCAGTTAGTTTGAGAGCAACACATGGGGCACCCACATCATCTGTGAGTCTGTTTCTTGTATCAGATTTGATTCCATGCAAAGCCGGAAACAGCTGCTTACAAGCGTAAGTGATCCAAACACAGTAAGAAAAGCAATCCCAAGTGCTTTCATGGACTTAACACTATTTGGCCAAGAATTGCACACTTCAAAGATTTCAGCTTCAGAATTGCCAGCTGAGCTGTCCTTTTACACTCACTCTCTCTATGTTACACAGAGGTGACAGAATTCCAAGCAGGGATTTCTTGAAATTCCAAAAGCTCCATTTACCGATCTCCAAAATCTAACCAGTATAAGCAGGAAAGATAAAATTCTTCAAATTTGACTTTATCTGGAGAAGAAAACATAGAGTTCTCTGCATCTCACAGAACTGTAAAAATCAGCTCCTACACTACAGTTCTCCCTTGCAGCTGCTACAATGCTAGAACATTCCTCACAGATTTCCTGGTGGCTGGAGGCTCATCTGTGAATGTGGTAGAATTTTCTAAATCCAGTTTTAGATTTGGAAAATTTTTCAGCTGCCTACTTTCAAGACCTGAGGTGACTTGGCTTGCACAGACCAGAGATGGCTCATTGGCCTTCAAGCTGGAAAGTACAACAGAAGGGCCAGGAGTGTATAGCTCAGTAGAATAGCCCCTCCTGGCAAAAGCAAGGTTCTGGGTTTGATTCCCAGTTCAAAAAAAAAAGAAAGAAAGGAAAGGAAAGGAAATATAGCAGAGTATGTTCTGTATGTTCTGTTTGTGAATATAACACTAAATGTATTTATTACTTCTGTATAATAAAAACCATGACCGTTTCTGCAGGCTGTAATAAGTAAGTCCCTATGAACATAGCCACCCATGAGATTCCTGCTATACTCCAGGGAGAAAAAAGTCACCACTCAGACAATTTAGTAAACACCCTTAAGCAAACTCAGGCCTGAAAAAGCAGCACGGTTTCAAATAACTCATCTATCTTGATCATCTAGTTTCCCACATCACAGTGACAGCAGGAAGGAGACAGCAGGAAGGGGACCTTTTACAGGGTCCTTATCAACATCTTAGGAAGTGGGAACATGGTAGTAACCGCAGGCTGGTGGAAGAAGTGATCTGCAGGGCTTTCTCTGGGCCTCCCTCTGATATCAGATGCTCCTTGAAGTCCAGTTCCCTGCAGAATAACCGCAGAGGCAACTGGAAACCCATGTCATCCATGCCGCCACAGTCTAGATGCAATTCCCGCTTGAGGATGAATTCACCATCAAAACTTGCCAGGCAACAGGAAACCCACATCTGTCAGGAGAAAGATACACCAAATCCAAACAGAGTGCAGATTTACAGAAACTAGGACTACTAGGACAATCCGAAAGGGGCTTTAAAATAGATGTGCTTTAAACCTACAAAGAACTGCTCAGTGTGAAGGCCTTGGTTCAATCCCCAGTGGCCCCTACACACACAAAATGTAAGGAAGTAAAGAGAAAAGAGAATCCTTAAGACAAGAACAGGACATCAGCCGGGCATGGTGGCACACATCTGCAATCCCAGCACTCGGGAGGCTGAGGCAGGAAGATTGTTGTGAGTTCGAGGCCAGCCTGGGCTACAAAGTGATTTTAAAACCAGCCTGAACTGCATAGCGAGACCCTGTCTCAAAAAGACAAAACAAAAAACAAAAACACACAGGACATCAGAGAGAAAGAGGAAAAAATCCTATATCTGAACTGCAACTAAGTGAAATCCTAGAAATGAAAATATGGCCACTGGGATTTTCAAGTAACTTAAATATTTACTTGAGCACCTCCCTTATGCGAGTGCCTAGAGCAAAGTACAGCTTAAGGAATTCACTTGTGTTCACTTTTGAGTTTGAAATCCAACCTGGATCACTCATATAGTCATTACAAAGTGCTCCTGTGATCCCAGCACTCTGGGAGGCTGAGACAAGAGGACCGCAAATACAAGCCCAGACTGGGCAATTTGGCAATTTGTAGAAACTCTGTCTCAGAATAAAAAAAAAAAATTTAAAAAGGGCTGGAGCCGGGTGCGGTGGCACATGCCAAAAATCCCAGCAATGAGGAGGCTGAGGCAGGAGGACTGTTCTGAGTTCAAGACCAGCCTAGGCTACACAGTGAGTTGAAATCCACTCTGAACTGCATAGCAAGCTCCTGTCTCAAAAAGATACAAAAATGGAGGGGTAGGGGCTGAAAGTGTAGCTCAATGCAGAGACTCTGAGTTGAATCCCCAGTACAAAAAAATATATATATATATACATATATGTACACATATATACAAATATATATGTATATATATATATATGAAGATGAGTTCACCAGCAAAAATTACATTCTAACAGGAAACTCACATCCCTCATGAGAAGGAGGCATATTCACACCTGGAAAGCAGGTGGAACAGGAAGGTCACCACCTGGGAAGCAGGAGGGCCACCAGGAGTTGAAGGCCAGCCTAGGCAACATCATGAGAGGTTATTTCAAAGAAACTTAAAGATTCTTGAAGCCTAGTAGGTAGCAGGCACTGGGCTGGATGAGGAGGAAGGTAGTAATAAAATGAAGGATTGACTTTGCTCTTGAAGAACTCGAGAGAATGATTTCAAGAAAGACACATAGTAGTGTCCAGTTATGAAAGTTGTAAGTCACAGCAAATACCCTGTGCCCAGCTCTATGCAAAATGCCTGTCTGAGTGCATTCTCTCATCTTATTTTCTTAAAAAGAAAATGGGTCAGAAAGTTAACAGACTGCTTCCCAAGTGGAACAGACAGTACAATTTAGAGTTAGAATTTCAACTCAAGAGTTCTGACCTCAACACCACCCAACACGTTTTGTGCAACCCTTGGCTACGTTTGTACAAAATAGAGAGAAAGGAGAAGTGGTCTGACCTCAGAAAAGTGTCTGTCTTCCTCCTAATATGACCCTTTTTTTTTTTCTTGGACTCTAAGACAGTGCTCAGAGCACTGTGTTTTGGGTAAGAAGTCATGGTTTTGAC
This sequence comes from Dinomys branickii, assembly GCA_004027595.1. Classification (NCBI taxonomy): domain Eukaryota; kingdom Metazoa; phylum Chordata; class Mammalia; order Rodentia; family Dinomyidae; genus Dinomys; species Dinomys branickii. Next base: position 45,611 of record PVLD010001373.1, read on the forward strand.
TGGCAAGGAACTTCCATTTTAAATACAAAGGAGGGGGCTATCATGTACAAAGAGCACAAAATATGTAAATAGCATACATATAAAATGTTTTTAAACGACAGCTAAAAAAAACCAAACAAACAGTGAGCCCTTAAATGCTCTCGAAGAAAGCAAGGAGGGGGAGAAAGAAGCTGGGGACAAATGGTCTTGAGCAACGAGGGGCTCAAAGAAGAAAGGGCGGTGGACGGGAGAGGAGAAGGGAAGGAAGAGGCACAGAGACGGGCCGGCACAGGTGCGGGTGCCCTGTGATGAATGTGATCACTGTGTAGACCTAGACGTACCATAGGTTTGAAAACTTACTAATACAGTATTAAAATTCAAAATTAAAAGAAGACAGGGGGCTGGGGATATAGCTCAGTGGAATAAGCGCTTGCCTAGCAAGCGCAGGGTCCTGAGTTCGATCCCCAGTACTGCAAAAAAATAAAAATAAAAAATAAAAAATAAAATAAAAGAAGACAGGGAAAGTGATTGAAGGAGTTGATTCAAAGGATTGGAAAATCTGGTTCCTGCTTTCACATTAAAAACGGCAGTTGTTCAGTCGGACCCTTCTGCTTACTATTTGACAGATATTAACCTCTGAACCTCAAGCCCATCTCCTTAGCCTTCAAATGGAGCTGAAAATGCTCACGTCCCAGGCCTTCATGGTTGATTAATAAGGTCATTCATGCAAGAGCCTTGCACGCCCCGAGGAGTGAACATGTCAGAAATACACATATATACTACTCCATTGAAAGCTGGGAAAACTGAGGGAGATGTAATTACAGCCTCCTAGACTATGAAAGCTCTTGAGAGAAAAGTTGATAACTGTTTTGCATGTCCATGGAGGAGAGAACCCCCCAAAATGGGTTTAAATCAAGACCGCAGTATTGGAGGCTGAAATATGTCTTAGAGAGTTGGAAGAGGGGCAGGTCATTAAAAGATGAGAGATTGTTATTTCTTTAGACAACTGTTAGCAGAGACCTTCATGAGCAAGACGCGAGAGTCCTTGTAGTGCTATGATAATAGGGTTCTGTGAGTACGTAAGCTGGTATTTGCCAATACAAACTTCCTGCTGTGTGGCCCTTTTTTATCCAATAATGATTTCCTGCTCTACTTTGGCTGCCAAATGTATCCAAAATGTAATCAGTGTGTAGATTCGTAAGTCAAATTGCAAGCTTTAGAAACGACAGCTAATGCGCTGCGTGTGGAGGAGAGTTTAAAGCCAGCCAACGCTTCGGGTATCCTGGGTTTAAACTCTGCTGGCATTTTGTTTTAGCCGTTTCCCCTTTCAAAGCCTCAGAAATGAGCAGAAAGTAACTTCTTCCTTAAACTGCTTCTGATCTAATTAGAATTATCCGCAGTTTCATCTTGAGTCCAAGTAAAATGTTTAAATACTGGGCTTCAGGATATCAACCAGAGTCAGAAAATTGAGCCAACAGCCTGACGCTCTCACACCTTTTCTAACCAGGAAAACCCACTTACTTCCTTAGACCCCACGTCAAGAACATTAGCTGCCCTGTCCCAGCCCTTTGCGAAACTGAATGGAGACAGCTGAGCCGGCAGAGCCCACCAGGGACGCGAGAGAGGACCCAGGGTCGGACACAGAGGGATCCGACGGCCAGGTGCCATCTTCTGTCTGCAACTCATTTGCCTGGGGCTTAAACCTTCCCATTTTGAATTCCCAAGCCCCTAAGCCTCTTTGGCGGGCCGACAGCAGTCACCTCAGCCTCTCCTATGTCCTGCTTTGCCTATACCAATCCTAAATTCTGGATCTTGGATCAGCCCGCAGCCGGTCTGCAGGGCTCCTTAACCTTCGCAGTCCTGGACCTTCCTGCGATGATGAAGGAAGAAATCCAGCTGGTGTCCCGCACCTCCTTGAGGGTGGAGGGCGCCCCACGCTGCACTCTGCAGTGGGTGCTCAGTGCGCGGTAGCGGCGCCAGAGGGACTCTAGGCCGTCCTCCAGGAATAAAGGGGACGTGGCCCCCTTTCATCTCAGGGAACTCTGCGTTATCCTCGCTTAGGAGCCCGTTTCCACGGCAGGAAATCACTGCTCGCAGGAGTAAATGTAAGCCTCACGTTGGGTTGCCGTGAGAATAACATACAGCGCTGCCCCGTGGTAAACACTCATTAAAAAGCTCTATTTTTACTAATTTCTCTCCACGTCCATCACAACCATTCTGGATACAGCTCCGGCCCTCTGGATTCCTGTATCAGATTCCAGCAGCCTCCTGGTGCTCGGTCTCCGTCCCGCTCCAGCGACTTCTACACGCTGCTGCCAAAGAATGACTCCAAACCCTGCTTCCTCGAGGTCCTGGGTTCTGAAGTCTTAATAATACCTGTTTTTAAAGAAGTGAATTAAATGAAACCAAATTCCTCTGCCTGCCTTGGAAACTTCCTGTACTGCGGGAGAGTCCGCCCCGCTGCCAGCAGCCAGAGCCCCGCTCCTCTGGGGAGCGTCTCCCCAGGCCTTGCCTCCTAATGCTGGCCCTGGCGTGCCGCAGGGCTGCAGAAAACACGTCCCTTCAAAGTCACTTCAACAGTGGTTTCCTGAGCTACGCGATCCGAGACAGTTCCCTGCTTTCGGTGTCCTGTGGTCTGTTCGACACCACTGAGCCTTTAACTCTATCTCAGCTTTTATACTGTTGCACTCCTTTCCTGTAGCTGAGCTGCAGCTCCGCGAGGGAGTGAACAGCTTGAGGCCGGGGACCCCCTCGTCTCATTTTCTTCTGGACAGCCCTAGACGTGTAGCCAGGGTAGCCCTGAATTCAGGTTCCTTGGTTACCTGGAAGTCAGTCTAACCAGGCAGCCCCGGTCTGGGAGGTGACAGGCGCACTTGTTCCATGTTGAAACTACCTGTTGTCTAACGACTCCTACGCCTTAACCAGTTCTCAGCAGGTAGATCTGGGGGCTGCAAATGCTCATATTCCAAATTCCCAATCCCCGTGACTCGGAAGCGGCGCTGAGGGAGGGATGAGGAAGGTGCCTGGCTTGGCGCCTCCCTGCTAGATTTGCGGACCTGCTCTTCAGTCTTGGGAAGTTTATGCAAATGATGTAAGGAACTCGGAGGAGACCTAATTACTCTCCAGTGAAAACCCAGACTGCTCATTAGCAACTGTTTCTTCAGGGAGCTTCAGCCACCAGAATAGCTCTCTGTGAAATTATAAGCCCGTGGTAAAGTACTTTGGGATCTTTGGATGAAAGGAAGCCTACAGGCCAAGACACTATTATTCTTGTCATAAATAAAGGTTCTTTGTATTTTATCAAAGAAGCTCAGAGTGGTTTGCAAACATTAACTAATTAATCCTTTTTTAAAAAATCCACCCTGTGAAGTAAGTAGAAGGGAGAGATTATTATCCCCATTAGGCAGGCAGGAAGACCAAGGCTCTCAGGCATTCACTGAGCTACCCAAAGCACATGTCAGAGTCAAAATAGAACCCAGGCCTCCTGATGGCCACTTTGAAGAGACCACATTGCTTCTTTCAGTGTGTTGCAAGGAGAAAGAGTGATTTATGATATACAAAAATACACGCTGGGAAATTCAGGAGCATCTAACCTTTCAGTAACAGTCATTTAATAAAACAGCTGGCATGGGAAATGCATCTTGGAGGACAGATGTTGAGTAGAACAGTTTAGTAAATATCATCCTTGCTGAGCATAGTGGCACACACCTATAATCTCAGCACTTGGAAGGCTGAGGCAGGAGGATTGCTATGAGTACAAGGCTAGCCTGGGCTACATAGTGAGCTCAAGGCCAGCCTAAACCACATATCAAGACTCTGTCTCAAAAGTAAAACTAAATTAAATTGAAATTGAAAAATAAATATAATGCTTTCATCAAAACTCTGCAGTGGGCCCTGGGGACTCAAAGGAATCTGATATTTGATCACTGCTGTTCTGATGGTTTAAAACAAAGAGGTGAAATCCACCAAGTTTTAAGCAGAAACTAGTCTGACAAGTTCTATACTTTATTTTTGAACTCTATTTCCTTATTTCTCCATGTTCTCAAGAACATTTTAAACGTTTATCCATGTGATCCAAATGTCACACAGAAGATATAAATATTACTCTTCAGATACTTTGCTTTCTTCCTGATTCAAAGTCATAGTTTAATATTAATGTAATTCAAAAAATTGACAAGGAACTGTGTTTCCAAGGCAACTGGTAGAAGAGGGGGGAAAGGTACGAGGCTGCGGCTTGATTAATGATTAGACGCTGCCATTTTGTCATTGTCCCCATCCTGCGTGGACGTGTGAGCTAAAGGCATCAGTGTCCTCAGCCGAGCCCAGGTGACTGACTCCAGGCCAGTTTTAGTAACAGGAACTCTGTGTCACCAAAGCCCCACGCTCCTTCGGTCATTTTGTATTTCAGAACTGCCCTGCATATCATTGTATTTGCCTGCATAAAGTGTGTGTGTGAAATGGCACAATTTCACAGGGTGTGGTGGTGTTCACCGGTAGTCCCGATTCTTTTTTTTTTTTTTTGGTACTGGGACTCGAACTCATAACCTCACACTTGCCAGGCAGGTACTCACACCACTGAGCTATATCCCCAGCCCATGTAGTCCTAACTTATGAAGCAGGAGGATTGAAAGTTCAAGGCCAGCCTTGACTACTTCATGAGACTCTGTCTCAATAGAAAACAGCTGGGAATACAGACCAATATCTAGTGTCCTTGTGCAAGGCACTGGGTCCAGTCACCAATACCACACACTCACGTGCGTGCGCACACACACACACACACACACACACACACACACGATGGCAGATGGCACAATTCTGTGTGAGAAGTCATCATCAGAATTCGAGGTCCTGTGGAATGTCCTGACACACCACCAGATGCTTCTTGGAAGGTGAATCATTACCCAATAGAATTTTCTAGCAACATTATTCAGCTTCCTTTTGAGAATTTTTCAGTCATTCATTTCTGGCTTACTCATTGTAAGGTCCTATCCAGACCTCTGTCTGTACTGACCGCAATTCCTGGGTACTCGGGAAGAAGTACTATAATGAAACCCAGTGACAAGCCGGGTGTGGAGATGCACACCTGTAATCCCAGCACTCGTGAGGCTGAGGCAGGAGGATCGTTGCAAGTTCAAGACCAGCCTGGGCTACAAAGTGAGCTCAAGGCCAGCCTAAACTGCATAGGGAGACCCTGTCTCAAAAAAAAAAAAAAAAAAAAAAAAACCCCAATGACAGCCAACCTGCCCAAGAAGCCTTGCTGGGCCTGTAAAATCAAACACTAGCATAATGCTGAGGACTTTAACCCGTTCACCTATCAGAGAGCTATGGACGAACTATCCACCTTACACTATCCTGCTAATGACACTATCTCTCCTGCGACACCTGCTCCATTCACCATGAGGAGATGAAAATGTTCCAGAACATTCTTCAACATACCAAGATGCATTTAAATCTATGAATAAGTACTGAGAGACTCTACTGTTTTAAGCAGAGTCAAATACAAAGATGACATTACACTTTGAAAATAACATTTTTGTTACCATGACCTTATCTGGAATAATTTCCACTCTTTACTGATTAAAAAAAAAAGTAACCTATCAGGACTTAAACACTTCTTGAAACCAAGCAACCTGTTGAACAACTTCTTAATGTGCCTATCAGTCATCTGGTGATAAGAGGAGTTTGCAGTCATAATAGCTAGTTGCTAAAATAAATGTTACTATAACTAATTCAATCAACAATGGGACCTCAGAGGTCAGCAGAGAAATAATCAAACAATAGGCATGAATAGGTTGTAATTTTTCTGATTAGCAAATGTTCTCCATGTCATGTGATGTTAAGAGCGGCTCCTGGCGCTCCGGTGAGTTTAGCACGCATGTATTCACATAGGCGGGGCCCCTAGGCTCCGGACCAGAGACCCATGAGCCTAGAAGTTTTGCAAACAGCAAGTTTTGTTTTCAGAAAACTCTTTTATGCCATTATGTTTAACAGGCTCGCAGAATTCACAGAATGCAGCAGAGATCAAATGAAACCCCAACCCCACTTTTTAAAATACACTCATACTAAGCTGAATGATCCAAAGTTACTGTACAAGTCAGCTGATGTAATAAATTTTGATAATTTTATGCTTTTCTGATCAGAATTGCCTTTGTTACCACAGAGGAGAAGAAAGGTGTTTGCGTGCTAAGCCAGTATTTTCCCAGATGTCTCCAAACAACCAAGGTCGACTGGGGAGCTGATGGGTCCCAGTCGAAAGAGGATCTTGCTGCTCTCTGTCTTTCTTTTCTTTTTGATTTTCTTTTTGCAATTCTGATGGTGGAACCCAGGGTCTTCACACTAAGCTTCATCCCCAGCAGTCTTCATTTTCTGAGACAGAGTCTCACCAAGTTAAAAAGTTGCCTGGGCTGGGGTCCAACTGTGATCTGCCTGCCTCAGCCTCCCAGAGCGCTCAGCCGTTTTGATTTAAGTAGTATATAGTTACACAGCTTTTACAAGAACACATGTGGAACTGATGCCATTTATTTTATTTATGTTAACACAATGAGTTACAAATTCTGGCTTTGTTGTAAGGAATTGTTCGATTCCCTTAATTGTCATTACCAGGGACCTTTGAGCCCAGCACATTACGTTTGCAACCTGACTGATACGTAAGATCTGGGTTGCTACTTGCACCCAATTCCTCCTCTCTATTTCTACCGACCCCTGCCTACTCCAGAGGTCTGTAGCAGCAGTAGACAGAAGCTGAACAAAAGTGAGCCCTTAGGATAAAGTTCTGAATGAAGACGGTGGAATTAACAAAAGCAAAATATTACAGAGCCAGGTATGATAACACATGCCTTTGTCCCAGAACTAAAGAGACTGAAGCAGGAGGATAGCAGTGAGTTTGAAGCCAGGCTGTGCTATGTTGTAAGTTCAAGTTCAGTCTACATAATGGGGCCCTCTCTGAAAAACAAATTACAGAGCAAATTAAGTATGTGAACTAAGGTATCAGTGGTGAGTCAGTGAGTATAATTTCCTCCTGTAGTTTAGGCACATACCTCCATCTGGATCCCAAATTCTGGGACTTTGGGGGTGGGGTCATGGGGCAGAGTCTCACTCATAGTCTAGGATGGCATGGAAGTTGCTGTACAGACCAGGCTGGCCTCAAACTTATGATCTTCTTGCCTCAGCCTCTCAAGTGATGGCGTTAAAGCTTTGCACAGCTAGTTGGTTTAACCTTTTCTTGGCCATGACATGGAGGAGTTTGAAGACTGAATAAAGAATGAGGGAGGGCCGAGGGTATAGCTCAGCGACATAAGCGCTTGTCCGGTGAGCCTGAGGTCATGAGTTAAGATTCCTAATACCAAAAAAAAATTTTTTTAAATTAAAAAAGAAAAAAGAATGAATGGCAGGAATAAATGGGACAAGTGACAGTGAGTGCCATGCGTAGGTGCTTCAGGAGTCCACACTGGGGGCCGAGATGGACGGAGCACGTTTGAAGCAGCTAGGAGCACTTGGTATCAAAATCTGAGAAATGGAAAATTTGCCACATGGTGCCGATAAGGGAAGCAGCGGACACAGGTGACTGCGAAATGCCTGGCTATGAAAGCATAAATGTCATTAGACAGTCAGCTCTTCTCTGGAAACTAGATGTTAATAGGTTTTTTTTTTTTTTTTTGCGGTACTGGGGATCGAACTCAGGACCCTGCACTTGCTAGGCAAGCGCTTATTCCACTGAGCTATATCCCCAGCCCTTGTTAATAGGTTTTTGATTGTCACCTTTCTTCTTGTTTTTTTATTACTCAATCATGGAGGGATTCGCTTTCAAAAGGATTTAGCTAAACTTCCCCCTCAAAACTCAATTTGCAAATACGCCTGCAATTGGATTTCCAACACATACATCCTGGGCACTATTTATGCATGTAAAGGTGTCCAAGCATATGTGTTGGCCCTGGAGGAGGCCAGGCCAAGGCCTGGACCTGCCCTGCAGCAGCAGGACCTGACCTGCATTAGCTGCCAGGCCACCGAGTGGAGGCCTGGTTAGAATCTAGCACTAGACCTGAATGCTGAAGAAGCCAACTGAAATCAGAACTGTCCAGAAGATATCTTCCATGCCAAGCATGGTGGCACACGCCTGTAATGCCAGCACTTGGGAGGCTGAGGCAGGAGGATCGTCTCGAGTTTGAGACCAGACTGAGCTCAAGGAGCTCAAGGCCAGCCTGAACTGCATAGCAGGACCCTGCCTCAAAAAGAAAAGAAAAAATAAATAAATAAAAGAAAGAAAGAAGATGTCTTCCTGATACTTGGAGAAAATCAGTGTCTGAAATAGCACAGGATTATCAATTGTTTGAATTCTTTTTTGTCACACATTAAAATTATCAGCTGAATGTATGCATTATAAACAGGATGGACTGCGTGTGCAGGTCTGGTTTGCATTGTCAATGAATTGTTTCTCCCTCGGCACTAGGGCTGGCGCCCAGGGTCTCACCTGTGGCTGGTGAGCGCTCTGTCACTGAGCGGCACCCCCAGCCCAGTAAGAACTTTGCATCTGCCTAGTGCAGTCAGGAGCAGAATGCAAGAAAATGGAAGCACTGGCTTCGTGGAGAAGGTTGAATTATAAGATATCTATTAATAACTAAATCTGGGTAGCGCAGATTCAATCTAATTGTTAGAACTGAAAAGCCGTATAAAACAGCAGGGTTCCATTGCATGAAGAGTCTTACAGGAAAAAGACCGTTTAAAACTTTTATTTGAGTCAGGCGTGGTGGAATCCCAACACTGGGGAGGCTGAGGCAGGGGGAATCACTGCAATTTCTAGCCCAGCCTGGAATATACGATACAGCGGGACTCTCATAACCCCCCCCCAGAGAAGAATTTTTTTCTTTCTCAAATATAAATAGTCCCTTCTTCCTTTCTCTGCACCACCCCCGCCCTGACAGCACACTGGCACAGCTTCCAACTGTCTTACTGTCGCTTCCCTCCAGCCCACCCGGGGATGTCATGCAGCCTCCCTTCTCCATTTATCTGTGGCTCAATCACAGCAATAAACAGCTTTGCTCCTCTGCACCCAGCCACAGCCCCGCAACTCGCCCAGGAGGGAGATGGAGCAAAGCGTCACACTCCTCACACGGCCTCAGAGAAACACAGAAAAATGCAGGTGATTCCTCAAAAAAATGGAGCCGGGTGTGACAGTGCAGGCCCTTGGAATCCTTGTATTCAGCGCCCTGAGGCAGGAAGGTCTTTGCATATCCAGGCCAGCCTGGGCTACACAGCATGACCCTGTCTCACTCACTCGTTCAAGAATGGAGCCAGGCATGGGGGTGCATACCTACAGTCACACTCAGGAGGCTGAGGCAGGAAGATCAGGAGAAAAGCCAAGCTGGTTTATATAGGGAGTACCTGGAGAGAGACAGAGACAGAGATAGAGACAGAGACAGAGACAGAGACAGAGACAAACAGAGAAAGAGGAGATGGGGAAGAGAAATGTGAAAACTTTTCATTTTAGTTCTAGGAACCTTTCCAAGAGGAGTTCATCTTTATGTTTTGTCTCATATAAGCAATTCTATTTGTAACTTTTTTTTTTTTTTTTTTGTCTTTTTGAGACAGAGTCTCCCTATGCAGTTCTGGTTGGCCTTGAGCTCACTTTGTAGCCCAGGCTGGTCTCAAACTTGCAATGATCCTCCTGCCTCAGCCTCCCAGGTGTTAGGATTACAGGCGCGTGCCACAGGCCTAGCTGGTAACTTACTTATGCTTTATTTTAATGGTAAGACTTTATGGGTCTCAGTGTTATAGGCTCAATAAATATACACTATGCAATGATCAAAGTAGTTAACATTTCTCTCCTTAAAATCTTTTAAGATTTTGATCCACAGATAATAATTGCATATATTTATTTCAGTTCATTGCAATTTCTTTTTTTTTTCTCTCTCTCTCTCTCTCTTTTTTTTTTTTTTTTTTTTTTTTTTTTTTTTTTTTTTTCTTTTTTTGGTTGTGGTGGTCCTAGCAACTGAATTCAGGGGCACTACATCCCAGCCCTTTTTATTTTTTATTTTGAGACAGGTTCTCACTAAATTGCCCAGATTTTTTTCTCCTAAAGCATTTTTTATTTTTTATTTATTTTTATTTTTTTGGCGGTACTGGGGATTGAACTCAGGACCCTGCGCTTGCTAGGCAGGCGCTTATTCCACTGAGCTATATCCCCAGCCCCTCCTAAAGCATTTTTAAAAAATTGTTTCTTTGTTGTGCTCTTAATAGCCACTTCTTGCCGGGTATGGTGGTGCACACCTGTTATTCCAGAACTCTGGAGGCTGAGGCGGGAGGATCATTGCGAGTTCGAGACCAGCCTGGGCTGCAAAGTGAGCTCAAGAACAGCCTGAACTGCATAGCGAGACCCTGTCTCTAAAAGAAAAAAGAAAAAAAAAAAAAAGCCACTTCTTGATAACATCTGGTTAGGTCCAGGTGTTTCTAAAACACTGATAGCTTTCCTAGCAGGATTCTTCTCCCTGTAGCGCTGGGGATGGAACCCGGGACCGCACGTACAGGCCAGCGCTCGCTGCTGAGCTCCTGCCCAGCCCTTATTTACGTGGGTGTGAATGTGAGGGGAATCTCACTAAACTGCCCGAGGTGGGTCTCGAACTCACGAACGTCCTGGCTCACCCTCTCCAGTAGCTAGCATTACAGGCCTGTGCCCTGCATCCCGGTAACACATTTAACAATTCTAAAAACAGCTGGATATGGTTGTATTTCCGCTTAGCTCACGTACTTTTAACTTTCCCTTATTCCTGTGTCATTTAAAAAAAAAAAAAAATCCCAAGGGTTCCCCCAGAGCCCGGGCCCGCTGCAGATGGCGGGAATACTTTCTCTGCGGCGGCGTCGACGCTGGAGGCACAGGCGGCTGCTATTGTTAGGTTATCGCTCTGCATTGTCGACAGCTCATCCCATTAGATTCAGAGCCCTTTGAGGGCAAGACAGGGGTTAGCATCCGCTCAGGCGGATTACTCTGAGAGTTCGTCAGTAAACGCTCTCCTTTGTGTTTAAGAGCAAGGGAAGATTCCTCTCCACATTCCTGCCCCTCCCTTCCCTTGCCGCCTGCAGCCCCCAGCCGGTCTCCCTGGGGCCCCTGCTCCCGGCTCCCCACCTGCGCAGCTGGCCCGGACGAGCCGCAGTTCCGAGTGGTCCTAATCTTGATGTCATTGCTTGTCCTGTAGATATCTAGGGAATCTTCCAGGTCCACTCAGTGACCTCTAAGATTCTCAACAATTCCAGGATTGTGAGATAAGAAGAATTCAGGTTCGTTTGTTTGCTTGGAAATTCCTGCTTTTGATACAAATGAAATAGTAACCCTACACCTCTACGGTTGGTCTGCGATTTAACCCCTAAGAAAACGGGACCCGAGGTCGAGAGCAGCGCCTGGACGCCCCCGGGGAGTGAGGTCAGACTCCGCGCGCGGCTCCTCCCACCGCAGGCGCAAGGCCGCCCTGTAGTCCGGGCCCCTTCGCTAGCTGTGGTCTACACCACGAGTCCTGACCACATGTCGTGTCGGAATCGCCTGGGACACTTGCTGAGATGCCAGCTCCTGAGCTTCCTGCTGTCTCCCCGGACCGCCCCCCACACACACTTGATGCTGTCAGTGGGGCTGCAATGGTGCGGCCAGAGATGCATAGCGGGTTCCCCTGATGGTGACACCCGGCCAGGTTGAAGAACCCACAGCCTAGGCCACATTCACTTAGAAAGCCAAGACCCTTCCCCGCGGGTTCCCTAGATCTGCCAGCTGTGCTATCAGGCAAGTGAGCAGCTTTAAGTCTTGGCAACGAAATTCAAGGGCCTTTCATAGAGTTGCTAAAGGCAAGTATGAAAACCAGAGCTGAACCCACCTGGGAAAATCTAAACTAAACAGAAACCTACCCAGCAGTAGGGTTTGGTGACACAGAGGCCCCAGCAGGCTGAGGAAAAGGCACCAGGAGAGGGAAGCCCAGAAACATTGGTTTTGTCTGAATGAAGAGTTCAGGACAGGGGTTAAGAATGTGGGCACAGCCAGGCATGGTGGCACAGAACTGTAATTGCAGCACTGGAGAGGCTGAGGCAGGAGAATCGTTGGGAGTTCTAGACCAGCCTGGACTACAAAGTGAGCTCAAGGCCAGTCTGAACTGCATAGTGAAATCCTGTCTCGAAAGGACAAAAAAAAGAACTTGGGTGCAGTTACAGCGCAACCATTAAATCAAACATTTGATTTTGGCACCAGGTGTGGTGATGTACGCCTGTAATCACAGTGCTCAGGAGGCTGAGGCAGGAGGAATGCCTGCAATTTGAGGCTAGCCTGGGCTATATGGTAAAATCCTGTCCAAAAACAAGGTTAAAAAAGTGGAAAAACATGTAAGAAATTGGATTATCAAAACGAAATATTGTATATACAGAAGGGTGGGTCGATCTGCCCCGAGTAGGGGCGAAGGACATTTGGGAAGTCCCCCAGGCAGGCAATTTCGGGCCTGAAATCATAGAGTGAGGTGAAATTTTCCAGGTAGACCAGAAAAGAGACATCAAAACGTGATGTGGGCAAGAACGCAGCAGGTCCTGTGCATGCGGGTGGGATTTCCACTGGGCAGCTTGCAAAGCCGAAGAGAGCCTAACGGTGCGGTCTGGGGCAGCAGCAGACGCAGGGCGGTTCAGAAGCTTAGTTTCTCATCGTACAGCTCAGGTGTCCCTCCGTCCAAACACTCCTGGCTAGAGCTGCTTTGGCTCGTGGTCTTCTGATTATCTCAGATTTTGGAATATTTGCATTTTTATAATGAGCCGTCTTGAGGAGACCTTCAATTCTAATGATGCAATTTCCATACAATTCCCATACACCTTATGCATGCAGCCCGAAGGGAACTTGAGGCAGCATTTCTAGTAATTGTGTGCATGACACAAAGCTCCAGGGGGTGGAATTTTCCACTCACAGCTTTGCGCTGATACTCAAAGTTCCTGGGTTTGGATGTTCAGGTTCCAAACGCTCAGCCTGTGTTGGGCAGCTGGGGACACTGGAGGGGGTGGGCATGGAGAGTCATCTCCAGCAATGCAGATGCTATCCCGGGGACCGAGTCCACGGGGCGTGAGGGAAAGGCGAGGGAGGGCGGCAGGGCAACCCTGGCCAGCCCCAAGGAGGGTTTTGCTCCCACCAGCCTCACTGCCGCCTGCGCCTGCCTTCACACCACTGTTCCCTGCAGTGCGGTTTTGTTCATCTTCTGACCTCCAGAAATGCTCCACCCTCCAACTGCAGCCGAAACCAACCAGCAAAGCCAGACTTTTCCATGAGTTTTCTCTAACATCAAAAGTGAAAAACCTCGTCCTCCTCTAACCCCTGGAACATTTTATCTGTATTGCTTCTAAGGCACACAGCACCCTTCCCCTAACAGTATACTTCTTTGTGTGTCTTTGTTTGGGTTTTTGCAGTCATCATTGTTGTTGAGACAGGTTCTCATTAAATTGCCCAGGCTGGACTCCAATTTTCGACCCTCTTGCCTCAGCTTCCCAAGCGCTGGGATGGCAAGCCTGCGCCACGGCACCAGGGGCCAAGTAGGTTAGTGTCAGTCATGCTTTCCGGCTGCATTAGCCGACCTCGGGGCAGGAGAATCTAGGGAACAGCCAGGGCTTGGGAGCCCCTGGGCTGGGACTGGGAGGGTAGGAAGCCAGGAAGACGGGGTCGCCAGGCCCTGAACAGATCCTCCCACCTCGCTTCACACCAACAGCAGCTGCTTTCATTTTGTAAACAGTGCTGTCCAGCACTGAGTTACTTTTGAACACTAGAAAAGTTGAAGACCGAGGCTTGGAAAACCACTGGGGTCCATTTGCCCCCAGAGGACACCAGGTGATGACTGCGTTTTCTGTGGTGACGGGTAGGGACGCTCATCTCCACTGGGTAGTGGTCCGACTGCTGCTGAGACCTCAATGCCCAGCAGAGCCCCCAAGGAACTGTTGTGTCCAGGAGAGCAGCGGTGCCGAGGCAGAGGAATCCCAAGGACCAAGGTGCTGTTTGCTACGGGGAGTTCGCACACGCCGCAGCTCCTGCACCAGGAAGAACCTGGTCTGAAGGAGGAAGAAGAGGAAGAGGAGGAGGAGAAAGGAGAGGGAGAGGAGGGGGAGGAGGAGAGCAGGGAACACGGGGCTATGCGGCGGCTGCTGGGTCTGGGGCACAGGCTGCTTGCTCACTGGGTGGTTCGTGCTTGGGCTCCTTCAGGAAACTGCGCTTTAACCTCCTATGGCAAATTGGATGGATAGAAGCCTACCTTCATTCTGGTGCCTGTTACAGGGTGAATTGTGTTTCATGTACTGAGTCCTAACCCTCAGAACTAACCTAAGCACCACAGAATATGGCTGGATTTGGAGGAGTCTTTTTAGGGTTTTTTTTTTTTTTCCTTTTGAAACAGAGTCTCACTATGTAGCCCAGGCTGGCCTTGAACTTTGGGGACTCCTCCTGACTCAGCCTCCTGGGTGCTGGGATTACAGGCATGTGCCACCAAGCCTGGCGAGACAGAGGGTCTTGAAAGAGATAATAAAAGTTAAATGAGGTTGTTAGGTTGAGCCCTGACCCGCCATGACCGGTGTTCTTACAGGAGGCAGGTGGGACTGGGATGTAGCTCAGTGGTAGAGCATTTGCCTGGCCTGTCCAAGGCCCTGAGCTAGATCTGCAGCAGGAGGGAAGGAAGAGAGAGGAGGGAGGGGAAGGAGAAAAGAAGAGAGACGAGGAATTGGGGCACCCCAGGCCCATGAGGACACCCTTCCAGCAGCTGAGGAGAGAGACGTGGGGGGGGGGGGACACGCCCGCCAGCACCTGAAGCCTCCAGAGCCAGGCGGCAAGTAACCACCGTGGCTGCAGCCTTCAGCCCAGCGGGACTTATGGAGCCATCCCAGGCAGCCCATGCTCTGTTTTGCTGTCATCTGCAATTATCAAGCAAATACAAAGAGTATTTACAGGCGCCCCGAATTCTACACCACTGCTGTAGGCAGGTAAATTCCCTGGTTCTCTTATCTCTCTAGGTTAATACCAAAAATAGGACATCTGAGGAGGGTGGGGGGGGTGTCTCTGGCCTGGAGTTGGATCTGCTATGTTGTCACTTCAGGGACAAACAGTCGTCCAGTCTCCTCCCTGATCTGCAGCGGGAGAGGGCGGACTTCATGCAGGCTCTACTCCCTCCTGCACTGCCGGGGCTTTTTTCCTCCTTCTGGAACCAGGTTCCTCTCTAATGGTGGCGGGCCAGTTACAACTTTCAAAATCTTATCATCACAATTGGAAACTTCTACTCTTTGAAAGGCACATTAAGCCATGTGTGGTGTTGCACGCCTGTAATGCCAGCACTCGGGAGGCTGAGACAGGAGGATCATTAGACGTTCGAGACCAGCCTGGGCTACAAAGTGAGCTCAAGGCTGGCCTGAACTGCATAGCAAGACTCTGTCTCAAAAAGACAAAAAAAAAAAAAAAGATTAAAAGTGGCCAGAGAAAAGAGTGCATACTCTATAATACCAGTGCTGTAAACTCTTACAGATGAAATGTGCATGATACTGACAGAAAGCCTGGACAGGGACAGGGCCAGCAGCTGCAAAGGTAGAACTGGAAAGGCATTGCAGGAGAACCACACAGCTGGGTGTGCACACCATTCTGGTGGTGGAGGAAGCTTCCCAGTAGTTTATATAAACTCACTGAAGTGTGTGTTTTCAATGTGTGTCTATCAAGTCTCACCCCAGAGAGAATGGCCATCATCAAGAAATCAACCAACAACAAATGCTAGAGGGGCTGTGGGGAAAAAGAAACCTTCTCCACTGTCAGTGGGAGTGTAGACTGGTGCAACCACTGTGGAAATCAGTATGTAGATTCCTCAAAAACCTAAAACTAGAGGTCCCATTAGAGACAGCTATTCCCCCTCATGGTATCTTCCTAAAGAATTAAAAGCATCATGCCACAGTGATAAACGCACACCAATTTGTAATAGCTAAATCTTGGATGCAGCCCAAATGCCCATCAACCGATGACGAGGTAAACAAGCACCGGGTTTTCTATACAGTGGGATACTACTCCACCGTAAGGACAGATAAGCTTGAGACGTTCCTGGGTAAATGGATGCACCTTGAGACCATTCTCTGAAGTGAAATAAGTCGGTCACAGATGCAAATAACACATTGTTTCTCAGGGTGAGAAAACAAAAGCAGAAATGAGGACCAGAATGTATAAAAGATATTGTGAAATAGGGAGAAAATGTCCAAATGAGAAGGGGAACTAGGGAGTGGAAATGGAGAAAGGAAGGAAGAGAAAAGAAAAAAATGAGAAAAGATTTTGAAAGGGAAACAAAGTTTTTGTAAATAGGAAAGGGAAGATGGGTTGAAGATAGGGGTGTAGGGAAAAAATAATCAGTTTATATTGTGCGCAGGTACAAATTCCCTAGGCTGAACAAGATCATATGTATATCTAAAATGTACCAATAGCTGGGCGTAGTGGCACATGCCTGGAATCCCAGAACTCAGGAGGCTGAGACAGGAAGATTCTTGAGAATTCGAGACCAGCCTGGGCTGCAAAGTGAGCTCAAGGCCAGCCTGAACTACATAGCGAGACCCTGCCTCAAAAAGACAAAGAATAAAAAATAAAAAATAAATAAAGTGTACCAATAAATTTAATTAATGAAAAGTAGCCAAAAGACAAGAAAAGTAGCCAAAAGAATTAATCCCAGCAAAAGCAAGATGTATGAATCTTTGTTCCCCTGAGGTGTGCCCAGGGCCTCTAGCCCTAGGAAGCCCTGCACGGTGAGCCACGCCTCTGCTCACTTTATTCTGAGCCAGCTTCTTGCTAGGTTGCTCAGGTTGGCTTCAAACTATCAATGCTCCTGCCTCAGCCTCACAAGTGGTGAAACTACAGGCTTGTACTACCGTGCTTGAGCAAAAATATGTCTCTTATTTTATATTTTTAATTTTATATTTTTATTTTATATTTTATATTGTCCTCTTATTTTATACTTTTTCCAAAATATTAATCTATATGAGATAGGACATTTGAAGAACTGCTCCTTCAACTCGCGTGATTTCATGACAAACATCTAACAATGTGGGAATCATCACGAGGTAAGTAAGAAACAAAGCAGATTGCCCAGAGAGTGCCCCAGACAACCCTGCGCTTGTGAAATGGCTTATGAGTGGGAGGCGCTCTCTGAGTGTTACCAAGCACAGAGCACCAGGCTGACACTGAAACATCAACGGCGAGTCAGAGGGATATTCCCGTTTTTTTCTCAGTGTAGCTGTTTTCTACAGCGAGCTTGGAATACTTTGCAATATAAAACAGAGTTAGTCAATAGTATAACCTGTGCTTTCCTTTTTTTCTTTCTATAATTTTAGCAGAACATCTGCCTTTATTTTATTTATTTATTTATTTTTTTGCGGTACT
Organism: Dinomys branickii; assembly: GCA_004027595.1. NCBI lineage: Eukaryota > Metazoa > Chordata > Mammalia > Rodentia > Dinomyidae > Dinomys > Dinomys branickii. Next base: position 62,973 of record PVLD010001373.1, read on the forward strand.
GGGGATCAAACTCAGAACCTCACGCTTGCCAGGCAGGCGCCCATGCCACTGAGCTATATCCCCAGCTAGTATAACATTTTCATGGACAGTTGTAGAGGGTTTTTGTTTGTTTGTTTGTTGTTTTTGTCTTTTAGTTCAGGCTGGCCTTGAACACAGAGCAATCCTCCTGCCTGAGCCTCCCGAGTGCTGGGATTATAGGTGTGCGCCACCACGTCCAGTTTGTAGAGGATTTTGGTTTGCTTTGGGGAGTTCTTTGTGTGTGGTACTGGGGATTGAACCCAGAACCTTTACCCTGAAATGTGTCCTCAGTTCTTTTGACTCTTTATTTTGAGGTAGGATCTTCCTAAATTGCTGAGTCACCCAGATTGGGTTTGAACTTGAGATTCTCCTGTTTCAGCCTCCTAGAGTGGAAAGTTGTAGGTTTATTATATGAAAGAATTAAGACTATGTTTTATTTTGTTTTTATCTGAATTTCTCATTCAGATTATAATTACCATTTTTATAATTTGTATAAAAATCTTTTTGTTGTGTTATTGTTGTTGTTTTGTTTTTTAAGACAGGGTCTCATTTTGCAGTCCAGGCTGGTCTTGAACTCACTATATAGCCAAGCTGGCCTCAAATCAAACAATCCTCCTGGCTCAGCCCCCTGAGTACTGGGATTACAGGTGTGCAGTGCACCACTACACCTGGCTAAAGTTAATTTTAAATTCCTGTAATGCAACAGAATGTTTTTGTATTTTTTACAAATAAAATATCTGAAAATGTGCAACTGAAGTTCCACTTCCATGTCCTGAATCACTCTTGCAAACACAGGCAATGTTTAAATAATTGGGTAGTGCCAGATAATGCACACCACAGGGTCTCTCCTTATGGGTGACAGGGCAATCGTCAGATTTAGTCACTAACATTTCATGGTGCACTGTGTGCAGATGATTTGAGCGTAAGATGAAATAAAAATTTTCAATTGTTTCTTTTTTTCCTCTTAAAAAAAGTCCAGGGGAAGAAAACATCTAATTTGAATGTGCACTAAGTCCAAAGGCAGTACAGCTGTTTGCTTGGGTTGCCGAGCTCAGCTGTTTTATTCCGAGAGGATCACAGCTGCCTTTTGATGTCATCTGTTATTCAAGACCGCACTTCAGAAGCTTGGGTGGATGAGCACTCAGCCACTGGGGGCTTCGGTTTCTGCTCTTGCTTCAGGGCCATCTCTTGGTCTCTTCTTTCCACTGCAGGGCCGCCTGTGCAAGTTCCTTCCCATCGGCTTTGCCTTTCTCCCCAGAATTCTGTTCCAAAGAGCTGCTGGCACTCTTGATGGCAGAATAAATTTGGTTTGGGGGCATTTGTTTTGTTTTGTTTTGAGATGGTCTCCCTATGTAGTCCAAGGTGCCCTTGAACTCACTGTGTAACTTAGCCTGACCTTGAACTGGAGTGATTCTCCCACCTCAGCCTCTCAAGTGCTGGCAATACAGGCATGTACCATTATCCCTGGCAAGTCATATTTTTTTTGAACCAGTAAGCAAACTCAGGCCCTCACACTTGCAAGGCAGGTGCTTTGCCACTAAGCTATATTCCTGGCCAGTCATATTTTTTAAGAACAACTTTAAAGAATCCATTCAAAATGAAGTACTACTCAGCCACAAAGAAGGATAAACTGGAGACTTTTACAGTAAATGGATGCAACTTGAGACCATACTCATAAGTGAAATGAACAAGATGTACATGTGTATTGTCTCCTAGTATAAGAGACTGAAAGAGTAAAAAAGATCCAAAATGTACAATAGATATTGTTAAATGGGAAGAAATTCAAAAGGAAAGAGAAACTGGGATGAGAGAAAGGAGAAAGGAAGGAAGGAAAAAACACAAAACATACATACACAAGACAGTTAAGAGTGAAAAGAAAGGATTGTGCTAATATTGTTTGGACAATGAAATGCTGATATCGTGCACTCTGTGTACCTAATTTAAAGATAACAACATAATGTATTAATCATTATTATTATTCTCCAATTATCTTGTTTTGAAGTTTTGTGGGGGTTTTTTCCACTTTAAAATAAAAAAGAAATGGGCCAGGGATATAGCTTAGTGGCACAAGTGCTTGTCTGGCAAGTTCAAGGTCCTGAGTTTGATTCCCAGTACCAAAAAAATAAAATAAAATTTTAAAAAATCATTCAAATTTTAAATAACATATCTGGATGAGATTGAGATTAGGAAGTTATTGATTTACAGGGGTAAAATGGTACACTGTTCATATTTTTAAAAAAATAACCTTTAACTCTTACCTACTGAATTTTTTTTTTTTTTGTGGTACCAGGAATTGAACTCACATAGCCCAATGCAGAAACCCTGGATTCAATCCTTTGTCCAAGGAGGGAGAAAAAGGGTACATGAATGTTCATTATACTGTTTCATATTTGTGTGCAAATTTCCATAATTAAGTTTCATATATGTAAATTGTAAAGCCATAACCCCCTTGGCACAGAAACACTCAAACCCGTGCACATGCATGTAACTATGGAGATGTTTCTTATCACACTGCAATAGTAAATCATTGGAAACCATGTTCATGTCCAACCAATCCATGTCCAACAATGGTTAACATAAGCTGTAATTCAGTCCACTATTTCTATGACATTCCAACATGGAATTGGCTATTATAACAAAATGTGAATAACAGTTAGAATATACCACATAGAAGGACCCTAAATGATATTCCAAGAGGAAATCCCCTACGGAATGAACATCCAGCAGCTCCCTGAGCAGGAGCGGCTTGGCACAAAACCCAGCCCCTATGAAAGGAGTACACCTTCTCCTTGGGACTCTCAGGGCTACCTCTGCCGACAGTGCTGGTGACTCAGACCCGGAGGCTGACACACACAGGGCAGTATCACCACTTCCTGCCCAAGCAGTCAGCAGCAGGGAGCAGAGGCCTGTGACAGGTAGAGAAGATCAGAGGCCCAGAGCATGGCCCTCTTTTCCTTTATTCTCACCGTTTCTTTAGATAGAAACACCAGGAATATGCTTATTCTTCTGCTCCTTAGGTGGCTTTGCAAATTTGGGCAGGATGAAGTTTTTTCAGGACAGAGCACTTTCTTGAGGCCCCTGGGCTCGGGGCTGTGCTCTGCGCATGCATGGCGGCTCTGGTTCTGTCCCGCAGGGAAGTGGAAGCCAGGAGCTTGTTTCTCTCTTCACATAGGTTCATGAGTTTATCAGGGCGCACGCACTGTTCCTGGGAGGCCCTGGCCGGCCACATCCTGCAGTGGATCCCATCCCAAAGACGGCCTAGGCAAACTTCCTTCCGTCCACTCTCCTCAGTCCCTCGGCCCTGGTGGGTGGTCCTACAATGTGTCTGCTGCCCTTGAAACAGACGTACTATTACGGAAAGAGTCAAGAAGTGGAAATGGGAATGCTCCACTTTTCTCTGTGAATCACTGTGTTTCTATGAAGAAAAACAAGTCATCGGAATTTCTCGGGGATTATGTTCCTCATGTAAAAAGTTGGCATTACCGCCAGGTGTGGCAGTGCACACCTGTAGTCCCAGCACTTGGGAAGCTGAGGCAGGAGGATCATTGCGTGTTCAAGGACAGCCGGGGCTACAAAGTGAGCTCAAGGCCAGCCTGAACTGCACGAGACCCTGTCTCAAAAAGACAAAAAAAGTTGACATAGATGGCACACTGGTGAATAGCAGAGGACCACCCTCTCTGAGATTTGGTGTCCAGACACTGGAATGTAGCAATGTGCTGAAGAGATGGAGGGAAGCGGATCCCCAGGACCCAGCAAAGATCTGAAGTAAGAATTGAGCCCCATGGGGAGAGCAGAGAGAGAGAGAGAGAGACTTCAGTGAGAAAGGAGGCCGCAAGCTACGCTTTCTCCCTGAGCCCCGGCTCACTGAGAAGAAAGGATAGCTCAGACTTGCAGACTCACGGTGACTACCCCAGAGACCTCCACAGAGCAGTGGATGCAGAAGACTGCAGTGGCCATGGAGTTATTTGGGTTCAGATGCCCCCGAGGAGAGGGTGAATAACCAGTAGCCACCTTGGAGAGGGGCCAAGTGAGCTTGGAACTCAGAGCAGCTACTGGCTCCATTTAGCAGCTCCCAGTGTCAGGGTGAGGCAAAACTGAATGCAAGCTGGCTGAGGTCAGGGAGCCAAGTTCAAGCAGCAGGAGGCACCGAGTTGTGGTAGGCTGGACAAATCAGGTTCCAGCCTCCTGCCAGAGACCAGCCTGTATGTCAGTGGGACAAAAGCTGGCTTGCTGGGATTAATCAACGTGGATCTGGGCCTTGTCTGCCCATTCTGTCTACCAGTGATAGCAGAAACAAGCCTTGGACATTTTTATTTTCTACCTTTTTTGATATTTCTTGTTTCCATTTGGTTTTCTTTTTTCTTTGTTTGTTCTTATTTTATTATGACAGTCAATATTGTTTCTAGTTTTTTGTTGTTGTTCTGTTCTGTTCTTGTATTTATTTGTTTATTTATTGTCTTTTTTTTTAGACAGGGTCTCTATGAAGTTCAGACTGGCCTTCAGCTCACTTTGTAGCTCAGGTTGGTCTCGAACTTGCAATGATCCTCCTGCCTCAGCCTCCTGAGTGCTGGGATTACAGGTATGTCCCACCCCACCTGGCTTGTTCATGTTTTTAATTCTTCCTTCTCATTCCCTCCTGTCTTCTTCTCCAGTTTCCCAATGTTTGCATGATCTTCCTTTGTACTCTAACCTTTTTTCTAATTATTTCCTCTGCTCCTATTTCTCTATTTTTTCCAACATCCGCTTTTAAATTGTCTCCCCTAAGGGTGAAGTCACCATATTGAGGGCTTAGTTACTGCATAACATTTTCTGGCTCATGTCAGACTTTGTCATATAACCACAAGTCTAGTTCCTATGGTTAAAGGTGGTAAATTAATAGTTACCACAGTTTGTCATTTTCTAGGCTGTGTTTGATACTATTGTTATTGCTGATTTTACTACCTTACCAAGGTCATATAATTGTTCTAATCTCTTCTTCCTGGTAAGCCAAGACTGAGATTGCCTAAGGGTCATAAAAAATACCAAAGAAACAGTGCCAAAGAACCAGGAGGTAGGCCCAGAAGCACAACGTCTCATCCCCGGTAAACTGAAGAGAGAGGCTCTTGCAACAGATGCAAAACCCAAAAGCCAGCTGCATCTGGAAGACATCTCTGAGTAGTAATTTCCTAAAGGTTCTAAATACTACCAATAAAGCTACTTGCCCTAAGCAATTTATAAGCATCAACCCAAACATTAAACTAGAAAAAAAAAAAGAAAAAATGAAAAGATACCTTAGCAAGATGCAACCTCACACTTTCAGCTCACCAAAGGCAAACCTATGGGGCAATGAGATGTAACGATTCAAAAGCCACCCTTCTGGACTCTCTGACATGGTAACTGCAGAGGTAAAGAAGGAAATGAATGAAGCACTAGAAAAAATCCAATCAGAAGTAACTTCTCAGATAACTACAGACATGGTGGCCACAATGAAAGGTATGCTAAGTGACTGTAGAACACATACAGGTAAAAAAAATAAAATAAAATAAAGGCACTTAGGAAAATGATGGAAACTGTGAATGCCCAACAGAGGAAAGAAATGGAATCCCTGAAACAGATTCAAGCAGGTATCCAAGAGATTAAAAATCCCACTGGAAGTATACACAACAGAATGAGCCAGTGTGAGGGCAGAATATCAGATATAGAAGATAGGATTGCAGTTAGCAATCATAAAGACAAAGCTTTCTTAAAAATAGTGAGGGACCATGAAAAATCAATCCAACAGCTGCTAGATGATGCAAAGAAGAATAACAAGATTGATCAGAATCAGTGAAAAAGCAGGAGACAGTGCAAACTAAATTTTAAAATCCTGTTCACAGAAGTAATGGCAGACAATTTCCCAAGAAGGGAAAAAGAATTTAACATACAGAAAACTGAGGCATGTAAAACTCCAATTAGCCCTGATCAAAGCAAATCTATGCCAGGGCGTCCAATAGTCAAGACTCCATATGAAAAAGCTGAGAAAAGAAACAAATCACCTATAAAGGAAAGCCCATCAGAGTCATAGCAGACTTCTCTTATTCAAGCAGACAAGCTCTTATTCAAGACCAAAAGTTAAAGGATGGAAAACAATACTCCATGCAAGAGGAACACAGAGAAAAGCAGGGATGGCCACTCTTTTTTCAGACAAGGTGAATTTCAGACCAAGAGTGATTAAGAGAGACAAAAAATGCCACTATATCCTTGTACGGGGAATAATCCAAGAGGAAGAGATAACAATCTTAAATATATATGCATCAAATGCAACTGCACATAACTATATAAAACAAATATTAATGAATAAGAAAAATCAAATAAGCATGAATGTTTGCAATGGGAGACCTGAATACCCCACTGTCACAAATGGATCAAGTAGGTGAAAAATCAACAGAGAAATATTAGAACTGATACAAACTTTGTGGTTTTGTTTGTCTATTTTTTGAGGCAGAGTCTAGCCATGTAGTTCAGGGTGGACATGAACACACTATGTAGCCCAGGTTGGCCTTGAACTTGCAGCAATCCTCCTGCCTCAGGTTCCTAAGTTCTGGGACCACGTGCATGGACCACTACAACCAGCTGAACCAAACTTTTCAACAAGTTAGTAGAGATCTATGGAGTGTTCTGACCCACAATTCAATATACACATTCTTCTAAGCTGCACATGGGCTGTTCTCTGAAATAAACCACACACTAGCTCATAGAACATGCTTAGCTAAATGCAATGGAATTAAAATTATCCCATGTATGTCATCAGACTATTGTGCAACAAAATTGGAAATCAATGGCAAAAGAAGCCACAAGAACTTCATAAACATGTGGAAATTAAATAACACCCTCCTGAACAACCCATGGGTCACAAATGAAATTAAAGAAGAAATTAGACAGCTTCTACAATTAATGATAATGATAATACAACACCCATGAACTTACAGGATGCAATGAAAGCAGCCATACAAGGGAAATATGTATGTGTGAATTCCTATATCAGAAAAATAGCATGCTCAAATAGACAACCTAGTGTTGAACCTCAAGCTTCTAGAAAAAGAAAAGCAAGTTAGGCACAAAGCTCATATGAGGGAGGAATTTATAAAGATCACAGCAGAAATCAATGCAATGGAGATTAAGAAAACAATATGAAGAATCAATAAATGAAAAAGTTGATTCTTAAAAAGATTAAATAAAATAAACAAACCCTTAGCCAACTTTATCAAAGAAAGGAAAGACTCAACTCCATGAATTTAAGAATGAAAAGGGTGAAATCACAACAGATCCTGCACAGATACAGAGGATGGCTGGGCGTGGTGGCACACACCTGTAATCCCAGCACTCAAGAGGCTGAGGCAGGAGGATTATCATGAGTTTGAGGCCAACCTTGGCTATAGAGTGAACTCAAGGCCAGCTTGAACTACACAGTGAGAACCTGTCTCAAAAAAAAAAAAATGTATAAAGAAAGAAAACCCCTAGCCCTGATGTTCACTGCTGAATTGCACACGAAATTTTGAGAAGATATAATGCTGCTATTTCTCAAACTTATTAATGAAATTGAAAGGGAAGCAATATTCCCAAGTTCATTCCTGGAAACAAGCATCACCCTGAGACCAAAATCAGAGAAAGACTCAACCAAAAAAGAGAATGACAGGCCAGTCTCCTTTATGAATACAGACGCAAAAATCCTCAATAAGATACTGGCAAACAGAATGCAGTAAATCAAGAAGATTATACGCCATGAACATGTGGAATTTGTACCACAGATGCAGAGATGGCTGAACATACACAGATCAGTAAACGGAATACATCATATTAACAGAGCCCAAGACAAAAATCACACAATCACCTCAATAGATGCAAAAAAATCATTTGACAAAGTCCAACACCCATTCATGATAAAAACCCTACAGAAAATTGGAATACATGGTCTTTATCTCAATCTGATAAAAGCCATCTATGATAAGCCAACAGCCAACATCATCCTAAATGCACAAAAATGCATTAATGCATTTTGACAAAATGATATTATCATTTTGACTTTTTAAAAACTTAGACTTAAGTATTTCTCATTTGCCAGGCATGGTGGCACATGCCTGTAATTCAAGCACTTAGGAGGCTGAGGCAGGAGCATCCCTGTGAGTTTGAGGCCAGCCTAGGCTACACAAGCAAATTCCAGGCCAGCCTGAACACTGTCTCAAAAAAAATCTACTTATATGAAAGTATTCTTAATAAATACCTAGAAGATCTGAGCACTTTATATCTAACAAATTAGATACAATTTTTATTATCTCCAAGGAGCTGGCTTACCTTTCATTATCTTTAATTTTTAGTATTCTAGTCCTAGCCTCTCTGATGCCACTCTGGACTACGAGCAACTTAAAAAAGAAACAGAAAACAAAGGCCATTTGTTTCACTTTTGGTCAAAACATAAGCACTGCCAGCAATTTCCTAGCAATCACATCATCAAGGCAGGAAATGTAACACGTCTTCTACAAAGAAATAGCTCACATTCGGGTAGGTGAACCCAAAGGGGTTGGGCTGTGAACTTCCCTCAGTCCTTTCACTTTTATAGTCGTTTGCTCAGCTGAAGGTTTTTCCACCAATCAAGATGACCCTCAAGATATCCTGAGTATATCTCTCAGCCGCTGCAATTACAAAACCACTTAACTAAAACTTCTATGTCTGTGTAAAATTTAGGAATTGGCACAAAGGGATCAGAGCGATCACCATCTTTCTAGGCCCTATTTCTATGGCATTTGCTAGTGCAATCCAGTAGCACCTTTGGTGCCCCACCTCTTTTTTTTGTTTTTATTTTTGTTTTTGTCTTTGATTTTGTTTGTTTGAGACAGGGTGCTCACCATGCAATTCAGGTTGGCCTTGGACTCACTATGTAGCCAAGGCTGACCTTGAATTTGCAGTGATCCTCCTGCCTCAGCCTCCTGAGGGCTGGGATTACAGATGTGTGCTCCACCACTTCATGGGGAGAAGAAAGAATAGAATAAAGGGTCTCTCTCACTTACCCAGGCTCAATCCCTGGGGTTTTAACAGCTCCACAGTTACCTTCCAGGGAATCCAAAACCCAAGGGCAGTTAAAATTGAAAGATGTTTTGCTGGTTGAGGTGGCACACACCTGTAGTCCCAGCACTCGGGAGGCTGAGGCAGGAGGATCACTGTGAGTTTGAGACCAGCCTGGGCTACAAAGTGAGCTCAAGTCCAGCCTAAACTGCATAGGGAGGTCCTGTCTCAAAAAGACAAAAAAAAAAAAAAAAAAAAAGAAAGACTTTGAATCAGTAACTTTTTTCAACAAATTTACATTCATAAAGCCTAGTCTGAGGGCTGGGGAAATAGCTCAGTGGAATAAGCGCCTGCCTAGCAAGCGCAGGATCCTGAGTTCGATCCCCAGTACCTCCAAAACAAACAAACAAACAAACAAAAAAAACCACAAAGCCTAGTCTGAGATACTTTGGGCTTTTTTGTTTCATTTCTTAAAACTTTTTCAAACAGAAGGGAGTCAAAAAGCTCTCTGGGAGCCTTGGTTCCAGTTCATGGATGACGCCTTCTTGCTATGTCCCCACATGGACGAGGAACAATCCTAGCTCCACTGCTGGAAGTCCCAGATGTCACACTCGCCTGAGATCTTTTGGGATGTCAAGAGTGGGAAAGGTTAGTTCCTGCTTTCTCCAGCACTACTTTAAGAGCTGGCTGTTCAGCTAGGCCTGGTGGCTCACACCAGTAATCCCAGCACTCGGGAAGCTGAGGCAGGAGGATGGCCACGAATTTGAGATCCCACAAAGCAAGACCCTGTCTCAAAAAAATGAAACAAAACAACAGTTAGCTGTTCTCAGTTCTGCTCCAGTTTGTTGCCCCTTAAACCCGGCTTGTCCAGCTCTTACAGGTTCAGTGTTTTTCCTCTCTTGCTCTCCTCAGAGTTCTATTCCTTGGATAAAAGTACTTTAGTGAGGTTTTAGGAGATTGCAAAATTGGAGATGCAAGCCCAGCATGCTGGGCACGCCTGTAATCCCAGCACTCAAGAGGCTGAGGCAGGAGGATCCTTATGAGTTTGAGACCAGCCTGGGCTACATTGTGAGCTCAAGGCCAGCCTGAATTGCACAGTGAAACTGTGTTTCAAAAAGACAAAAATAAAAAAAAACTGGAGATGCACAATCTACTGTTTACTTATAAGTAAACAGTGTATAACCTTCTTAATATTCAACATCTATATCAGAATAAACATCTATCAGGTATATATATACTATATAAAAACTTCTTCCTAAAAAATTAGATAAAAATTGAGCAATGTACCAGATTCCAACTGTATGCAGTGCAATTTGTGATGCCATATAAGTGGAGAGAGACGTATTTAAATGTCTCTGGGTGCCAAAGAGCATGACGCTTTACATTCCTACTCACAGACACTACCCTTCCTCTAACTCACACTCCTTCATAGAGTGGTATAAGCTGACAGGGAGCAATAACAGAAAGATTGCAGGTTTACAAAGAAAAATAAAAATTTCAGCTTTCATGGAATAAAGTCTCTAGTTATATAGAGCTTCTATGCGATTCACTGTCTTTAGTTTTTCTTTAATAGTCACTGTTTAAACACTTAAGTAATATCTAGGCTGGGTCATCTACAAGTCTTATGAGATTAATCAAAAAGAAAAAAATTTCCGACTGAATAGTTTCACACTGCAGTGAAGAATCTAACCAAACATGGGATCTGGCTCCCTTCAAAGTGGCGGCTATGTTCAGTAAAGGAGAAAACAGCCCTGCTTTGTGATGTTACAGCCCACGAATTAATCCAGAGAGGTCTGGTGGGCTTAGCGTGGATAGGGAAAGGAATCTAGCTGAGATTTTGAAAACATTTCTATGTGCCCAAGCTAGGTCACGCTCATCTTGGGGTCCTCTAATTGGACGCCATAAGTGAGGCACTCAGCATAAGCTCCAGGGTGAGAAGGGCATGACAGACTGAAGGGGGACAAGATGACTTGCAGTGAGGGAAATGGAAATGAACTGAAGATCGCTAAGACTCGGAGTCATATAACTGCACCTGGCCAGCTGGAACCTGGTGTAATGCTTAAGTTGTGTCAAACTGCTGTAGCAACCTTTCTTGCAAAGAAACAGAGTATATTTAAACTTAGATCACCAGTTAGTGGACATAACAATGATCAGCGATTAAATTGCTGCAGCTTTGAAAAATGTTTTAGGCACTGTGGTCTTTCCAAAGCTGTGTACCCTTTTAAACTAACGAAGTTTAAAAGTGCACAAGACATTGCATGTCTGCTTGTATTACAACCCTAGTTCCAAACTCACGCACCTTATCAAAACTCCAGCACCAAGCCTGTATCAAAGCTGGGCGTGGTGGTGCATTTCTGTAATCCCAGCACTCTGGAGGCTGAGGCAGGATCATTGCAAGTTTGAGACCAGCCTGGGCTACAAAGTGAGGTCAAGGCTAGCCTGAACTGTATAATGAGACACTGACTAAAAAAAAAAACAAAAAAACCCCACCTTATATCAACATCAACAGTGCAATATGAAAAAGGAAATTTGGCAAACATTACATTTATTCAATGGCTGTGGTGGTTTAAGCCAATTCACCCAGCACAAGAATGTAATTTTTTTGACATGTCCTTTATCAATCACTAAGAGGAGAAATGAAAAGGCAGCCTACAGATCTATTTGAGAAAACTACAGTTCTCTGAAAAAAGAGAATGAAAAGGGCTTCAATAAATGGAAAAATATTCCTTCCTCATAGATAGGAAGAACCAACATTGTGAAAATGGCCATACTATCAAAATTGTTGTACAGATTTAATGCAATTCCCATTAAATTACCATTAGCATACCTCACAGATCTAGAGAACACATTCCTTAAATTCATCTGGGACCAGAAGAGACCCAGAATAGCAAAAGCAATCCTGGGCAACAAGGACGAGTCAGGTGGAATTACAATCTCTGACCTGAAATTATATTACAAAGCTACTGTAATAAAATCAACATGGTACAGGCTAAAAAACAGACCAGAAGATCAATGGAACAGACTGGAAGATACAGAAACAACCATAAATGCACTCAGCCACCTAATCTTTGATAAAGGAGCCAAACAAACTCACTGGAAGAAAGATAGCCTCTTTAATAAACAATGTTGGAAAAACTGGCTTGCCACCTGCCAAAGACTGAAAATAGGCCCAAGTCTATCACCATGCACCAAACTAAAGGCACATATCTCAATGGATCACATATCTCAATATTAAAACAGAAACACTAAATCTCTTGGAAGAGAAAGTAGTTAAAAACCTTGAAGACATAGGGGTAGGCAGAGAGTTCAAGAAAGAAAAACCAAACTGCCTGTGAAATATGTCAAAGAATCAACAACTGGGATCTCATCCTACTGAAAAGTTTCTGCAAATCTAAAGAAATCTTCAGCAGAGTAAAAAGAAAGCTCACAAATCTGGAAAAAAATTTAGCTGACTGTCCCTCGGACAAAGGTCTTCTATGTAGAACATACAAAGAATTAAAAAAAATTAGCCTCTTCAAAGACCCAATCCAGAAATGGGAATCTGAGATGAATACACACTTCTCAAATAAAAATATACAAATGGCAAATAAATACATGAAAAAATGTTCAACATCATTAGTCATTCGAGAAATGCAAATTAAAACACTGAGATTTCACCTCATCCAGTAAGAATGGCTATCATGAAGAAATCAACCAATAACAAATGCTGGCGAGGCTGTGGAGAAATAGGAACTCTTCTCCACTGCTGGTGGGGATGCAGACTGGTGAACCACTGTGGAAATCAGTTTCTTGGCAAACTAGGTCTAGAGGTCCCATTCAACCCAGCTATTCCCCTTCTGGGTATTTTCCCAGATCTGAAAACATATCACAGCAATATATGTGCACCCATGTTCATAGTGGCACAAATTATAATTGCTAAATTGTAGAAGCAACCCAAATGTCCATCCACTGAGGATTGGATAAAAAAATTATGGTACTTTTATATAATGGAATATTACACAGCTATAAAGAAAACTCGAGGCTTTTATAGGTAAATGGTCACAACTAAAGCCCATACTCATAAGTGAAATAAATCAGACCTGCAAGTGTAAGCAACATATTGTCTCACTAGTGTAAGAACCTGAAAGAGTGAATAAAAACTAGGAGTATGATAGACATTGTGAAATGAAAATGCTCAAAAGTATAGGACAACTGGGACATGCAAAAGGAGAAGGGAAAGAAGGGGAAATTATGTATGTAAGTATGTGCAGCATAGCTAACAGTCATACTACTGTCTTCTATTGCTTTACTCAAAGGAACAGCTAATGATTACTTGTTTGATCACTCTTTGTTTTCCTGAGAAACCACATTGAAGGTATCAATATGGAATACAACAACCATTATCAATTTCCTACCACTTTGTAACTCTGTATTGCTTGTATTGTTCTTATGCTATTTTGTAAACGGATGTTTGCTAATGTTTTCCTTCTTTTATTTTTAAGATATATATTTTAAAAAGAGTCGGAGCAGAGTTTTCCAGTGAAGTGATGATGGGTTCTTCCCTGGAACTGATAGGCTGAGGAAGAAAAACATGGTTTCCAGTGAAAACTGGAATAATCATTCAAGGGCTAAAGTATCCAAATGCAAAAGCAGCTCCAGAGAACGCAGCTCATAAAGCCTGGGGGTCCCAGCTGAGCTTCTGGCAGGCCGGGTTTTGAACAGGTAGCTGGAAAGAGGAGAAAGGGGCGCTCACAGGCGGGCAGGCACAGGTGACGTGGAAGCGGCCATGCTCTGCAGCACCGGGCGCTGAGGTATTTAGGGAGTGGATACGAGTGCTGGGCTGGATGCGTTGACCAGTCGCAACTGGATAGCACACACCCCCCCGATTCACATTTTCAGAGGGGGAGAGGGGTTTGCGCTTCCAGAGCCCTGTAGCCTCAGCTTTTAATGTCAGTGTCTGAAAGTCAATGTGAACAAAGAAAATGGGTTTTTCTCCCCATGAAAGGATGAGAAGTTGGGCCAGGTGTGGTGGCGCACGCCTGTAATCCCAGCAGTCAGGAGGCTGAGGCAGGAGGATCATTGTGAGTTTGAGAACAGCCTGGGCTACCAAGTGAGATCAAGGCCAGCCTGAACTGTATAGTAAGAGCCTGCCTCAAAAAGGCAAAAAAAAAAAAAAAAAAACCAAGAAGAGTTGGGCCAGGGATATAGCTCAGTGGCACAGCAGTTCAATTCCCAGTCCAAAAAAAAAAGATGGAGTTCCCAGCGAATGCTTTTCTGTTCGAGATTTCTTAAAAGACCGAGTCAAGACCAAGAGTCGGGAGTGGTGAGTGAGGGCAGGTAAGCTTCCGGCCAAATCGCGTTACCTACCACTTTCACCTAGATCTGAGGACATCAGGACTAGTGTGAGAATCACAGTGACTGTCCACTTTCTTAAAAAGTAAATCGTCACTTCAGAAGTTTGAGCTCTACAGAATTAGCGCCGAACAGCATAAAATTCCTGCAACCCCAGGCCCAGTTTCCCCTGTTAACAGTTGTGTGTTAGTGTGGTCTGCGCTGGTCCATTATCTCAGGTTTCTCTCCACCCGTCCAAGCCTCTCTGGACAGCTTCAGATTTTGGCTTTTCATGACCTGGACAGTTTTGAACGCTGGTCCGGGACTTGATGGGAAGGCTCCCCGCTGCGAGAGCTCAGCTCCGGCTGCACTGCGACTCATGCGGAGCCGCACTAGTGGCCAAGCGTTTTCATCGCACTCTTTCGGGGTGGACTCTCAGGCAACCTCCCGCTGTGCTGCTGCTTTCGTATCAACGGTATGAACGGGCTAGCGTTGTCCTCACGCCCCCTCCTCCCCATACAGTAGTCACTGGAAGAAGCTTAGTACGTGCCAACGTTCAGCGCTGGGCTCAACTTTCTTTGGGTGGAGCATCTACCTACAAAAAGTGTTTTGAGCTCTTTCAATCACGTATGAGTATGGACTCGGGTATTTCATAGTTGGGGTTGTAACCCACTTCCGGCACTGTATGATATTCCAGGCCTATTGTTTCCCACTGCATACCCATGTCTTGGAGGAGCCCCAGTTCCCTTAAGCCAATGCAGGGTTGCTACTAGAAGAAATCCAGTTTTACTAGAGGGTGGGGTGGGTGGTGGTAATACCCGCTCAGCACGTACAACCCCTAACACTGGAAAAAGCCCAACTTTTCCAATCATTTAAAGGTGAAGTTAAAATCTTACCTGAGAAAAAAAAATCTCCAAACACACACGCAAGGGTAGTGTTTTCAATTAAAGGCATTGAATGGGTCAGTGCAGTATGGGAGACAGCCAGAAAGATGTGGTCTTGAACCAGTCATGCCTCCATTTTTGCTTCTAGTTATATTTCAAAACTAAACCCTTGGGTTTCTGGGGAGGAGTTGGTACTAAGGGCTGGACCCAGGGCCTTCACGCTGAGCTCTATCTCTGCCCCCGCCCCCGTTTAATTTGAGGCAGGCTCTCCCAGGATTGCTCAATCCCCAGGCTGACCCCTGTCTTCCTGCTCAGCCTGCGTCTTAAAGGGCAGCATTCTATGCATTTGTCTAAGAATACCTGAGACCTGGTTTTTCATTAACCAATTCAGCTTTAGGAATGGAATTTGTAAACCATTCTTGCTATGGCAGGTAAAGAAAAAAAAGACAACAAGACTCTTTTAGGCACTTTTTATTTTCCAAAAAAAATTGTCATTAATATATAAACATCTCATTCTCTCAAAAAATTCTACAACTATACAGCTGTTTGCTCCATTATTTGCATAGGAAATGACCACAATACAAAAATAAGAGGGAAAAAGAAGCAAAACAGCAACCGATTTATGCTTTTTATGTAGGTATGTTTCCACGTATAAACATTTTAAGCCTCTTACAAAATTATTTACACCATTTGTCACCTATTTACACATTTTAGAGCAACTTTTCTAACAAACAAAACTATAATTTATCAAGTTATGAAAATTGTTTTCTAAAAAAAACTTGCTATATTACCACAAAATAAATAAAGATAAACAATATTTTAAAAACAAAATTAAATTTTCATTTCAATTAAGACCCCTGTTTGGCATTTTGCTTATTATCCTGCCCTTTGGTTAACAGCGTCAGCATCACATTGCTAGTTTATATTGCATATTGGAGCACGTGCCTCCTCAGGTTCCACACACCACCATCCTTAACGCAGACACTGAGTCAGTATTAACAATAGATTAACTGAACTGCACTGTAATTTAGGTCAAATTACTGTGTCTCGCTGTATTTTACATGCAAAATCCACAGAAGTGGTCATTTAACCAACAGTACTGCGGAAGATACGAAAACTGCAGATAAGTTCAGCATTGTCATATGTGAAACTACTAAGCCCTTCCTTACACAGATGACACGATGTAGCTTATTTCAAGAGGTTTCGCTTTTGTATATTGTAACCGTCTTTAATCTCTTCAGCTTACAATTCATATAAAACTCTTGTATTTAAAATAATCCTACTTTAATCAGTGCACGAAATTTGCTTTTTAAAGTTCATTTGAATGATTATCCCTCCCCCCTAAAGAAATGAATTTGGTAATGTTGAGAGGTATCTCACCACAATCCTAACTGTAGATGTATTCATGGTTATTTTCAAAAGCAGTATGATTCCCACCCCACAAAAGAATCCTTAAAAACTGCTAATAAACCTATAAAGCTGATTTGCATATTTACAAAATTTCAAATAGCAAATATAGGCAACTCATATACTTAAAAAAGAAAAAACACGTTTGTTCCAATGGCTATTTGAGAATTGCCGGGTACGCTGGGTACCTCAAGAATTGCATTACCTCATATTGACAAAACCACGGCCATGTCCAGGAAAACCCGAAGGACCCGCGCGGCTCCTGGCACCGCCACCCCGGGGCGCAGCCTCTCTCGAGCAGGGGCGGCGCGAGGACACCTGCTGGGTGGAGGGAAACCAGGGGCAACAGCAAGCATTCCAGATTCTTAAACGCACCAAACACTTTGGTATGGATACAATGTATTCCCTGTTTTCTCACATATACAAAATATACATTTCCAGTTTCTGTCCTCTTCTCCAGGAGCGAGCGGCAGGCGGCGGCGGCGGCGCTCAGTTCTGGTGCCTCTTCATGTGCAGCGCCAGGTGGTCGGAGCGCGAGAAGCTGCGGTTGCACACGGCGCACTGGAAGGGCTTGGCACCCGTGTGCTTGCGGTAGTGGCGCGTGAGCTCGTCCGAGCGCGCGAAGCGCCAGTCGCAGCCTTCCCACGTGCACTTGTAGGGCTTCTCGCCTGTGAGGAGCAACACAAGGGTGAGGGGCCTGCTACACACGGCTCTGACACAGACAGTCACACCTCATTTTATGGATTAAAGGAAAACGCTTTTTCCTAAAGGGGGAGGTAAACGGGGGGTGGGGCTCTGGGGGGAGAGGCTGGCCCTGACCTTGCTGTGTCCTATGTTGCCAGGCTGGATGCAGCCCTGCAGCAACGCTCCTGCCCCGGCCTCTGCGTGCTGGGTTTACAGGCATGCATTACCGTGCCTGCCTTAAAACTGCAGGCTTCTAAAGCTTTGTGCACTTGATGTTTGATAAATCCTTTAACCACAAAGTCTGGGGCCAGTTTACAATGGTGAAGAGTCAGACAACCAGGACAAATCTATGCCCTGATAATATGCATTTAGCTTTTCTTCTGTGCTTGTTGCAGGTCCATAATCCCAGTGCTATATACATAGCTGTGGCGGGAGGATCTCTGAGGCGTTGCACCTGGACAACTTCATAACTGAGCAAGACTGTCTCAAAAAACAAGAAAAGCACTGGAGGAAACAGCTTGGTGCTTAAGGCCCTGAAATCAATCCTAGTGAAGATAAATTTGCATATGAGTACTGTGGGCATACAGATGGGTTTTTATGTGACACTTTTTCCTGGATTCCTTTTAAAAAATGCTGTCTTCTGAGAAAGAACCTCAGAAAAGCTTTCTTTCCCAGTGAAATTCAGTCTGTCTGCTTAATGTAGCAACATCACATTTAGGGAGCCACAAGGGGCTACTGAATCTGAACCGTGAAAGACAGGGTCTGCATGGCTCGGGTCCCCACAGTGTGACTGTGGAGACTCACAGCCGGCACCCATGCCTCACTCCCGCTCGGTCTGCAGGAGGCCCTCCCCTCCTGCAGCGCACACCTAGTCCCTTCCCGCTCCTCTCCTGCCTCTGACCTGGACACATTCTTTTTCTCACAACAGATTCTAATTAGAAATGGAAACCAAAACACTCCAACCTATTTTTTTTTTTGAGACAAGGTCTCACTGTGCAGTTCAGGCTGGTCTTAAACCCACTTTGTAGCCCAGGTTGGCCTCAAACTCACAGCAATCCTCCTGCCTCAGCCTCCCCGAGTGCTGGGATTGCAAGCATATACCAGCTCAAACCTAAATTTTATGATGTGTGTAAGAGATATATCACTTTTCTTTGACTTACAGCTACATAACTTTGAGACTTAAACATTTTAGTACCAGGAACACAGGGGGCCATCACTGTACATATAATTCAAAAAGAAGAAACAATTTTTGCACAAATGTTTGGTTTTGTTCCTCATGGAAATAAATCAAAGAAACAAATGTCAGTTAAGCACTATCAGTTAATGGAAAAAGGCTATTTCTGGTTGTCTGAGGCAGGGAAAAAATTTCCCAGAGAGCCCCAATTTTAAAAGAAGTCATTCTGTTTTTTAACTTTAATAATTAAATAGAACTGTATTTTCAGAGTTTATTTAAGAAACAAGGGACACTAGACTCTTTTTGTTCACTATTTTTATTGGCTATGAAGCAATAAACTGCACCAGTATTTTTCAAAGTTTACTCCACTGATTGGTTGAAATACAGTAGCCATTAAAGTTCCTGAAACATTTGCTGCCTTTGCTCTCAATTTATGCACATCTATAGATTGCTCAGCCAAGAATGCTGCCACTGTCTGCAGCAGCGGTTGCTCGGGCCAAGTCTTTCGATAAAAGCAGGGACAGCTCTCCTCACTTGGGGCAGCTTCTATGGGACTTGTTCAAGTGTCAACACTGTGCGAGTAAAACCCCGAGGAGGAAGCCGGTCCCCCATTTCTGGCCAAACAGCAGATTTGGGCCTTTCTTCCTCAGCCAAAAGCACTGTGCACAGTACTTCTGGGAAACCAGACCGACTTCCTTCAAGTTCTATTTCAACAGGACAGAGCTTTCAAAAGTGTAATTGGATTTTTACAGAATCTCTTTCCAATACCGCCAATTTAAAATATTTAGTTAAGCTCTTTCAACATCGGCTGTATTTTAAGTTCTCATGCTGTTAACGTGAAACTTTCCAAAGGCAAGAGAAAAAAGTGACAGGTCTGCAGCACAGCACGGAAACCCTTCAGCCTTACCTCAGATAAAGTGTGCATTTTCCTGTGCTACCGGGAAAGTATACCAATAGTTTGCTGAGAACTCCTAATCTTGGAAAAAAGTATCCAACCCTCCTGCTGATAAGCCACTAACATTTTATATAGATATTTTAACCAGCAACAGGGACAAGCAGCCACCCAGGCCACACCGCAGGGCTCGGCTCAGTCCTCACGCCAGAGGGGGAGCAGACCAGACTGGACAGTGAGTTCTGCAGGAGGGACCTGCTGGCCACTTCCCTGAACTCTCCCACTGGCAAGCTCTCACTTGCTCTGAATGATACCAAACAAGAGCACAGAGATACCGTTCAAATGTATTTAGATTCTAAGTCACTTGTGCAGGATAAATAGCTTCCCAGCTCACAACACCCCTTCTGTCAGTAGCCATCAAGGTTCCTAACCCTGAAGCCCAGGACGGCCCTAGGACCACACAGCGAGTGTCCTTTCTCCCAGTCCAGGGCATTTTCAGGGTGGCAGCAATGTTTGTATTTAAATTAAAATATCTTTCTTGCTGTGATGAACAGAAAAACCTGGAACCTGCCACAGTGCAACAGGAGTTTCTCTGCTCTGCTGAACACAATAGACTCACACCCAGGCCTTTCTCTACAACACCCTACCTGCGCGCCTCTAAGGAGAGGAAAGTCATAGAAATACTGCCTTTAAAAGTTACATCAAGTCACTTTTTAGAACTTATTAGATGAAATCTGCACATCTGCTTCCTGATGACCAAAGATCATTGAATCAATTATGTTTGGTGAAGATAGAAGCTAAAAAACAGAAGCTGAACACAGGCCTGTAATCCCAGCACTCAGGAGGCTGAAGCAGCATTGCCGTGAGTTCAAGGCCAGCTAGCTACAAAGTGAGCTCAAGGCCAGCCTGAACTTCGTAGAGACCCTGTCTCAAAAACACAGACACATACACACACACCATCACAAGTAGAGCCTAGACACTAACACTGCAAAACAAGACGTGTTCTCTGACCTCAAAGAACTTAACACAGTAACAGGTTTGCTCCCCACCATGACAGGCTGAACACATCAAATTCCTTCTAATAATAAAAGGGAAAAAATAAAGAACACTAAAAAACTTGTGGGAAAATATCCAGGTATCTGAGGAAACTGATCAAGTGAGATGATTTAGTTCACTAATTCCTATTTCCCTGTATCCATGCTAGTAACTTTCCATTTGAACAATTTCATGAGAGCACACTGCACAGATCTCCCACATCTGAGCCGAGAAAAGGTCTATTTCACAGGAGTAGGGCCGACTATGTAGGTGCCTACCTACAATCCCAACCTTGGGGGGAGGATGAGGTCCAGCCTGGAGTTCTGTCCAGTCCAGTCTCACTAGGAGACATCCTATCTCAGAAAATAAAGGGTTAGAGAGGTGGGTTCAATTCCCAATACCAGGCTGGTGATATAGCTCAGTGGCAAAAGTGCCTGAGGTCACGAGTTCAATTCCTGGTACAAAAAAAAAAAAATCCCAGTATCACTGCCACTTAAAAAGAGACACTTGCAAATAACTAATATTTACTAGACATAATAATTGTT
Source organism: Dinomys branickii (assembly GCA_004027595.1). NCBI lineage: Eukaryota > Metazoa > Chordata > Mammalia > Rodentia > Dinomyidae > Dinomys > Dinomys branickii. The sequence goes on from PVLD010001373.1 coordinate 83,940, forward strand.
TATAATGGGCCCATTTTGAGGGAAATAATTAAAAGGGTAAGAGTGGATGTAATGATTTACTAAGAAAATTATTTCCTCAAAGAAATCAGGAAGTTTATTGCCTTAATGATACCAAGACATCAGTTTATTGCTTGCTTTAGAACCCAAATCAGCCAGGTATGGTGGCACATGCCCATCATTGCAGCATTTGAGAGGCTGAGGCAGGAGGCCAGGCCAGGCCAGGCAGCCAATTTAAAACCAACCTGAACTGCAAACTGTCTCAAAAACAAGGCCAGGCTGGGTGTGGTGGCACACGCCGGATATCCTAGCACTCACAGGAGGATCTTTGCGGGTTTGAGGCTGGCCTGGGAGCTATAAGCCTGAACCGCACGTAGTGAGATCCTGCCTCAAAAAGACAAAAAAAAGAAAAAAGAAAAAAGAAAAAAAAAAAAAGCCGGTATTAGCAAAAAACAAGACCGAGCCTGGTGGGACACACCTGTGAGCTCAGCGTTAAGAAGGCTAAAGCAGGAGGACTGCTGAGTTCAAGGCCAGCCTGGACTACATAGTGAATTCAGGACCAGCCTGAGCTACTTAGCAAGACCTTGTCTCAAAAAACCCCCAAAATAAAACGAAAGACTCCAAAAACTCAAATCCATCTTATCTCTTCTAGAAATCTATGACCAACAAAGGTCATTCTACTTCACTGTATCCTAGAGAGAATACACTGGACTAGCCTAAGGGGCGGCTCAGTGGTGGAGCACGTGCTGAGGAGTACAAAGCAGGCTGTGGTGGTAAACGCCTATAATCCCAAACTCAGGGGCGTGAGGCAAGATAGCGCAGTCCAAGGCCTACAAAGAACCTGTCTCAAAACACGCAAACAAAAAAAAAAACACCTTATCTTAAAATAGGAGTGGTAGCATAGACCTGTAATCCCAGCACTTGGGAGGCTGAGGCAGGACTCTAGGTTAGCCTGGGCTACCTAGTAAGTTCAAGGCCAGACTGAACTACATAGTGAGACCTTGCTTTAAAAAAATAAATAAATATAGCCAGCCTGTAATCCCAGCACTTGGGAGGCTGTGGAGACCAGTCTGGGCTACAAAGTGAGCTCAAGGCCATCCTGAACTGCATAGCACAAGACCCTGTCTCAAACAGACAAAACAAACAAAAACAAAACAAAGGGCCAGGGAGATGGCACAGTGGTACAGAGCCTGCCTAGTGAATGCAAGGTCCTGAGTTAAGAGTCCCAATGCAAAAAAAAAAAAAAAAAAGAAAAAACCACCTGTTTTGAGCCCCTGATTTTCATTTGCATATGTACTGCTTTTTTTTTTTTTTTGAGGCAGGGTCTCACTGTGCAGTTCAGGCTGGCCTTGAGCTCACATTGTAGCCCAGGCTGGTCTTGAACTGCAGTGATCCTCCTGCCTCAGCCTCATGAGTGCTGGGATTACAGGTATGTGCCACCATGCCCAGCTATGAAGCTTTTGCCTCAGATCACAGGCAGGAATCTCCCAGCCCTGCTGCTGTGCACACCTGCCCTGCCGCCTCTCTAAAATTATCGTGTGTCTAGCCAAAGTCAAAATGGTTTTCATCATGAAAAGGAAGGCTTTTCTCTATTTTTTCTAGAGAAGCAGAGTAAAGGCAGGTTTTTCCCTATACGGAACTGACCGTCAAGGAAGGGCAACATGCCTACAGATACATCCACAGGCAGAACCATGCTTTAGGCCTCTTCAAAACAAAACATTCAGAAATCACTTAGTGATTCACAGGTGCTCCTCAAAGGTAGTGCGGGGCTCTCTCCTGGGCTCAGAGCTGGCTCCGAAGCCAGGTGGGAAGCAGCAGGCACAACCCCGGCCATCTCGGCACTGCCAGTGTTCAGGAAACCAAATACCAATGCTTGAGGCCCCTGACCACGCCACCTCAGAAACACTGTGTAACAAGGGCCCAAGCTAACTTAAAAAGCAAAATGCCCATGAAATAGTTTCACCAGAATATATAAGTTCTGAGCTTGCTTTTCCCCCTAGCACCAGATGAGTGTTAGGTAGGGGGCTTTTCCTTCTATTTGCCCTGACCAGGAGTTGCCTTCTCTAAAGCAGCCCAAAGAAAAATCTGTTTCTCTGCTCATGCTGTAGATGTTTCTCAGTGAAAGCTGCCTCCTGGGCACTTCTAAAACAGTAACTCAACAGCACGGTGAGACACCCTAGAACACACAAACAAGCTGGCAGACCACAAGGCTGCCGCTACCCAGGTCCTTGTACCCACGCAGGCCTTTACCAGCCTTTCCCCAGAGAAGATGTAGGTCATCCAGTGTGCTCTTACACTCTGTAGAACTAAAAACACCTGCCGAGTTACAATTCTTGCGTGATTAAACTATTCCTTTGACATCACAGCCGTTTGCTTCTATCTCCATTTCCGCAGCTCTGCTTCACCTACTTATTAAGAACTATCTTCTCCCACTAGTTTATTCTTTTTTTTTTTTTGGCAGTACTAGGGATTGAACTCAGGACCCTGCGCCTGCTAGGCAGGCGCTTATTCTACTGAGCTATATCCCCAGCCCCCTTCTCCCACTAGTTTAAACAAAAGGTAAGAAGAAATTTGGATTTTCCATATAGTCAGTCAAAAAATGCTCGCTGAATCAAATTGTATTTCACCTTTGATAAGCTTTATCATCTCAAAATAATGTTTGATCAATTTCCTATGTAAATGTTTTTCAGATGAAAGAACACGTCCCAGAAGCAAAGTTTAATCTTCCCAGTGAGTCATTAAAAAGAAATTGTTTCTAAGCTTTCATGCTCACAAATACCTTTCCTGAGGTCTGAACAAGCAAGTCCCTTAAGCTACTTTTTATAAGCCTGACACTGTCAATATAGAAAATAAATTCCAAAGTTGCAAGTGAAAATATATTGCAAGTAATTTTTAGGAAAATTAAATACTCATACCTTATACAACAAATGCTATGTGATACATTTTCCTGCATAGCTTTTTTTTTTAAGACAGAAACTTGCTGTGTAGTTCAGGATGGCCCTGAACTCCCTAGGTGACCCTGGTTAGCCTTGAACTAGAGAATGGCAATCCTCCTGCCTCAGCTTCCCTCCAGAGCTGGGATTTACAGGCATGCACCACCCGAGCCCAGGAGTCCAGAAGCAAGCCTCCATCGTGGTAGTGCACTTCCAGTACTAGGGAGGCTGAGGTAAGAGGATGGCTGCAAGTTCAAGACCAGCCAAGGGCCAGCCTGAACTATATAATGGTACCTGGTCTCAAAAGACAAAGACAAAAAATTCAAGTTTACTGAATACTAAATCTACCCTGCAAAATCTTTTCTGTATTATCTCTCCATATAAAACAGGTTCTGTACAGAACCAATATTCGTCCATGTTAGATCCAAATTGCACAGTCTCCCATCTAGGAAAGCCTGAAATCCTCCCTATAGTTTTTAAAAAGCTTTTTCACTCATTTTCCGTAGTTCCACCAGAAAAAAAAAGGCAGTAATTTATGTTCAGAACATTTCAAGTATTTCCTTCAGTGGACAGATGCTTGTAACGAAAGTCCTTGTCAACATTTTTAAACCAGAATGTAAGACATTTATCCAGGGCCTTCCCTGAGCTATACATCCCCAGTCCTTTCTTTTAAGACAGGGTCTTAGTGTAAATATGCAGAGGCTGGGCCTATACTTGGGACCTTCTTGCCTCAGCTTTCAGGCCTTTCAGCTTCTCATAAGTGCTGGGATTATAGGCATGTACCAACACATCTGCCTAAGTATTTTGTATCTAACTAGAAAGTAAAATTAAAATTTAAGTAGAGCCAGGCAGTGGTGCCACATTCCTGTAATTCAGCACTTGGGAGGCTGAGGCAGGAGGAACACTGAGTCCCAGGACAGACTGAACTTCATAGTTAAGACCCTGTCTCAAAGACCGGAGGCGGGGGTGGGGGAGGAGTAAAGATTATTTACTTTAAAGTATATATACTGCCAGGCATGGTGGTGCACACCTGTAATCCTAGCACTCAGGAGGCTGAGGCAGGAGAATCACTGCAAGTTCGAGACCAGTCTCTTGGCTACAAAGTGAGCTCAAGGCCAGTCTGAACTGCATAGCGAGACCCTATCTCAAAAAGACCAAAAATAAACTATAAAATAAAGACTTAGGCTAAAAATCCTTCCCAAGACTTAATATGGAAATCTTTCTTAAACAGAGCACCTTGAATATAGTGGTTTACTCAAAACAGTCACTTTGTACACCTTTTTTTACTTTGGTACCCTGGAATCAAACTCGGGACCTTGTGCTTGCCAGGCAGGAGTTTACGCCACTGAGCTATATCCGCAGCCCTATGATATTTCTGTTTGCACTCTTGGAGTGTTTCAAACTGTTAACCTATGGTCCTCCGGATAGAGTACCTGGGGCCCCAGTCTGAGGGTTACTTGAGCCAAGTAAATGTGCTGCTCAGACTTTATAGAACTGCTAATTCCCCACGTTTCACAAGGCTGGGGCTGAAAAACAACATGTGAATCTTCATTATAATCTTAAGGAAAATGGGCTGTGCGTGCATGGCCATCCTCCCTCTCCTGAGACAGGAGGGGAGACTGCAAGGCCTGCACATACAAAACCTATATATAAGCTGTTTGCATAAAAATCTCATGGCAGCCATGTTGATTCCCAAGGGAAGAATGATGAGGAATCTTTTCTCAGCATACACTGGGATGGTGATAGCCCTGGTATACACTCTAACAATGTCTACAGAATGCTCACTGAAATGCTGCTTCAAAGTACGTATTTTTTTTAACTTCCTGGCCAGATACATATAATGGTCATATTCAGAGAATTTATACCTGTACATGATGTAACTTGCTTTTTCCCATTCCCCTACCCTCTCCACTTCAACTCCTCGTCCCTTCCCTATTTACTACTAAAAGTACAAGTTTTGATTTGAAAATATATCATGTATTGATGCTGTTGTTGAGAAGCAGCCATAACTACCGTAGCAGCTGGTAAATGCTGTAACTATTTCTAAGGAGAACCATGGTAACCATGTATACACATGTGTCCCAAACAGCATGGAAAAACCAGCCATATAAAGGGCCTGTAAGCCAGCCGTGTCTCTTGTATGGACATACAGGGATGAAATTTTACTCTAGAATAGAGGCAAATTATGTTCCGGGCATTCTGCCTGCCCATACAAAGGCAGAACTTTGGGTTATTTAGGTATGCTTTGAAAGAAATTAAAGTGTACAAACTCAGAAAATTTGAATGCCATGACACTTGTGATTTAAGAAACTGATCCCAAATTTAAAAATAAACCAAAACCCAGGCCAGGTATGGAGGTGCCCACCTGTAGTCCCAGCAGTAGCGAGGCTGAGGAAGGGGAAGCAGGATTCCGAGGCCAGCCTGAGCTGCACACCAAAACCCTGCCTCTCTAAAAGTTCTGCTTTGGAAAGACTATTTGCTTAGATTCAATTTGAAACCCAATTATGGCATAGAATCTTTTACAATCTAAAATCCAGAATAAGTAGTAATTAAACAGAATTCGATGTAAGTTGCTTGAATTGCTTAAATCACTTTACAAGCATACGGTAACTTGACATTTTAAAGCAATTACAATTATTTTCCAAAGAAACGCTAGGGTGCTTCAAATTCTGCCTGTAAAACTACAATCACTTAAAGAATATCTTTTGTCATCAAATACAAGATCAACACTGTCATATAGTTTTTAAAGTTCCTTAATAAATTGTCCACATGGGAAGTAAGGGGATAAAAAGAAACAAAACAAGCTATTAAATGAAAGAAGTTATTTACAAAAATTGTCTCATCTACTTAAGGCTTTATAAAGGCAGAGTGAGGGGCAAAAAGCACAAGCCTTTTTGGGCTTCAGACACATTCCCTGAAAACCAGTAAGGGGGTGCGCAGAGAAGAAGGCAATGAGAGCTAGCAGGCAATTTCAAAAGGCATTGTCTAGAAACCAGAAATGAAGAGAAAACATCCTCAATGCTCTATGATTACCCAAGAACGGGTTTAACCAGATGAGCAAGTCAAGTACAAACCCTCCCTGGGCGTTTTGAAAGACTATCAAACAAAACTTTATTAAACCAGATTATATGGTCTCACCCATTAGATGTTGGGGGCCACAGTGTTTATGGTCAGGTAAAAAAGTTGATGCTTGGGATTCACTAGGCCTAGGTCCTCTTTCATTTGTTTTTTTATTAGTTAATGCAAGCATTGTTCAGACAGCCCACTATTAAATTTCTCTGCCAGCAGGTCAAGTTCCAGAATCCTAGGTACAAGCATTCAGAGCACTAAACCTTGACAAGGGTTGAAAGGCTACTTAGATATGGCCTGACTACACATCCTTGCAATAAGCAGTTGATTAACTTCGTTCTATGTGATTGTGCTCTTCTTTTATTAGCAGACTTTAGCCCCATGAGAATGTGCTCTCCTCCTTCCTGTCTCCAGTTTCAAGGACTTCCAAGAGAAAAAAACACAGTTCAAATTTTCTAAGCTATTTCTACCTCCCCTCGACCAAAATTTCAAGCAGAAATCCATTTTCAGTCTCCTTAACACAGGGTACAGCCTGTATGGAGGCATTTTATGCTTTCTCAATGGGGTACTTCCCTGGCACTTGTTATTTTTATTTTGGAAACTTCAGGTTGAGTTTTAGTATGATTTCATTCTTTCACGGGTGCCTCACCGGAAAGAATTTCTGCCTTGGGTTACCTATGTGGGGTGTTTCCTTTCATATAATCAATTTGTCTGCATCTAACAAGCTCAGGCCAAAGCAACCCATTCATTCTATAGATAAATGCAGGGGATAACTTTTCTTTAAAAAGCAGTTTCCCAAAAAGCCCTGCACCTACCACATTGTGCCAGCCAATGCTATTTGGATTTTAATAGTAGTGTTTATCACTGGGATATGAAGCAGTACTTCCTAACACGCACACAAAACATCCGTGGCTATTCCTCTCAGAGCTCTATCTCAGTCAGCACTGACCTTTATTCAAAGGCTTTTACTTTTTAATGTAGCAGTTAGAGATAACTACTTCATTTATCAAAACTCAATTTCCATAGTAACATCTAGCCTGGAGAGATTCAAGTCCTCACACTAATCCAACAACCCATTGAAAGGAACTGTTGAATACTTTGGTTGCCATAGCAATGATGGAATAATACTTTTGCTAGGTCACTGCTGTTATTAGCAAACTTATTCTTTGAACTTTAGGTAAGGCTATATTTATTGAGGAAAAAAGTATAATCACTTCATATAAGGTCTTCCCCTTAGGGCTATTTTTTAAAGAAAATTACAAATAGTAATGTGAAAATATTATGGGTATGCAGTGCCTTTTAATAAGGTGTGTTACCTAGTTGCATCTTAAAATGGGTTCTGAAAGACATTTTAAAATTAAAAAGGTTCCAGAAGTGACTGCTATGGATTTAACAAAAACACATACAATGAAGGAGTCTAAATTTTAAAGTATCTTTTAATCGAGGATGAAATATGAACTAGAAGATTAAGCCTCTCAAAATAGATCAAATATAGGCTGGGATGGAACAACTTTTAAACCATAACTTACTTTTCACCACCTGATTTTAGTGCTCCTCAATTTTAGGACTTTTTTCATCTAGCACAGAAAACGTATCAAACATTTTAAATAGAAAACTAAAGTATTAAGAAGTTATGCTGTACATGCTAAATGTAAAAAAGTTTTGTGTTTAAAATGGCTTTTTTGAAGCAAAGTCATTTACTACAGTCGAAATTTTCTTTTTCCTTGCAAGACATGAATAGCATCACCATGAAAGGTTTTTAAAAGCCCCATTAGTAAACATTATTGTTTATGTTTTGGGGTAATTAATTAATTGTGAGGTGACAGGACAAGACCTCTGTAAGTGGGCTCCGGCCTTCCTGGAACCAGACTTTCTCATGGAGCTGCGATTTGAGCCAAGCCAGTGCCGAAAAGGTAGGCCATTAAAAATAAAAACTGACGGAAGAAAGAAGAGATCAAACATGCTGGCTTTTAAAAGGATGAATACCACTTACACTATTTACACAACTCATAGAGTTGAGAAAATTACATACCAGTATGAGTCCTCAGGTGAGCTTTTAAATGAGAAGACTTTGTATAAACTTTTGTGCAACCTAAAATAAAGAACAAGAACAACTCGTCATTGAGATTCTTTTGAAATCTTTACATTTGATGATTCAGTGTTTAAAATCTGGCTTCACAAAAGAAACCTCATGCTAGCTGAGGTATTTGAAGCTTCACTCTTATTAAGGTGCTCCCCCCCATTATCTGATTAAAGGCAAAGTGATTTAAGAATCACTTAGTAGGAAAGGAACACAGGTAATTGAGCCAAGCAACAAATAGAGAATCTGTAATTTTGTTCCTTTTACTAATAAATACTTCCATTGATTTACAAGCTATCATACTATATGTTTTGGGGTTTTTTTTTTGAGACAGGGTCTCACTAGATAGTGCAGGCTGGTCTTGAACTTGTGGCGATCCTGTTTCAGCCTCCTGAGTGCTGGGATTATGTGTGTGTGCCACCAAGCCTGGCTATGTTTTCAATTTTATTTAATGGATGTAGAACGGATAGTACTAAACCATTATCCAAGATGACTAACTTTCTGCACACCTACATTTCCTATTTTCATTTAGGCTGTCATGCCATACCCACGTACCACAGTCAATAAATTATGCCCTGAATTAACAATAAACTGGCTTATACCAGCAACTGGGAGATGTATTTGTTACTGTCATCAGTGTATATTTTGGGTCACGTATCCCACAAACAAGCACATGCTATCAGAACCACTGTTAGTTACATCTGTCCTGTGGACAAGTCTTACACCTATGGTATCAATGGTCCTTTTCCCTGGCACTTCCATTTAGAATACTGCAATTTATTATACATAGTAACTTAAAGCAACTAAATGAAATTAAAATTTTCATTATCCAAGAGAGTCCAAGGTAACTTTTCCCCAGAACGTTCTAGCCATTTCTTTCAAAATACATGAAATGCTTCATTACCTGCTGGGCACAGCATTGAAAGTAGGTGAGTTTTGTTTTTAACTGTCAGGTACAACTTTCTTTTGTGGTTCTAATGGCTGAGGCTGAAAGAGGAGCAAACACACACACGCAGACTGGCGCCGCGACCAGGAGGGGCACATACCAGGATAATCGCAGTAGTGGATGCGGCGCTTCTCCAAATCCGGGTTACTCCTTCTGTTGTATCTGACAGGCTGGATGCTGGGCGAGCTCACCGGCAGGGTGGCAGGTAAATTGGGATTGTGGATCGCCAGCTTAGATGCGATTGTAGCGGCGTAGGACGGAGGTGGGGTTAGGTTCTGCAGCATCTCTGCTTGTCTATCGGGACTTCCCGGCTCAGAGCTGGGCGGTGACGGGGGAAAGTAAGTGGCCTGCTGCTGGGGGAGGAACTGACTCGGCATTGTGTATGTGCAGGGGGGCAGGCCCTGGAAGGGCTTCACTGCGCTCTGCGGGACCGCAGTGGTGTGTGTGGTGAGGCCCACCATGGCGGCCGACATGGAGACGTTAAGGGTGTCCATGACCGGCGTCTGGCTCGCAGAGGTGGGCATGTCTAGATCCGGTGTGTTCAGTAGCTGGTACAGGTGACCCTGCTGGGGAGGGACAGAGAGGTGAAGATCTGGTGTAGGAAGTTCTTGTTTGATGAAAATGTTGTTCACCTCTGGAGCTGCGGTCTGGTGGGAGCTGAATATACTGGTGAACTCGGGGAGGGCCTGGGTCGGGGCCGGAGGAGGAGGAGGAGGAGGGGCGGTCGTCTCACTCTGGTGGCTGAAAATGGTAACAGGTTCTGTCTTGATGTGTGTTACGCACGGTCTCTGGGATTTGTAGAGGCCAGTTCTCAGGTGGGTGATGTCAGGCAGGAAGACGTTCATGTTGATGCTGTAGGGTAGGCCCTCGCTGTCGGTGAAGAACTGGTCTACCACTGAGGCACTATCGCGTCTGTACTTTTTATGCTCTGGAATTATCGGAACTGGAGGAAGCTGGGGTGTCAGATACTTCTCCATTTCACATCTCGTCTGAAAGAGAGACACAAACATTCATGATCTACCCGACAAACCTCAGGAAAAACAAACTAAAAATTCCCCCAAAAGGGCCCTGTGTAAAGTACTAGAGCAAACTTGTAGGTGTTACTTGTAAACATATCATGTTTATTTTGTTGAGTGTGTAATTGCTGGTTCACCAAAAGCCTATGAAAGTCTGTGTAATTTATCTTTGATAAAACTGCTCCCCAACTCAAGCCAGAAAAGAGGCAAATTGGAGGAAAGGAGGGCAAAATATTCCTTCTGATTTGTTCTCATACAGTACCACCCCTGTAGCAAACAGTCACGTTTACGGTCACACTACAGTATTGAACAATTGCCAAACTACCCTAATTCTGATCAAATTTAACATGCTTGTTTTTCATTAATTTTTTAAACTGTGTAAGCCTTTAAAAAGGTCTTTTGTCTGGTTTGGTTTGGGTTTTTTGCCCTGGCTAGATTATTTCCAAAATAGCTAATATAAAATATTTTCTGGCGATTTCAGTGACTTCTCTTGTTTGCAGTTAGTGTAGACTGAAATATCTTTTGAGCAAAACAATCTCCACTGAATTAAAAAAAAACAACACGGATTTCACATTCAACATTTGATCTAAATGTTGATTTAATCAGCTTCGGTAATTGGTTAATATGATAATGAAATGTTCCTATTCATATCCCTATCTAAAACAGATCTTTAATTACCTTAGGGAAAATCACTCCCTTGGTAGGCTGGTGCTAAGTAAGCCCGTGGGTGGGGAGAAACTGCTGTATAGCCGGCAGTCACCAGCAAAACATTTATCACGTCCCTCTCAGTGCGCCCATGCCACATTCCCCCTTACTCTGTAAAAAGCTCCGTCATCCCCTTCCCTCTTGTGTTCCCGAGCAGAACAACTGCCAAAAAGAAACAACCACACAGTCCTCGAATGGCGATTTTTCTGTTGAGGACCTAGTACAGCTTGCAACCAGCTGCCTCAATCATTTTTAAAGCTATCTGCTCTCCTAGTATAACAGAGGCTTAATTTTTCTCCTAACTCTTAACATGGAAAGGGGAATTTCAAAAAGCAAAACAAAACCCCACTAGATTACTATTAACCTGGCGCTCTCACCAGCGAATACTCCCAAAGCGTTTCATGTGGGACCTCAAACCATTCAGATCGTACGGTGTGGATGGGTCCGGGACTTCCCGGATAGACACGATTTAAAAATACGAATTAGCGCTGTAGTCCTGTGAGTCACAGTTCTGACAAACGCCACTGTCCTCCCAAGGCCCGGCAGGCACTTGCCGCCCTCCCGGGGTAGGAGATGGGCAGCGAACACACAATACACCAAGGCGACCCAGGCGCTGCTAAACGGGGCGTCTTGAAATAAACCCAACTAACCCCCTTCGCGCACCGCGCTCCCGCGGCGGTTAGTGGTTTCTGATTTTAGCTCTTCCAGCTGTTTGCATGTGGGTATGTTTCCAATTTTTTTTTTTCTTTCCTTGGGACAGGCTAAAAGTCCCGGGAAGTTTTTTCTGGGCTATATGACTCCGTGCGTGGGCGAAAGAAACAGGCGGTTGCTCTAATTCGGCTGCCCGGCAAGTGGAGAAGCCAACTGCCAGCCCTCGGCACGGCTGAGGGCGTTCACGCGCACCGGGAAAACAACACCCCGGCTTCTCTCCCTCTTTCTTTTCAGAGGAAAAACAGGCGCCCCAATACACCCCGAGAGCGCTTAAACCACCCGTTTCCAAACGCGGCCCCGCGAGGTTTCTAAAGGGGCGCCCCTAGAATGCACCCCAGCACCTTCTCAGCGCCCCAACCCGCCCGGGCCCGAGCCCGAGACGACGAGCGAGGGAGGGGCGCGCGCGCCGGCCCTGCAGGGGTACGAGGGGAGAGCGAGGCGCCCCCGGGGAGAGCGCCGCTCGCCCGCCCCAGGCCAGGCCGGCCCCGCGCGGCAGCTCCCGGCGGCCCAGGGCGGCCCGGCGCCCCCTCCCCGCTTGCGCTCCCCGCCGAGCGCCGGCCGGGCGGCGGGCAGGGCGGGGCCCCGGCCCGCGCGGTCCCGTGCGCCCCGACGCGCCCGGCCTGGAGCGGCCCTGTCGCCCGCGCGTCGCAGCGGCGGGACACGCCCGGGCGGCGGCGGCGCCTACCTGGACCAGCTCCTCCGGGGGCAGCCGCGGGCCGGCTGCGGCCGGCGGCGCGGGCTGCGGGGGCGCGGGCGGCGCGGGCGCGTGGTGGTGCGGGTGCTTCAGCTCCTCGCCGGGGAAGAGCGCCGCGTCGCGGGCCGGGTTCGCGGCGCCCAGCACGGGCTTGAGCTGCGCGAACACCGGCTCGTCCTGCGCGGCGGGCGGCGGGGGCGCGGGGCCCAGGCGGGCGCTCATGCTCAGCACCCGCGTGGCCATGGGGACCCTCGGGGGCGCGGCTCCGGGCGCGGGGCGGGCGCGCTCTCCACCTGGCCCACGCTGGCTGGGGCCGGCGAGCTCGGCGCGGGGCCGCGGGCGGAGGCGGGGAGGCTCCGGGGAGACCCTCGAGCAACAGCGGTCAGTCTTCGAAGGCGCGGACCAAAAGCAAAACTCTTCCGCTCCGCCACGCGTCAACGCCAGTGTCCTCCGGGCGGTCACTTTCCCCGCCCCGCCCCAGCGCGCTCTCTGCCTCGCCGGAGTCCGCTCTCGCCGGCGCCGAGCTTCACGAGCAAGCTGCGAACGCGCGTACCTGCCCCGCGACTACTGACACTTGACGCCCGCCTCTATTTCACCCAACTCCGGGGGGGCGGGGCCCGCCAGCCTGAGTGACGGCGCCAACGCCAATCGGGAGGCCCCGAGGCCCGCAGGCCCGAAACGGCCAGCCTGTGAGAAGAGAGAAGCTCAGCCCGGGCTCCGCCCCCGCCGGGCCGACCGCACCCCTCCGGCCACGAGCTTCGCGCGCAGGGCGGCCGCGCAGTTTGTACACAAGTTCTCTGACAGATCGGGCTGGCGGCGCCGGGGGCGGAGGGAAGGAGAGCAGCGGCTGGAATCTAGCGAGAGGGGGAATGAGGGTGGAGACGCGGAGGGAAATCTCTTCGGAGTGCGCCCTGCCAGGATTAGGGAGAAAAAGAGTATTGCACGTCTTAGGTGTTGTGCAAGGACCTGAAACTCAGAAGCTGAAAGCCAGAAGGCGCTGGCTGAGTGGGGGCGCTAAGGGTTTCGGCGGCTGGTTTAATGAGCGTGTATTTTTAAATACACAAAATGTACTTGTCTGCAGCCAAAAACCAGGGGCGGTATGATAAACACATTTAAAACAGCTCCTGTCTCCGTATCTTCAGGAGTGAGTGTGCCCACAGAACCCTGGGTAGAGGCTCCCTGGCAAGCGTTTTTCTAAATCCTTGCAAGCGAGCCTGGCCCCCACCCACCCCTTCGGTATTTAACAGCTAGAAGTTTCCACACTCGGCCCACTTCTCGTGGGGAGGGGGGGGCTTGAAGATTTTAATATTTAAACCATGTCGATTCTAGCCAAAGAGTGGAATCTAATTTAAGCACTAACAACTAGCACAAATGTGTATTTAAATAGACATTACATCTTTGACTTATTTTTTGCTAGCACTGTATGTTCAGCAAAATGGATTTTAATACTATTTACAGAAGAGAAACATAGCGCATTTACCTACTACCGTGATACCTTTTCCTACGAAAAGACGACCAAGAAAGCCAGCAAACGGTAGACACACAGCGCCTTTGAAAACTAGGAATCCAAATTTGTAGGAAAGTAATAGGCAAATATATCATCGTCCATTTACTGTGTTGTAATGGGAGGGTGAATTTTTGCCAGCAATCAGCAAAGGAAACCACTCTCCTTAATCCTTAATGTTCTTGTACGTGATTTTATCTGGCTTATTGGGAAGCCGGAACAATAAACTGTAATGAAAATGCCTGTAATATTACTCCGTATGTACATATGTTGACAGCACACTATATACCATTAGACATTGTACGTGGACAGCAGCTTTCTCCCTGCGTCACCGTGAAACAGCTTTTTAAAAGTTCTTAGCAAAAAGTTCCCTTCAAAGAGTACATCTGTCAAAGGTATAGGTCTCTTTTTCCCTGTGTGGATGAGCTAATATGCACGTAAAATATTAGATGTATTTATTTTAGAAAAGGTAAAATTGTGTCATAAAATAGACTTTTTTTCCTCCTCTTCCTTCCCCCCTTCCTGTTAGTACATGATTCATTTTTATAGCTGTGATCGCTGCTTTCAGAGATCGGTTGATGACTACTTTCATGTTACCAAAGTATTATTTATTTCATAAGTATTTTTGCAAATTTTTTTTCTGATAAAACACTCTCATGCTGCCCCTTTTCAGCTTTAAAAAGGTAGCCCAGTTTTGTCTAATGTTAAACCCAACTATGCAATTAAAGAGCTTAAAACACAAGTTCTAGAATTGGTATGAGATTTAATATAACTCTTTTATTATAACTTTTTTAAAAAGTTGATCTTTCAAAGATTTTAATGTTGATAACAAGATCACTTGATCATGTAATATGGAGCTTCTTAATAGAATTTTTGGTGCTGTTCCCACTTTAACCTAACCTTTAGAGTTAGCACAACTTGGTACCTATCTGCATTTTAATTTGCTTTTAAGTTAGTTTGCTTTTAAATAGTTTGCTATTTTGATCTTTCCCTTGTGTTTCTTTGTACCTCTGCTTCAGTGATCTGTATTTCCACCCAAATTCTTACTGCACTAAGATCCATTTCTTTCCCTGGACATGCTTCTAAATTTCACACCAACTTTTAACATGCTTTCATTTACAAAAACTGTGCATTGTTACAAACAAAACTAAATAGAAGAAACCCACACAACTATTTGATAAGCTTTTGATGACATATTTTATAGGCTTGTTAATTTGTTTCACATTTCCATTTTTATTAAATGAAAATAGAGATATGAACCTGGCTTTGGCTGCATCCACATACCTAATGCATTTACAATTTTTAAAAATCTAAATCTATTTTCTTTTTACTCAAATACAGATTTAAATTTCATTTCTAGCATAAAGACTCATGAAATAAGGCTGCCACTCTTAAGCAACAGTTCCTCTGAAATATGCAGCTCTGCAGTCTCACAGAAAATAACCAGTTTAGTCCTGTACAATTGCATGGAAATTGGAAAGTAATCCTTTTCTGAGATGTTCGCCATGCGGTTTTAAATATATAAAGAGTATGTTTCACCAAGCTCCCCCGCTGCTGCTCTTCACACAAACATTACAGCTGCAAACCTGCTTCATGACTTAGCAAAAAGGGTTAAAACTTGATAACTATTTTTCAAATGTTCCAGGTTCTACGCTGGCGTGAGGCCAGACAGTGCGAATGGACAGATCCTCCATTGCTTTGAACTTTCTAGTTCTTCACATTCCTTCCTGCTTAGTAGTGCTGCACCATCAGGGGAAGATGGGAGAAAACACAAAACAAATGTCAGGTTTCAGAAATCAGTCACTGGCCTGGCAGTGCTGTGTTAACCGAACTGTGCCCCGACAGGGGCTTCTGCAGGAAAGAAAGAAAAAATGTCGAGCAGTCAAGTTAGGTAGGAGGGTAAGCAAGCGTAGAAACAGTGTGCATGCTTAAGTCCTTAGTCACTGGCAACACAGATTTAGTCTTAGAATAAACCCTAAGTGTCACTATCTTTACGGGAATACATACGCCTGAATGTGCGGGGGCTGAGCAGGCATCCAGCCCTGGGGTGGGGGTTGAAGGAGGCTGTGGAAAAAATAGATAAATAGCTTCTGAATGATGAGATGTGGCAAGTGTGAGGCACTCACGGGGGCAACGTTCACGCAGGGCTCGGCAGAAGCAAGGCAGATGGTTGTGGGAAACGTCCAGGAGAGCACAGGCACTCTGGAGGAGCAGAATCACCTAAAATCTCACTCACTCGGCCTGGGAGAATAGCCACACCACATTCCATTTCTGGACAATCAGAATCAAATTACCAGGTGACACGGGGCCACAAAAAACCCCAGGTTAAGGAGGAATAATTTTTGATGTGTACTCTTCTGTGGGTTAAAATGATTTAATTAAAAGTAACTTAGCTGCGTGTGGTGGCACATGCATGTAATCCCAGCACTTGGGAGGCTGAGGCAGGAGGGTCACTGTGATTTCGAGGCCAGCGTGGGCTACAAAAGTGAGCTCAAGGCCAGCCTGAACTGCATAGGGAGACCCTGTCTCAAAAAGACCACAAAACAAATAAATAAATAAAAGTAACTTTTTCATTCATTGAGTGTCCACTCTCGGGTAGAGTCTGAGTCAGAGAGCCCAGCGTGGTGCATGGCTGTGATTCTAGCACTTGGGAGGCTGAGGCAGTTGCAGTGCTATGAGTTCAAGGCCAGCCTGGGCTATAAGTGAGCTCAAGGCCAGCCTGAACTGCATAGTGAGGCCCTGTCTCAAAAAGACAAAAAAAAGAAGTTTCTATTGAGAGTAGTTAGAATTTGAAGCATTTTGATTCAAAAGATTAAGAGAAGGAAGAAAATATGCTCTGTTCATTCCCTTGTGATGACATATATGTAATTTAAATATGCAATTAAAATATTTAATTTTACTATATCTCATTTTATGAAGAACCTGAAAAGATGTTTTCATAAGAAAATAACTGAATCTTCTATTTCTCTATTGTCTCTACACTTAATTCTTTTTTTTTTTTTTTTTATTTTGGAGACAGGGTCTCATCATGCAGTTCAGGCTGGTTTTGAGGTCACTTTGTAGCCCAGGCTGGTCTCCAACTCGCAGTGACCCTCCTGCCTCAGACACCCCAGTGCTGGGATTACAGGCGCGCACCACCACGCCTGGCTCTACTCTTATTTATTGAGAAATAAATTTTATGTAATTTTGAATTTAAATGTGCTCTTCATGAAATACTTCATAAATCTCCCATTATGCACTCATTCCTAAATGTAGTTTATCTATTCTAATCTTAAAACAATACTATACCAAAAAGAAAATTGTTTTACCTTTTTGGAGATGGAGATTGCTTTTTTTCACTTCCTTAATATAAAAAGCAGACAAAAATAACATAAATATAAATGCCTTGAACTGCATTACAGGCCAGCAGTCCAGTAGTTTAAACTGAACAGTATTTGAATTCTGGCTCTAAACATGAAGCAAAGACTAAGAATAAAACCCTGAACTAAAGCAGTGACATTAATCGGGCTTAGAACCATAGGAAGGTCACATGGTCAGCATCACAATGGGCGGCCCTGGAGCCAATCACTGTCGGAGTTGTGACAGAAGCAGTAGGGGCTCCAGGCCATGGGGCGCAAGCAGAGCCCAGGAAACGCCCTTCTAGGCACTGATTCATGACAGAAATGTGTAAAAATAGTGCTAGTACCCATACCAGTTCTTCATGCCTTAACTCCAAACACAGTTGTTGGTTGGTTACTTACAACACTTTTAGGGAAGACAACTTGGCAATAAATGTGAAGAAAGTTAAAAATATATATAACCTTGAAAATGATGAGCCAGGCATGGTGGCACACACCTGTAATCCCAGCACTTGGGAGGCTGAAGCAGGAGGATCACTGTGAGTTCAAGGACAGCCTAGGCTACACAGGGAGTTCAAGACCAGCCTGAACTACAGACCTAGCTAGACCCTATCTAAAAAAAAAAAGAAGAAAAAAGGAAATAATACTTCTTCAGGAAACATATAAATACTTACTTATATATAAAATAAAAAATAACTTAGGTGTTCAACAATAGCAGAGTAGCTACTATTCTACTGCCAATAATTATATTGTTTAAAAAATATTTAATGACGTGGGAAAATGCTTGTGATATGCGAAGCAAAAGACAGGGGTTCACAAACAGGCACCCACCATGATGAAGAGAAAATTTGAAACAAAGATGTATTTTGGTGGTTATCACTGGATGGTCAAATGAGGAATAGTTTTTCTTTTCTTTTCTTTTTTTTTTTTTTGGTTTTTTTGAGACAGGGTCTCCCTGTGCAGTTCAGGTTGGCCTTCAGCTCACTTTGTAGCCCAGGCTGGTCTTGAACTTGCAGAGATCCTCCTACCTCAGCCTTTCAAGTGCTGGGATTCGCAGAGTGGTGGTGCAGGCCTATAATCCCGGCACTCAGGGGAAGAGGGGGCTGAGGCAGGAGGATCATTGTGAGTTTGAGATCAGCCTGAGCTACAAAGTGAGCTCAAGGCCAGTCTGAACTGCAAAGCCAGATCCTGTCTCAAAAAGACAAAAAAAAACCAAAAAGAAAGCAAGTGCGGGGATCACAGCCATGCGCCACCACACGTGGCTAAAGTATATTTATATTTACATTCAAAACATTCCAGGCAGGGCGTGGTAGCACATGCCTGTAATCCCAGCACCTGGGAGGCTGAGGCAGGAGGATTGAAGTGAGTTCAAGGTCAGCCTACACTACAGTGTGAGACCCTGTCTAAAAGAAAAAAGGAAAACAAAATATATATGTGCTTTCATTCATTTTGTAAGTGGTTAGCAAGAATTTGTGTACAGTGATTTTTTTTCACTCAGTTGCTTTGAGTTTCTTTTTTTTTTGTACTAGGAATTGAACTCAGGACCTTGCCAGAGCTACATCCCCAGCCGAGTTTCTCATCTTACTTCATTGCTTCATTTTCTCATGTTAAACAGTGTTTTGATAAAATGCATAGACTCACTCCTGTAATCCCAGCATTTGAGAGGTTGAAGTAGAAGGATTGCTGCAAGTTCGAGGCCAGCCGGGCTACAAAGTGAGTTAGAGGCCAGCTTGAACTGCACAGTGTAACTTTGTCTCAAAAAGATAAGAAGAAAGACACAGAGAGAGAGAGAGAGAGAGAGAGAGAGAGAGAGAGAGAGTGAGAGAGAGAGAGAGAGAAATCCTGTCATTTGTGACATTTTTTTTTCTTTTTCGTGCGTCTAGGGTCGGAACCCAGGGCCTTGTGCACATAAGGCGACAGCTCTCCCACCGAGCCTCAGCCCCAGGCCCCTCTCCTCCACCTTCTCCATGAACTGCAGATTCTAACTTCAGGTTTGTTTGTAATTTCTCAGAAGCCCCTGCTGTTTTCTCAACTGATAACACCTTTCATCGACCACACATGCTAGGAGTCATCCCCTCCCCTCAAAAATCCTGGTTTCCCCTGCTGTTACGCATTGTGGTCCAAAAATATTAAACAGAAGATTTGGAGAAAAATTCCTAAGCTGTGAAGTGTGTGCTGTTCTGAGTGGCATGGTGAGGTCTTGCCTATCCAGTGGCGACTCCTGCCCTGGATGGTAGACATCCGTGGGCCAAGCGTATCCCTGCGGGATGCACCACCCTCCTGCTGGTCACCAGAGAGCCAGCTTCAGTCCTGCAGAACCTGCGCTCCAGGAAGCCTGGAGCTTCCCCAGTCCTGGTCCTGAAGCACAAGAGGGGTGTGGTGACTCAGGCCTGCCAAAGGGAGGCTGAACGGTGCTCCTCCTCAGTCAGAAGGTGACAGTGAAGTGAAGCATCTGGAGATGGAGCAATCACATCCACATAAGTTTTACTGCAGTATATTGTTATGATTGTTCTGTTTTATTGTTGGTCGTTGTCATTAATCTTTCGCTGTGCCCAAGTTATAATCTTTACCGGAGGTATGTATATAGGCAAAAAACACAGCTTGTCCAGAGTTTGCTACGGTGTCAGTTCTGTTTCTTGTTACTGAGACCCACAATACCGGACACCCACAATTTAAAGGAAGAAAGGGTTATTTGGGTCACAATGTGTAGAGATTTCAGCCCACAATGGGCTGGCCCCAAGGCAGGGTGGCCTGGCAGAGGACAAGTGGTGGCAGGGCAGGGGAAAGCAGAGAGGTCAAGGGAAGAGGGAGAAGGTGGGCCCTAGCCACACCCCCAGGAATCACCTCCCCCAATGAGGTCCCACCACCACCACCACCAGCCAATCCCAAAGGCCCACCCATGTGCACATGGGGCTTCAGGGACATCAGGTATTGGCGGCAGTTCCAAGCAGCCAGGGACACGGGGAAGCTGCCTGCGATATAAGGCCACAGTAAAGTCACACTTTCTCTCAAGGTCACCATGCATATCACATCGGGAGAGAACTTCCCTCTCCAGGTTTCTTCCCCTTCACATTAGCTTTGCATCCCTAGTACACCACTTCTTACCACCTCCTACTTCCCCACTTCCCCGATACACTAAGTACCCAGAGGAGATAAGTGTGTTTGTGCTCCTTAGGCTGCCTCCAATGACAGCATCCCACACAAACAGCCACTCTGTGTTTGGTGAATTCAGTGTTAGTCTTAATAGACATAAAAAGTAAAATTGAAATTAAAAATGTGTGAGCTGGGCATGGTGGCACACACCTGTAATCCCAGCACTCAGGAGGCTGAGGCAGGAGGAGCTCTCAGCAAGTTCAAGACCAACCTAGGCTGCATAGTGAATCCAAGACCGGCCTAGATCACATAAAATCTGGCCTCAAAAAAACAATCAATCAATCTGTGAATCAATAAATGAATATTTGGGCAGGGCATGTGTCTCTGTGGCAGAGAACTTGCTCAGCATGGATAAGGGCCCTGAGTTTGATTCTCAGCACTACGAAAACAAAAACATTTTTTATTTATGTTTTGTGTTTTGTTTGTTTTGTGGTACTGGGGATTAAATTTAGGGCCTTTCCCCTATGCTATATTCCCCAGCCACTCTTCCCCTTTTTAATTTTTTAAATTTGGATGTTCCGTCCTCCTGCCTCAGCCTCCTAGCACACTGGGATCACAGGTGTGGCCCCCACCATGCTTGGCAAAAGAAGAGAAATGTGCTAGAATGCCACTTGCTGCAGTTTGGCCCCGATTCCAGCAGGTCCCCCCAGGACCCCGTCCACTGGCTTGGTTCCCAGGGCAGCGGTGGGTGCTCAGGCCCTGGCAGCTGTGCTTCAGAAGGGGCTCATTTACAGCCATTCACGTCCCGAGCACATGGTGCTGCTAATTCGAGGAGGAGTGAGGCGAGCCGGCCTCTCACTTGCCTCCTGCCACTCTACGCTCTCTCTCACTTGTGCGCCTGTTCTCCAGGGACACAGGCTACCACGCTGTGACACAGCTCCCAGCCCCACCCAGAGCCCACGAAGTGAGCCGCTGTCCCCAGCCTGAGGGCCGTGAGCTGAAGCCTGGGAGGACTGCACCAGTGTCCGGCCAGCAGGGCCCGCAGTGACTTCGAGGCAGCCTCAGCCACCTCGTGAGACTCAGTCTCAAACAACCAGCCACCACCAAAGACATACACCCCTTTTCCCCTTTTGTTGATTGGTCCTTTTGAGGCCAAAGCCTGAACCCAGGGCCTCAAGTCTGCTAAGCGTGTGTGCTGTCACTGAGCTCCAGGGCCACCACTTCCTTTCTTCATGAAGCACCTAGTTCCGGACACAGAAAATACACGAACAGGCCCTGTAAAAGGTGAAAAAAAGAATGAGAAAATTTGCTCTCTGCAGCCACAGGATGGTCGGATTTCCGCCAGAATCCACGGATGCCCAGGAGCCAAGTGACCTGAAGAGGAGTGGCCAGTTCTATCCTGGGGTGTTTCCCGCAAGGCAAGGCAAGTGTTCCTCAGAGGAAGGGGGTCAAAGGTCCCCATGGAAACGTGCAGAAGTGGCCTGCTCAGGCAATGAGGCGAGGCCTTTCCACTACCAAGAGAGCGGACAGGTGGCCTTCGGCCCCAAGGGAAGGTGAGACCAGCCTGGCCCCAGTCCTTCACACCTGCGCCGGGCTGGAGGGGAGAAGCCATCCAAGGGCTCTCACAGCAGTGGCCGCCCTGAGCTGCGTCTACACGGGGTCTGGGCCACAGGACATACCTGGGTTCTAAGTAAAAGCTGAGTATGAAGCGTGCATCACAGAATGCAGCAGGTATGGTGGCACCCAGCTAAAATTGGAAATATGAGCCGGGCCGTTGTAGCACATGCCTGTAATCCCAACACTTAGGAGCCTGAGGCAGGAGGATAGTTGGGAGCTCAAGGCCAGCCTGGGCTACAAAATGAGCTCAAGGCCAGCCTGAACTGCATAGTGAGACTCTGTCTCAAAAAGACAAAAATAAATAAAATAAAATTTTTAAAAAGTTGGAAATACAACGGGTTACACAAGACAATAACCTTTTTTTTAGGCTACAAATCCTGGATATTTTCAGATAAAGCATTTTCATATCTGCAAGTAACTTTCACGTGACTCCATAGTGAGCTCCTGTCTCAAAAAGAAGACCACGCCTCTAATCCCAGCATCCAGGAGGCTGAGGCAGAAGGATCCCTCTGCAAGTTCAAGGCCAAGCCCAGGCTACACAGTCAGTTTCAAAGTTAGCCTTAACTATATAGTGAAACTTTGTTTCAATAAATAGATAAATCAAATAAATAAATAAACAAACTGGGCATAGTGGAACACCTGTAATCCCAGTGTTTGGGAGGCTGGGGCAGGAGGATTACTCTGAGTTTGAGGCCAGCCTGGGTACAAAGTGAGTTCAAGGCTCACCTAAACTGCACAGTGAAACTATTTTTTAAAAAGACAGAAAAAAACAAAAACAAACAAAACAAAAATATAAAATACAGGGTTAAAAGCAAGCACAGTTGTACTAATAAAACCAACCTGGTGCACGAATTTCAATTTTAGTTTGATTAGGTTTTGACTTTTTTTTTTCTTTTTTTGTCTTTTTGAGACAGGGTCTCACTATGTAATTCACATTGGCCTTGAGCTCACTTTGTAGCCCAGTCTGATCTCAAACTCACAACTATCCTCCTGCCTCAGCCTCCCAAGTGCTGGGATTACAGAAGTGCACCACCACGCCCGGCTAGGTTTTGACTTTTAGATTTTTCTTTTTATTCTATTTTTAATCAGATTTTATTGGTACATTTTAGATATACAAATGATGGAATTCATCATAGAGAATCTGTACCTGTACACAATATAACGTTTTTTTTTCCCATTCCCCTACAGATTCTTCCTTTTAATCACCAAAAATAAAAACAAGCCCAAAACACTGCATAGTAAAGCCACAGTTCATCTGTGACACCCCAACACCAAGCCCCGAGATCTGCCTGAGAAGGCAGCCTGAAGCAGCTTAACATCAACACTCATACCAAAGCACAGGCTGAGTGTTAGAAATCTTTCATTTGAACTAGAAAAATACTAGATCCTCCTTTATGCCATCAGAGACATTTGTTTTACATTTTTCGGTGTTTTGAGGCAGAGTCTCACTATGTAATTCACACTTGCCTTGAACTGGCTACGTACTTCAAGTCCTTGAAGAATTTTGAGAAAATCAGTTTGTTAACATGAGTTATAACTTGGCACACGCCTGTAGTCCCAGCGCTCAGGAGGCTGAGGCAGGAGGATCGCTGCAAGTTCGAGGGCAGCCTGGGCTACAAAGTCAGAATGAGAACTGCAGAATGAGACCCTGTCTCAAAAAAGACGAACAAAGAAACAAAAAACCGTGAGTGGAAACTTTACGGTGAACAATTAGCTGAGTGGCCAAAAGACACACGCACCAGACCAAACCAATTTAAGAAACTCACACGCGAATTTCTCGCAGTGCATATGAATGGCGGGAAGGGTTAGATTAGAATTTTCCTTGGGTAAAAGTCTTCTTAAAACGGCAGCCAAAATTGTACCAAGATTTGGATGGGCACAGTAGGTAATGCGTGCTTGTCATCCCTGGACTCCCGAGGCTGAGGTAGGGACCGCCAGCTCCACCCGCATCTGGGCAAACCCTGTACCCAAAAAGGGCTGTGCAGTCGCGCCGCGCAGAGCCTCCGGGCTCCGGCCCGCAACGCCGCGCCGACGCGGACCCCCGGAGCGCAGGGCGCTGTCCGCCGGGGTCACGGCGCGCACGGCCCACGCGAACGCACGGGGCCTGGCTCGCGGCAAAGGGACAGTAGCCAGGGGGAGAGGCCACCGTGGGCCCCGGACGGACAGCGGCCTTCGGGGAAGTAGGAGGTTCTGCAAGGAGGGAGACGGGAGAGGAGAGGACACCCGGGAGGAAGCAAAGGCAGCCGCCGCCGTGCCCGAGGGGTCCGCGTCCGCGCCCGAGAGGGGCGCGCGGGCGAGGCGAGTCGTCCCGACGCGGGGCTGCGACGCCGGCCCACGCGGCTCCCAGACCCCGCACCCCCGGCGCGCGAACGGGGACTGGCGAGCGGGAAATAACTGCAACAAAGGAGTGAGCTCTGTGATCCCGAAAGACGCCCTTCCGGCGCGGTGAAAACAATACGCGCTCGCTGTGTGTCAGTTTACATAAATCATTAATAAGAAACAAATAAAAGAGCGCAGCCCCAAATACTGGGCAATGGTGACAGAGGTTAATTCACTAAAAAAGAAAAACAAAGCGGCCAAGAAACGCATGAAATCTATCCCAGCTCCCTAGAATCAGGGACACGTGCATTAAACAGCTACGGAATAGCGTTTATGTGCGACTGCTGCACAGAAATGAAGTCACTGAGGCTGTGGGCAAACTGAAAATTTCATGTCAGAAAAATATAAATCAACAGCCGGGTGTGGTGGGGCGTGAGTGTAAGCGCAGCACTTGGGAGGCTGAAGCAGGCTTGCTTTGAGTTCAAGGTCAGCCTGGGATACCTAGTGAGACTCTGTCTTTATTTTATCTTGTTTATTTTTTTGTCTTTTTGAGACAGGACCTCACTATGCAGCTCAGGCTGGCCTTGAGCTCACTTTGTAGCCCAGGCTGGTCTCTAACTCAGCAACGATCCTCCTGCCTCAGCCTCCCAAGGGCTGGGATTACCGATATGCACCACCACAACAGGCTAGAGACTCCGACTTTAAAAAATACATCTATATCTATATCTCAGCACGCAGTAGACTGAGGCAGGAGGATCACTGTGAGTTCAAAGCTACCCTGAACTGTATAGTGAAACCCTGTCTCAAAAAAAAAAAGTAAAATTTCTATATACTATGAATTTTGTCTTTAGAATTTATTCCTTAAAAAATCTAGGCAGCCTGGGCCTGGTGGTCCATGCCTTATAATTCCAGCACTCCGGAGGCAGATGCAGGAGGATTACTGTCAGTTACAGGCCACCCTGGGTTACACAGTGGGTTTAAGCCAGCCTGAACTATGCAGCAAGAGCCTGTCTCAAAAAATGAAAGAAAGAAAGGATGGAAGGAAGGAAGGAAGGAAGGAAGGGAGGGAGGAAGGAAGGAAGGAAGGAATCTGGGCATGTTGGTGCACATCGGTAATCCCAGAACTCAGGAGGCTGAGGCAGGAGGATTGCCATGAGTTCAAGGCCAGCCTGGGCTACATAGAGAGTTCAAAGCTAGCCTGAACTACCTAGCAAGATGCTGTTTCCACAAAATATACAAGCCAGACATGGTGGTACATGCCAGTACTCCCAGCATTTAGGAGGCTGAGGCAGGTGGATCTTTTCAATTTTGAGAGCAGCCCCGGCTACAAAGTGAGCTCAAGGCCAGCCTGAACTGCACAGTGAGACTCTGCCTCAAAAAGGAAAAAAAACAAAACAAAACAAAAAAACATAAAAGCAAAGAAAAATAGAAGGGAACGCAACCCACTTTGTGTCCCCTCTTGTCCCTCAAAAATATTTCCTGCTCTGAACCTCTGTTGCTCCTCAGAATTCATTCCTCGATTCTGGGGGACTCAAGCTTGGTATATCAGACACGTAGCAGGTTGGGTGTGCTGTTTATTTCCCCTGTATCATTGTAGGTCCTGTGTCATCTTGGGGTCCCGGGTGATATATCTGAAAGGAGACCTAAGGCTGTCCAGGCCGAGAACCTGAGGCCTATCTGGGGCCTGTAGATGGATCCTCTGGGGAGCGTCCCTGACACCCCACACCTGCGACCTCCTTCAGCTGGAAGTAGCAAGACGAGCTGCACCCCTTTCCCCGTCACGGCAGTTCGGGGTGCATTTTCAGAGGGAGGAATATTATAGGCAGCTGAGTTTGGCAGAAATACACACAGTGGGCGGTCTGCAGGGCCAGAATCAGTGCAGACAAGAGAAGGGATCCCGAGGGCAGCTGGAGGCCATCTGACCAAGATTAAAATCAGAATGGGCAGACCTGCACACTTCCCCAGGGGATGAATGGAGGTTTGGGGTTGTCGGTACCCTTCTGAGATCTCCCTACATCAATATCATTTTGGGGTGGGCTGGCTTCTCCTATGCACTGAGACCAAGGCTAAGTCTAGAAGTAAACTGACCGAGACTAAAAGCAGAAACAGCACGGAGGATCACAGTGAGTTTGAGGCCAGCCTAGACATGTAGGGAGACCCTCCCTCAAACAAACAAACAAACAAACAAACAAAGACTAAAACCCAGACCTTGTATTATCGGTCAAGGTTAAAGATGTCATCTGTGAACACTTGCTACGTGACCTGCTTCCCCATTGGATCAGTATTACCTAAGCAACTATATTTGTAACCTTATTGGCTGATCATAATTCTGTACTCGCCTCTTGATTTTTGTCTCTATAAAACCCCCCCGTGTAAAGTGGCATTCCAGGTCTCTCATGTCTCTCAGGAGCTGTCTCTCCCTTAAAGTTTCCTACTCAAAAAAAAAAAAATAGAGTGTAAGAGAGCTGATTAGAGAAGAGGGCGGGGCCTGCGGGTTTGATCCAGCTGTTAGAAGTCCCTAGGAGAATTCCACAGGAAAGCCCATTACTCTTTATAACGAATATGCACCTTTTTTTTTCCTGTCTTTCTGAGGCAGGGTCTCACTATGCAGTTCAAGGCCACCTTGAGCTCACTTTGTAGCCCAAGCTGGTCTCAAACTTGCAACGATCCTCCTGGCTCAGCCTCCGAAGTGCTGGGATTATAGGTGTGACAATTTAAAAAGTTAGAAACTCACAATTATTTCTTAACACCCTGCATGTACACTGTAAGATATAATGGTGCTGTTAGCAGCTCAGAATCATCAGTCAGATGCTTTCAATATAGCATTTTACAAATTCAATTGCAGAGATCTGATTCTTTCAATATTTCTCTTTTTTTTTTTGTCTTTTTGAGACAGGGTTTCACTATGCAGTTCAGGCTGGCTTTGAGACCAGCTCAGGCTGGTCTCAAACTGGCAAAGGTCCTCCTGCCTCAGCCTCCCGAGTGCTGGGATCACAGGTGTGTGCCACCAGACCTGGCTCTTTCAATATTTCTGTCCAGTTACTTTGGGTTGATTATCTCTCTAGAAAATTCAAATATTTGATTAAGAATGATCATTTTTGGGCCAGGTATGGTGGCTCATGCCTGTAATCCCAGCACTCGGCAGGCTGAGGGAGGAGGGTTGCTGCAAGTTTGAGGCCAGCTTGGGCTATATAGTTAGTTTAGGGGTACTTGTGTTAGAGGTGAAGTTAAACAGCAAGATCTTGTCTCAAAAAAACAAAAAAAGCCATGCTTGGTGGCGCATACCTGTAATCCCAGCATTCGGGAAGCTGAGGCAGGAGGATCAGTGTGAGTTTGAGACCAGCCTGGGCTACAAAGTGATCTTAAGTCCAGCCTGAATGGCATAGCAAGACCCTGTCTCAAAAAGACTGTCACCAAAAAAAGGAGAAAAAAACAAAAAAATTATGATAAAGAGGGATTAGTTAATAATATCAGTACCGACTCAACCTTGTGACCATCAATACACAAACCCAGCTGGCCACCCCGACATGTCATAGCATGTATGTCGCACTGCTATGGAGCTCTAGCTGACAACCCCTATGTGTAGGCAGGCAAATCACTCCTGAGGAACTCGTGTTTTGCAAAGATACAGGCAATAACATCTTTTTACGACAGAGTGGTCGGTCTCTTAAAGAAAAAGGTGAGGTTTATGACAGAAAGTGATAAAGTTTTAACTACATGTGTGTGGTTAACTCTGCTCGAGCCATTCAAGTTAACTTCTACCCATATTTATGAGCTTGATTGCATAATGTATGAAGTTTGCAGGAAGTACCCAGAAGATAAGGTTACACAGAAAAGTTATTTAAGTTTGAAAATAAACCACAGCTCATGCTGGGAAACAAGTTCATAGAAGGTTTTGTAACACCGGTGACACACATCATTCATTTTTTAAAAATATTTTTTCTTCACTCACAATTAACCTTAGCTAGCTGCAGGGATTCACAAGCGGAGGGCAGCCCTTGTTTTAAAGGTGATGTTACACGTGGGATGGGGCCAACGTTGTCCCAAGCGCGAGGATGACAGGTACATGTTCTGATGTCCCCCTAGAGAGGTTTCCCTCACCAGGGCCACTCATGGAAGGGACCCATTTCTCCTGACAAATGGTGCTTGATCAATAGGCCTTGTGCTTGCTATGAGTGATGACCTTTTATGGTTAATGTGTAACCAGTGATCCTTCTACAGTAACCTACGTTTTACAGTAGACAAATAACAGTGTCCACTCAGCCCCTACAGCACTAGGGCTCGGCTGCGCGGCGCTGCGCCTCCTTGCTGGGGTGACGGCGTGTGCCCCTGCGCTCCGGCTGCGCAGACCTCGTGCCGTTCCCTGGCCGGCTCGCTTCCCCCAGCTGCACTCAAGACTCTTGCCGTGTTTGCGCCTTCGGGGAGACCAAGGCTGTACGGCTCACTCAGGCCAGGCAAAGCCGAGCTGCACACAGCGTCCAGTGCTGACAGGAGAGGTGCTGAATGGTAACTCCGGGGATGGGGAACCACTTCCAATCCAATGAAGGAATTACCCTAAAATCTTTGTTGTGGAAAATTAAAGCTAATGACATATTCCTGTTGTAATACAACATTGCCTGTAACCTCATTTCTGGCATGAGATGCAGTTTATTTTCAAACGTAAATACCGTGTTCATTATAATAATTTGCTTTTCCCCATTACTGCAACAACAACAAAAAGCCATTTACTGCAACCACTTTCTGTTCCATTAATTGTCAAGAACAACCCGAAGGAGTTCTATTATTTTCTGTGTGATATTTCTAACTGATTAGCTACTTTTAAAAAGTCTGGGCCAGGTATGGTGGCACACACCTGTAATCCCAGCACTTGAAAGGCTGAGGCAGGAGAATCACTGTGAATTCAAGACCAGCCTGGGCTACAAAGTGAGCTCAAGGCCAGCCTGAACTGCACAGTGAGAGTCTGTCTCAAAAGAAAAAAAAAGCCTTCATGCATATGTACACACCATCTTTTTGGCGGTATGCATCTGGCCACGCATTCACTATGTAGTCCAGGCTGCCCTCAAACCCATCATGATCCTCTTGACTCAGCCTCCCCAGCACTGGGGTTACAGGCATGCACCACCATGCCCACTGTGCCCACATCTTTGAAGTACATGTAAATAAACCAAGCCACCTTCTTAAATTTGAGATGGCCTATTACCTTTATTTCCTTGACCTAGTGAGGTTCTTTTTTGTTTTTGTTTTGTGATGACAACAGACTCTGCCGGGGTCCTCACACTCCATTGTGAGGGGTGGCATGTGCAGAGGCCCAGTGGGGGAGCAGAGCCAGGCACACTGCCCAGCTGCCTGCAAACCAGGGCATTGTTCTTCGTCCCCCAGGTTGCACAGCTAATCGCTACCTTGATTAGGAAACAAACAGTGACTCTGTATGTGCTAACTCAGTATGGTCTGAACCTCAGAGAGATCTCGTATCTCAGTTACAAGGAGAGTTTCTGAACGGTGGGTTTCGAGGTTAACAATATAGAAAAAAATCCTCCCAGGGGTGGAAGGCAGCGCCAGAGCAGGGTGAGCGCTGCAGGGGCAGCAAGCAGGCCCGGCCCTGCAGCACCTGCAGGGCGCCAAGAGTCAGTCAGCTGCAGCTGCAGCCTCGGAACCGGCCGGCCGCAGCCAGGCTTTGCCACACACCATTTCATAAAGCGCGCAACTAGCACAGTGCCGCACACACAATTTCACTCTGCTGTTGAGAAATTCTTCCTCCTATCTAAGTCAATCACCCTATCTGCCTTTAGCAATCGCGCTTCCTGCTGTCTTCAGGGACACCTAACATTCTTCTCAGTAACACACATCCTCCCGCAGCAAGGACCGAGACTCAACTTGGTGCAACAAAGCGAAAAGGAGGGGACTTTGGGGAAAAAAGTCCCTTTAGCCGAATTGCGTTCCTCTATACTGATAGGATTTCTAGTTGATTTTCAAATTTATTTATTTATCTATTGATTGATTGATTGATTGCCTTTTTGAGACAGGGTCTCACTGTGCAGTTCAGGCTGGCCTTGAGCTCACTTTGTAGCCCAGGCTGGCCTTAAACTCAGTCATCCTCCTGCCTCAAGCTTCCTTGAGTGCTGGGTGATTTTCAAATTTAGAAACAAGATCTGAGGAGCTGGGCATAGCTCTGTAGTAGAGCATTGGCCTAGTTCATAGGAGACCCTGGGCTCAATCCTCAGGACTGGAAAGAAAAGAAATCAGTTCTTATTTAAGTAGTGGATTCCCTTGTAGGTCTTCTAGATATCACATCAGAGGAAAATAGCTTTTTGAAGGGCCAGCGTGACTAGTAGGTATGTCGCAGTTAAATTTAAGCTCTACCTTTTCTCCTGCACATTACAGGAAAAGTAAGACGTTAAGATTCAAACCCTGAGCTGGGTGTGGTGGCGCACACCTGTGATCCCAGCACTCGGGAGGCTGAGGCAGGAGGATCACTGCAAGTTTGAGACCAGCCTGGGCTACAAAGTGAGCTCAAGGTCAGCCTGCACTGTATAGCAAGACCCTGTCTCAAAAGAAAAAAAAAGATTTAAATCTTATTCTTTAATCAGATACATTCTTTGACCCATGTGAACATTACTGAAAACACTAATAATTACAGCTTTTTTGCTTCTTGGCCTCAAATAATCTTTCTACTATAATTAGATTTAAAGAACTAAAAAAGACCTCCAATAAAATGCTGTCACAAATTCCCTCCAAAACTGCTTGCCTGTAATTAAGGTGCATTTACAGATCTGATATTCCTTCAGGGAAGCATTAACATTACAAAGACCAATTATTCATGGTCAAACAAAGGAGATTCCAATTCTCTGATCAAAGCTGTAATCTCTTTTACAATTGTTATTTCTGAAGTGTCTTCAAACAGAACAAACACATTTCCACTGTGTAAACACATACAGTGTGGCCTAATTTGGTGTTTCCAGGAATTGATGGGTTTCCCACAAGTCTTAAACTGAGTAGGGTCTCCCTTTCCAAACCCCAACGGGCAGATTCTAAGGAAGGACTTCAAAAAAGACCAATTCCCAATGTGGTGTTTAGTATCAAGCTGGCTGTAACATGAATGTCATCTCACATGTTTCATATAGCCTGGTCTGTTCTCCAAGTTGCTTGTCTTGAAAGTGTCAACAAGCTTTTCCACTGATCAAAGGCAGGAAAACAAAGACGCTGGTTGAGAGATAGAGCACTGCCTGTGGATTGAGAGCATCCTGGTTTTGGTGCGAGGCTTCCCTGGCTCGGGGGCACCGGGCGTGTTCCTATCAATTCTCAAGGCTTTGCTGTGACGCAGACTCAGGATGCCCCATGCAAAAGCCCTGTCCCATCGGAAGTGTGCACACTGGGATTACAGCAGGGGTATAAACCTCACTGTCGCCCTTCATAAACTGCTGCAGAGTGAAAAGAAAAAAATTCTCTAACAACTTTTACAGACTGCATGCAGTGAGCTCTGGTTCAAGAGTTAAACAAGGGTCTTTCCCAAAGGGCATCATAGGCTGCTCTGAACCCCAGAACTGCAGTAGCAGTGACGTGTGTCAAATATCTGACAGAGCTGCTTTGTCCTCAGGCAGCTGGAGGAACTGGTGTTCCTTTAAAGCATGCTGGAAATCGCTGTCTTGTGGTTGGGTAGAGGGCAGTTTGCTCGATCCTCTGGCACACACTTTTCGGTCTACACTGTTCAGTACAAATGAACACATTAATAGCAGTGGAAGCTGGGTGTGGTGGCACGCGCCTGTAATCCCAGCACTCTGAGGCTGAGGCAGGAGGATTGTTGCAAATTGGAGGCCAGCCTGGGCTACAAAGTGAGCTCAAGCCCAGCCTGAACTGCATAGCAAGACCCTGTCTCAAAAAGACAAAAAAAGAAAAAAAGCAGTAGAGTGTCCTAAAACAAACTAAGGAATAAGGACTTTGCACAAAATTGCCACTTTGAGACTATACATCCAGCAGCCTCACTACTTAGAGTCTGAGTGTCTGGCAAAGATTTAAATCTGAGGCTCAGTATTCCCATTTGTAAAATGGACATATTTACTGTGTAGATTCTGGCAGGTGAGAATTCTACCACTGAACCATGAGTTCTTGCTACTGTGTAGGTTCTGGCCCAAACCAAATAATGCTGTTAGCATCATGAGCTTAATAAATGGTAGATTTTATTTTCTCTCTTCTTTTTTCTGTCTTTTTGAGACAGGGTCTCACTATGCAGTTCAGGCTGGCCTCGAGCTCACTTTGTGGCCCAGGCTGGCCTCGAACTCGCAGCAATCCTCCTGCCTCAGCCTCCCCAGTGCTGGGATTACAGGTGTGCACCACCATGCCTGGCTTTATTTTCTCATTGTTTAAAAAAGGAAACTTCTAGGT
This sequence comes from Dinomys branickii, assembly GCA_004027595.1. Classification (NCBI taxonomy): domain Eukaryota; kingdom Metazoa; phylum Chordata; class Mammalia; order Rodentia; family Dinomyidae; genus Dinomys; species Dinomys branickii. The sequence goes on from PVLD010001373.1 coordinate 116,341, forward strand.
TAGGAGTGACCTTCCCAGAGCTGGAGGGTGGTAGCATACACTTGTAATTCTAGCACTGGGGAGGCTGGGCAGGAGAATACAAGTGCTCAAGGCCAGCCTGAATTACAATAATTGAGACCCTGTCTCAAAAAAAAGTGACCTTCCCTGGGTCACATGGCAAGTCAGTGACATTGTTAGAAAGGAACTAGAATTTTGGAATCCACACCCATCAAGATTCTAGAATAGATTGTTAAAGAGTTAACTTATAAGAAAAAAAGCAGTAATCTCTAGGGGGCCACTATTATTTCAATAGGGGCAAGTCAGGTAGCCTGGGAGGGATGCCAGAGGCATGAAGAGAAACCTCCAGTTATTCTTGTGGACAGGGTGGTGACAGGTGGTCAGCCCAATGGACAGTTAAAGGTTTTTTTTTTTTTTTTTTTTTTTGGCCTTTTTGAGCCAAAGTCTCGCTATGCAGTTCAGGCTGGCCTTGAGCTCACTTTGTAACCCAGGCTGGTCTCAAACTCATCCTCCTGCCTCAGCCTCCAGCAATGGGCAGTAAAATTTACTTATAGCCTATTTAGGAAAAGGGTGCGCAGAGTGATTTCAACCTAGAAGGAAATGTTAACCTTTTATTGCTGGGCTTCCCACTGGCTTCTCACTTGATTATTATTATTATTTATTTATTTTTTGAGACAGGGTCTTGTGATTTAGTCCAGGCTGGCCTTGAACTCATTAAATAGCTCAGGCTGGCCTTGAATTGGAGGCAGTCCTCCTGCTTCAGCCTCCTGCTTGCTGGGATTACAGGACTTGCTTAATATTTTTATCAAGGATTGGAAGAAATGGGAGGAACACAGGATTCCCATGGGAGGGGGGCGGGGCAGCTAACATGTCAGTATGGCAAAAATCAGGACTTATACAGTAAACCAGAAGAAAAGGAAAAAAAAACCCAAATTATCAGTGGTCTATGAGGCTAGAATGCTGAGCAGACTTGGAGTTAGTAGAAAAAAGGGGATTTGGACTTATGTTCCAGGAAATCCTCTGCTGATCAGACTGCAGCTCTCAGGGCCAAGGCCGGGCCCTGATTGCTGAGTCGTCTCCTCATCCAGGCTGTGAGGACAACGGTGACCTTAGGGTCGGGACAGCTGGGACAGAAAGGGCCCTGGGGGGTGCCCCTCGCTGGGCGCCACACACACCGCTGCTCAGCCCACATCCTCTGGCTCGGTAGTAATAATGACGGCCATAGTGATAACAATCGGGAGAGGCTGCGGAAAATGGTTTAGACATTTTAATTGACTGCAGGCTCCAGGGCAGCGAGGAACTGGGCGAAGCTGCCGCAACTCATGGGTCGCAGGCGCCCCAGATCCACGTTAGAGACAACAGGCGGGCGAAGTAGGGTGTGTTTATGCCGGGCTGACCTGGCACCAGGATGAGAGGCCAAAGCACATGAAAGTGCATGACTTTGTGCTGCTTCAGGTGACTTCCTTTCCCATCTGTCACTTCTTCCTCCTCGCCCCCATGACTGAGCAGGGAGAGATTAAGAGCTTGGGGTCAGAGAGGTTCAGTGGTCACAGCTACTGAGAGGGGGTGTGGAAGATGAAACTACAGAGAGGAAGACACAACGATTACTTATGTCCGCCACAGTTTCAAGGAATGGAATGACGCATACCAGTGGGGACGGGATCAAAGGAGTACTTAACTGACAGCCTGCAAGCAAACTGACATGTACCCCAAAAATATATTATAAAAGACAAAGCCAGGCTGTGGTGGTGCACCCCTGTAATCCTAGCACTTGGGAGGCTGAGGCAGGGGGATCCCTGCAAGTTCAAGGCCAGGCTGAGCTAAAAGTGAGATCCTGTCTCAAAAAACCAAAAATAAATAAGACAGAAAGATTGAGGAACTCGTATGGAATAGAGGAGATTTAAGAGGCATGACCTTTTCTCGTTTTTTTTGGTGTTTTTGAGACAGGTCTCGCTATGCAGTTCAGGCTGGCCTTGTGCTCACTTTGTAGCCCAGGATAGCCTCGAACTCTCAATGGTCCTCCTGCCTCAGTCTCCCAAATGTTGGGATTAGAGGCATGTACCACCATGCCCTGCTTTGTTTTTTTTAAATCAGGGTCTCGCTATGTAGCTCAGGCTGGCCCTACACTCATGGAGATCCTCCTGCCTCAGCCTCATGGAGTGCTGGGATTACAGGCATGTGCCACCACGCCTGCACAATTGGTGGTGTCCGAACATCTTGGTTAGGTAACAGTGCTACACTTGTGTGAATTTCCTGATATCAATCTCTGCACTGTGCTTCCGTACTGGATGCCCTTCCCTTTAGCGACGCTCTGGGAAACATGCAGCAGTCAAATGAGGTCTCTCTGCAAAGGCCTCTCCAAAGGTTCAGGAAAAACAGAGAGGAAGAAAAGATAAGCTGCTTGTGATAAGGGGCTGGCATTTGAGCAATCTGGGTTAAGAGTTAATGAGATTTGCATTTTTCTTTCACCTCTTCTGCAAATCTGAAGATTTGTCAAAATAAAGTCTTCACGAACTTTAAAAATATGTAGGGCAATGGAACACGGGAAGAGGAAATAAGTTGTCTGTAGAAAACTCGGGACCTGGAATTGCAGGTGGAAGACGTCAGAGACTATGAGGGGGGGCTTGAAAGTTGGGCCTGGGAATGGATGGGCTTGGGGGTGTCATGTCTACTGCCTAAAGACTTGGTGCTGTTGCTGGTTTTTCTGTTTGTTTTTTGAGAAAGGGTCTTGGTGTGGAGTTCAGGCTGGCCTGGAGCTCACTGTGGAGCCCTGCTCTGGCCTCCGACTCACAGTGACCCTGCTACTGTAGACAGCTGAGCGAGGGAGAAGCACAGTGGGCAGCCTGCAGGCCAGCCCTGAGGGGGTCGGGGCAGGCAATGAGAGGGATCAGGATGGCAGCTGGAGCTGCATCTGACTGAGATTAAAATCACAATGGCCAGACCTGCACACTTCCCCAAGGGATGAAGGGAGGTTTGGGAGCACTGGTGTCACCCTTTGGAGATCTCCCATTATCTCCTTGGGGCGGGCCAGCCTTTCCCACCCACTAAGACTACCGCTATAGATTACGACCAAGGTTAAAGATGTCACCCATATGCCCTTGCTACCACTGGGTGAATATTACCTCAGCAGCTACACTTCCAATCCTATTGATCATAATTTTGACCCACATTGTACCTGCCTCTTGATTTTTTTGGGGGGAGCAGGGTCTCAGTGTGGAGTGCAGGCAATGCAGGCTGGCCTCGAGCTCATGGTGATCCTCCTGCTCCAACCTCCTGGGTGCTGGGATTACAGGTGTGCACCAGCCCCCGGCTCACCTCTGTTATTGAAAAAATACTTTTGGAGACCGGGTCTTGCTATGCAGTTCCCACTGGTCTTGAACTGACTAAGTAGCCCAGGCTTGTCTTGCATTTGCAGTGATCCTTATCCTGACTCAGCCTCCTGAGTGCTGGGATTACAGGTGTTGCATCACCACCCTTGGGAAAAAATACTTTTCATAATGTGGAACTTTTACACATTATAAGCTCTGGGTGTGATGGCACATGCCGATAATCCCAGCACACTGGGATCTCTGCAAGTTCAAGGCCAGCTTGAACTGAGACCCATGTCTCCATAAAAAAACAATTTTAGAAGTCTGGTACCCCCTTATCCCCCCCTTCTGGTGCGTCCTTGATGACTTGCAGGTGGAAGCAGCTTTCTAGTTTGAACAAGGGTCACAAAGTATCTCTGGAAGGGGCTGGGGATATAGCTCAGTGGAATAAGCACTTGCCTAGCAAGCGCAGGGTCCTGAGTTCGATCCCCAGTACAGCAAAAAAAAAAAAAAAAAAAAAAAAAAAAAAGTATCTCTGGAAGAGGAGGGTGCAAAGGCACATGCAGGCCCGGCAGACTCGTGTGTACAGAGCTGCTGGAGAGCAAGACCAGCTGGGTAGGGTCTGAGCATGGCTGGTGGCCGTGAGGTGGCCGGGGACAGCTCCCTGGGGGCCGTGCTGCCCAGCCTCCTTTCCTCAGCCTAGGTGCGGACAGTACCCCGAGTCCCCTGTGGCCACCGCAGTCCTGGATCCTCTCGGCATCCCCTCAGCACACAGGCGAGTGTGAAAGTGCAGCCTGCTTAGCTGGCTGTGGTGGAACACGCCTGGGACACCAGCCTTCGGGAGGCTGAGGCATGAGGATCACCGCAAATTCGTTGCTACCGTGGGTGACTCAGTGACTTAGCAAGATATTTTCTCAAAGTACAAAACAAAACAAAACAAAAGGCTGAGGACGCAGCTCATTCTGTCCTGCGTTCAGTTCCCAGTACCACAATAGATGAATTTAAAACCAATGTCATGAGTGGTGGCACATGCATATAATACTAGCACCCAGGAGGCTGTGACAGGAGGATCGTTGTGAGTTCAAGACTAGCCTGGGGAGCTCAAGGCCAGCCTGAAGTGCATAGCGAGACTCTATCTCAAAACGAAAAAAGAAAGAGAAATTTAAAGCCAGATGCTATGGGCATGGTGGCGCATGCCTGTAATCCTAGCACTTGGGAAGGTTGAGGCAGGAGGATCACTGTGAGTTCGAGGCCAGCCTGGGTTACAAAGGGAGCTCAAGGCCAGTCTGAACTGCATAGCCAAAAAAAAAAAAAGAAAAAAGCCAAGTGCCAGTGTGCATGTCCATATTCTCAGCTACCCAAGAGGTCCGGGTAGAGTGGGGAAAGATCGCAAGTTCAAGAACAGTTTGGGTAATTTACCAAGACCCTGTTTCAAAATAACAAGGGCTAGGGGTATACTTCAGTGACATAGCACTCTCGGATTGATCCCCGTACTGAAAAAAAAATTCAGACTCCTTATAATGCCAAAGAGAATCACACCAACATTCCGTACTTTCATATACCTCTGCCAAAACTGCTGCCTCTCGTGCTATAAAACTCAAGAGGTTGGGCACGCTGGTGCACCCCTGCAATCCCAGCACTTGGGAGGCTGAGGCAGGAGGATCACTGTGAGTTCAAGGCCAGCCTGGGCTACACAGTGAAATTCTTTCCAAAAACCAAAGCCTGGTTTACCTCTCTGCATAAATATTCACAGAACAATGACCCACTGAATTGTGTTTTATGTCTCCAAACAACAGATGCAGAAAGAAGCAATCACTAAAGACCCTTCAGGACAAATATTTTCCAATATATAGCTGATTTTGACCAACTAGCTGGATATGTCAGCTATTAATTATACTTTTTTTCCAGTGCTCAGGGTAGAACCCTGGGCCTCGCATATGCGAACTATGCCTTCTATTTCCCTCAGGGTCACCTGTCCTCCCACACCCAGTTTTATGGACATAACTGCCATTTGCACAGGCATAAAACGGACAGCACTTATTCAACATCACTCACTACACAATTTTTTTGACATCTCCATTCTTTTTTTTTTTAATATATGGGAATTGAACTCAGGACCTTGCGCTTGTGAGGCAGGCAATTATGCCACTGAGCTAAATTCCCAGCTAAGGTATCTGCATTCTTTAGATGTACTGTTATGCCCAGGATGCCTAAAAATACTTAGTCCTCTTTTGCTTATGTATTTTCCTTTATTTGCAAAACTGGAATTGTGATTTAAAAACAGTGTTTAGCACTTGGGAGACTGAGGCAGGAGGATTGCTGTGATTTGTTTTTGTTTTGTTTTTAGGAGGACTGCTGTGAGTTCAAGGCCAGCCTGGGCTACAGAGTGAGACTGCATCTCAAGAAACCAAAAAGAAAAAAATAACATAAAAAACCCCTCACAACTTGAAATATTACTTTTTAAATGTTAAAAAGTTGCTCTGTTCCCCATGCTGGCTGTTTCTTGACTGTCCTTGTAGAGCTCTTTTATCTCACACACACACACACACACACACACACACACACACACACACGTTTAGATTAAGGGTAGGCGCGGATTGCACATTTCTCCTCTGAGCTACACACTCCCCTGCTTCCCCAGTGAATGCAAGCAGGGCGGCGCCAGTTGCTGCCTGTCCCAATGGGACAGCTCTGGGTTGTCGGTGGTGCCGTCTTTCTGAGTGCCTGGGACAAGCGGGGACTGTGATGGCGCCTTCTCTCGTGCCCGCTCTGCTCTCCAACACACCGGCATCACACACACTCTGCTGCTACAGCTGTCCAGGAGCAGAACCTGGCTTTCAGACCTATTGGAAGCAGCTTGAAACCAGGCATGCGGGCCCTTGCCTGAAATCCCAGCACTCTTGAGAGGCGGAGGCAAGAGGATCACGAGTTTGAGTCCCCACCTTGTCACAAGATAAAGCATCGAAAGTGTTAGGCACATATCTGAGCACGAAGGCCCTCTGCTCAGCAGCCGACCCTGGGGTGAAGGGGTTGGGGGGAGGACAGGTGAGGCTGCATTTCGTAGAGGAGACTGCATTCCTGGAAATGCAGAGCTGACTGGAAACGATAAGGATCCACCATCTAATAAAGGTCAGTCAGGATGATCCTATCAGACCCCAGAGGAGAAGGCTGGAAGGACAGGGCCGAGGTTGATTGTGGAGGGACGGACGGAAGAATCACGCCAGTGAGGATGTGAGGGAGAAGCCGCCAGGAGTGAGGGATGTCTGAGCATACTTGAGCACGTAGATTTTTTCTTTCTGGGTGGGGACTGAACTCAGGGCTTTGTGCATGCTAACTGGGTGCTCTTCCACTGGGCTCGCTCAGCCCAGCCTGCAAACTGCAATGACTTCTGTGAGTTAGGAAGCACACATTGGGGGTATACCAGGGTTTGAACACAGGAGCTCTGCATCTGTTATTTTTTGAGATATGGTGTCTTCATATAGCCCAGGCTGGCCATGAACTCTTGGCAATCCTCCTGCCTCAGCCTCCTAAGTGCTGGAGTAACTAACAGGTGTGTGCCACTATGCCTACTGAGGTACAGCTGGACAATAACTTCAAAATCGTGTTGCCATAGCAACCCTGGAAATCCACGAGAACCACGTAATTTGCGCTGTCTGGAGTGAAGCTGTCGTGTGGTGTGCAAGCCATAAACCCGTCCTTTACTGGCCTAGAGCAGAGACGGGAAGTCAGCAGACGTCAGGGCTCTGCGCTGAGACTTGGGGGGAAGCAACAGGAACCAAATAAATCTCCGGAGACAATGTCCGCGGGCCGGGCGGCGGGCAGCACGCTGACCCCATAAACCGAGGGCCGGCGTGGCCCCGCATCCTGCCATTGTCCTGTGGCGGCCGAGCGCCGGCGGCTTCTGACCCGCCGAGTGCACACTGGGAGCCCTGGGTCTCACTCGGCCAGCAGCGTGTGGTTGTGGCCCTAGGCCTGGGCGGGAGACAAGCTCAGGAAGGGTGAGGGGCCCAGGTGAATGACTGGAAGGGGGCCCCTGAGTCAGTCCCGTCGCACGGAGGGGCCTGGGCTGGGCCGCTCCTGGAAGCTTCGAGCCCAACAGAATGGGAGCGTGCACGGATCCCAGCCCCTTGGGTGGCTGGGTGCTGGTGGCGCAGAGGGTTCATTCCAAGTGCCCAGGAGGACAGAGTCCATGCAAGGTCAGGATCCAGATGGCTGTGGTGGCGCATGCCTGTAGTCCCAGAACTTGGGAGGCTGAGGCAGAAGGATTGTCACGAGATCCAGACCAGCCTGGGCTACAAAGTGAGCTCAAAGCCAGCCTGAACTACAAGCAAGACCCTGTCTCAAAAAGACAAGAAAAAAAAAAAAAAAGAGTGGAATGTGCTCCTCATTTCAGCGGCAGGGACCCTCAGAGGCAGCTCAGGGACCTGGCCACAGGTCCTGTGGCCGCTTCCAGCTGTGGCTGTACACCTCGCCGTACACCATCCAGAGGCAGAGTCCCGCTTGTCTGTTTTGGTGAGGGTAATGCTGATTGGTGAGGCCGAGTAGTTGTGGTCTGAGAGCAAACTCTCACTTCCCTTATCTAAATGTTTTAGGATTCACTGATGACTGTTTTCTGTCAGGCCTTGCTGTCTTGTAATTTCCCAAGTTACTCTTGTTTGCTTGTTTTTTTTGGCCAGGTACACCTCAGACAGAGGACTAATATCTAGAATATATAAAGAACTTCAAAAACTAGACCCTTCCAATTTAAAGACCCAATCAAAAAATGGGGATCTAAAATAGACACTTCACACATGAAGAACTACAAACAGTCAATAAATACATAAACAAATGTTCAGCATTGCTGGTCATTCAAGAAATGCAACTTAAAACAGTTCTAAGGGTCCAGAGATGTAGCTCAGTGGCACAAGCTACTGGCAAGCACAGGGTCCTGAGTTTGATTCCCAGTACCAAAAAAAAAAAAAATCTGAGTTCCCATGTCACTCCAGAGAGAATGGCTGTCATCAAGAAATCAACCAATAACAGATGCTGGCAGGGCTGGGGGAGAAGGGAAGAAGGGAACCCTTCCGTACTGTTGGTGGGTGTGTAGATTGGTATAGTCACCGGAAAGATAATCAGTATGGACATTCCTCAGTACAGAGATCATGGGAATCAGTATGGAGACTCAGAATATTAAAGCTAGAAATTCCATTTGACCCAGCTATTTCCCTTCTAGGGACTTCCAGAAAGAGTTAAAGAGATCATATTATAGCATACATGCATACTTATGTTTATAGCAGCACAACTCGTAACAGCTAAATATGGGAAATAGCCTATATACCACGTCTATCAACAGATGAATAAAGCAAACATGGTATTTATGCACAATGAAGTACGACAGTGCCATCGAAAGGATGCACGGAAGACATTTGTCCATCCTGAGACTGTACCAAGTAACTCAGACACACAAGCTTAGACATCACATGGTTTCTCATACAGAAAACTCATAGAAGAGTACTTACAATAATACGAAAAGTTCCCAGAACCCTGTGTGTGGACTTCTGAGAACGTGAGGTTTCCTGTGGAGCAGCCGAGACCTGACATCACCAGAGGCCTGAGAGCCCAGCACCGCCCTCTGGACTCGCATGCAGAAGTTCTCTCGGGTTTCCTCACAGTGCTGGAAACCCACAGTGACTGGGGAGAGACAACCATGGGAGATGGGCAGGGTCAGGGAACCATGGTCAGGCTGGCAAGACACCCCCAGAGTGCTGTACGCTAAAGGACTTAGGCCCAAACTCCACGAGCAGAGGCGAGGACTGCCTGAGCTTCTGTGGATCTGAAAGCGCCAGCACCCACACCCTGCGTGAGCCCTGCTGCAGGCTTGCCGGGCTTCCCCCCCAGTGCAGACCCGAGCTCTGCCTGCTGCCTCGGTCTGCCAGCGGAGTGGGCCACGCCCTCAACCAGATGACACCACAACTCTAACTCCTGAAGATGAGAGGTTTGAAAGGTTTGAACACACAGAGAAATATTTTGTTTTTTTCCTTTGCTATTAGACTTAAAAATATTTTTTGTTCATTTTTGTTACTTGATGTGAACACTTTATAGCCCAGGATGGCCTTGAACTTGTAGCAATCCTCCTCCCTCAGTCTCCTGAGTGCTGGGGTTACAGATGTGTGTATGCCAGTTCACATGGCACTTTTTGTTTTCTTCTGACAAAGAGTTTCACTATGTAGACCAGACTGGCCTTGAATTCCTGGTGATCCTCTTACCTCAGCCTCCGAAGTACTGGGATTATTGGTGTTTGCCACCACACTTGGCTTCTCCTTCTTTCCCTTCTGTCTTCTTCACCAGTTTCCTAAGGCTTGGATAATCTTCCTTTGCTCTTTGGTCTCACTTCTAATCTCTTTCTCTTTTTTTATTTCTCTATTCTCTCCTCTGACCCCTTTCAAATTTTCTCATAGAATAAAATTGCTCTGTTGAGTGGATATTTACTGCTCATAATTTTCTGACTTGTCAGATTTTGTAGTATCACTGTAAATCTTGTACCTATGGTTAAAGGTGAAAAATAGTTACAATAGTTTGTCACAGTCCAGTCTGCTTGATGCTACTGTTATTACTGATTGTAGGGCTGGGGATATAGCTCAGTGGAATAAGCGCTTGCCTAGCAAGTGCAGGGTCCTGAGTTTGATCCCCAGTACCGCAAAAAAAAAAAAAAAAAAAAAAAAAAAGGAATACTGATTGTACTATGTGAGCCAAGGTGACATAGCTGTGATCAGCTGAGTTTCCCTGCACATCAGTACCTAGACTGGGGATCATAAACTGTACTATAGTCCAGTACCAAAGAACTGGGTACTGGGCCAAACAGGTAGCAACTTCTCATCTGTAACGAATGGAAGAGGCAGGATCCGGGGACAGACTCAAAAGCCAAAAGCCTAGAAAACTTCTTTGAAATGTAGTTATTTCTTTTTTTGTTGTTTTGTTTTCTGATTTTTATTTATTAATTATTTTTTTTGGTCTTTTTGAGACAGGGTCTCACTATGCAGTTCAGGCTGGCCTTGAGCGCCCTTTGTAGCCCAGGCTGGTCTCGAACTCTCAACGATCCTCCTGCCTCAGCCTCCCGAGTGCTGGGATTACAGGTGTGTGTCACCACACCCAGTTTCTTTTTTGATTAAGATTTTATTTTTAACATGCCACATTTATTAAACTCATGGAATTACAAATGTTTGGAGATGAGGAAGAATTAGAACAAACTAGTTTTGCCTTGTGAGAATTTAGGTGAGTTGGCCAACATCAAATTAATAGCAATAATGAAACCAAAAATTTATTTATTTATTTATTTATTTATTTTGGTCTTTTTAAGACAGGGTCTCATTATGCAATTCAGGCTGGCCTTGAGCTCACTTTGCAGCCCAGGCTGGTCTTGAACTTGCAGTGATCCTCCTGCCTCAGCCTTCTGAATGCTGGGATTACAGGGGTACACCACCATGCCTGCCTAAATATACAGGTTTTTTTTTTTGTACTGGGACTCAAAGTCAGGACCTTGTGCTTGCCAGGCAGGTGCTGTGCTGCTGAGCTGTATCACCAACCCCAAGATCAACAAGTTTCTTAACAAAAACAAGAGATAATTAACGATATAACAACCAAAGTGAAGGAAATGATTAATTAATCTAGGGTAGATACAGATGAAATAGAGAAGTGTATGAAAGACATGGGACCCACGAATGCTCAACACAGAAAAGAACTGGATTCCATGAAAGACTCAAATAGAAATGTAGGTGTCTTAGTTACTTTTCTCATTACTGAGACAAAATATATGATGCCCAAAGTTAGGGAGGAAAGGTTTATTTGGCTTGTAGAGGTTTCAGTCCCCAGTTGGCTGGGTCCAAGCAAGGCTGGCATGGCACAGGGACAATAGTTCATGGTGGGGAGAAGGTAGCAAGGCAAGCAAGAACAAGACAAGCCCCTTTCTGTCCCCTGTATATTCTTTTGTTTAAAAAAATTTTGGCACATTTTCGATATACAAAGCAGAGTCAACCAACGTGAAGACAGAATATCAGATCTAGGGACAAGGCCGTCCTTGGTGGTCCCCAAGTGAAAGCTCTCTTAGGAACAGTAAGGGGCTATGGAAAATCAAGCTAACAGCTGCCCGAAGACGTAAAGAAGACCAGTTAAGAGGGATCAGAATCAGTGAAGCATCATAAAATAGTACAAAAGGCATAAAAAACCTGTTCACAGAAGTAGAAGGACAAAACTTTCCAAGCATGGGAAAAGAATTTGAGATACAGCTAAGTGCGACATACAGAATTCCATACAGTCATAATTAGAATAAAACTGTATCAAGGCATACAGTAATTGAGAATCCAGAAATTCAACACAAGAACAGAATACTAAAAGCTGTTACAGAAAAGAAACGAATCACCCATAAAGGAAAACCCATCAGAATCACTGCAGACTTTCCAATTTAAACCCTAAGTCAGGTAGAGCTGGGATTAGAAGTATTTCAAACCTCGAAAAAACAAAACATAAAAAACAAAACCAATCTCCAACCACAGCATATTTTCTTTCTTTTTTTTTTTTTTTTTTTCCGGGACCGGGGATCGAACTCAGGGCCCTAGTGCTCGGCGGCAAGCACTTAGCCCACTGAGCTGTACCTCCAGCCCCCACAGCATATTTTCTCTCAAAACTGATGGAGAAATAAGACACTTCCATGATAAAGAACACCAGAGAAAATTCTGAAGGATATTACAGAAAAGACGAGGAAGCCAACAATGCCATGAATCCCAATAGAATGAGCCCACCAGGTAAGGGAAGCAATTAGGTGAAGGGAAAGAAAGAAAACAAACAACAGGAAGATGACATGACAGTCATAACCATCAATGCAAATGCTCTACATTCACCCCTCAAAAGAAATAAAGACTGGCAGAATCACAAAACAAAATCCAGCCGGGAATGGTGGCACATGCCTATAATCCCAACACTTGGGAGGTTGAGGCAGGAGGATTGCTGAGAGTTTGAGACATTCATAGAGTGAAAGTTAAAGATTAGAAAATAATATTACAGGAGACAGGATCTCAGAAAAAAGCAAGGGTGGCTATTCTATTTGCAGACAAAGTAGATTTCAAGCCAAGACTGATCAGAAGAGACATAAGAACTTCAAAAACACATGAAAATTAAATAACATCCTCCTGAGCAACCAGTGGGTCACAGATGAAGTTTTTTTTTTTTGTGGTACTGGGGATCGAACTCAGGACCCTGTGCTTTCTAGGCAAGCGCTTATTCCACTGAGCTATATCCCCAGCCCTCACAGATGAAGTTAAAGAAGAAATTAGTTTCTACAATTATAGTCTTGGTTATTTTTTCTCATTGCTGAGACAAAACACCCCATGCCCAAAATTGAGGCAGGAAAGGTTTATTTAGCTCACAGTTTGTGGAGGTTTTAGTCCATAATTGGCTGGCTCCAAGGCAGAGTGGCACATGGCAGAGGGCAACAGTGCATGGTGGCAGAAGACAGCAAAAGCATTAAGAGCATGAAGGGGATGAGAGTAGGCCTCCTTCCCTCCCATACAAGGTATGCAGGCTACCTGCCCTAGGGTGGGTGTAGTGCTTACACCTGCAATCCCAGCCCTTGAATCAATCACAAACTGTAGATTCAGCTGCCTCTAAAGAACACCCCTCATGACTGCATGAGCCTTTGGGGGGACATCCAGACACAGACCATGACACCAATTAAATGACACCATGTATACACAACATACCAGAACTTATGGGACGCAATGAAAGCAGACCTATAAGGAAAATTTATAGAGGTCAATTTCCATATCAGAGAAACACTGAGCTCAAAGAAACAACCTAATGTTGAAACCCAAGGTTCTAGAAAAAGAGCAAGTCCACTCCAAAGCACATCCGGCCCTGTGTCTGCTCTGCTCCCCGCCTACTCCGCCTGCCCCTCCAGCCTCACTCAGCGGGCCGTGTTCAGCTCTGCACTGTGGGAGGCAGAGTTGCTCCATTCACCGTCTGGGGTGCTTTACACTTGGCAGGGGGAGTCGGCAGCCGATCTCTTGCCTTGGTTGTGTGAGGCCCTGCGCGCAGCCCCTCGCACCATAACAGCCAGACGGAGGAAACCAACAACAAACTACGAGGTCTTTGCTGCCGTTCCTCCTTCTGTTATTTTTGCAGTGCTGAGGATTGTGCACCTTCACACTGAGCTACATTCTCAGCCCTGTTTAATTTTTAAATTTTGAGATAGTATCTTGCTAAATCCTAAGATGCCTTGGCTGGGTCTGAACTTCGGATCATCCTGTCTCAGCCTCCTAGTGCTATGCCCAGTTCTTGCCCCTCCCTGCAGTCCTGGGGTCTAAACCCAAGGCTCTATTCCTGACCTACATCCCCAGATTCTCTTTTAAAACAGGGTCACTGGGTTTGGTGGTGCACACCTGTATTCGCAGCACTTGAGAAGGCTGAGGCAGGATTGTTGCAAGTTCAAGGCCAGCTTGCACTGTATAGTGAGATCCTACATCAAAAAACTATAAAAAAAAAAAAACCCAGTAAGGCGTCTTGGTATTGTATCTATCTATCTATCTATCTATCTATCTATCTATTTTTTGGCGGTACTGGGGATCGAACTCAGGACCCTGCGCTTGCTAGGCAGGCGCTTATTCCACTGAGCTATATCCCCAGCCCCTGGTATTGTATATTTTGATATTTAAACTCAAAACTCAGGTATTATAGAAAATTTACTCATCAAAATATATATAAGCCAGGCTCATAAAATGCACAGAATATTTACAGAAGCACCCAAATCTAAAGTCATTGGATTTAAGATATTTATTTTGTTTTTCTTTTTTTTGGTTTGTAAAGGCTTTATTTATGGATGTACTTATAATTTTAACAAATATTTTTGAAATTTCTTTCTTTTTTTGTCTTTTTGAAACAGGGTCTCGCTATGCAGTTCAGGCTGGCCTTGAGCTCAGGCTGGTCTCAAACTTGCAATGATCCTCCTGCCTGAGCCTCCCGAGTGCTGGGATTTCAGGTGTGCGCCACCACTCCTGGCAAGATATTTATTTTGTGACAAAATAGATGACACCAAATATAAAGTGTAATATTTGCACTTTATACATTTTGATTATGCTGCAATTTGTTAATGTAACATTAGATAAAATGAATCTTAAATTACTTATTTAAAAAAATGTCAAGTACCCCTTTTTGTGTTTTTTGAGACAGGGTCACACTTTGTAGTTCTGGCTGGCCTTGGACTCACTTTGTAGCCCAGTATGGCCTTGAAATCACAGTGATCCTCCTGCCTCAGCCTCCCAAGTGCTGGGATCACAGACCAGCACCACCAAGTCCAGCAAAGCACATTATTAAGATTATTTTTTTCCATCAGAAAAAGAACTTTAGGAGTTACTAATGATGCAATGTCCCCCCCAAAAGTGAAAACATGGTACAGCAAGCACTTCTCGTCCAAAATACTAAGTCTCAGCTGAGGGTGCAGGGCAGATCAGTGCTGGCTTGCAGGTGAGAGAGAGCTAGAGCCGATCCTGAGCAGCGCAGCATGCTGGCTTCTTCTGCTTCTTAGACCAGTCGGGTGCTTCCTTCTTAGTCTGAAAGAGAGAATCAGTACAGGACTTAGAAGGAGGAGAGAGGCGACTCAGAGAACCGGGTCAGCTCCACAAGGCATGCAACTGCCTCTCTGAACTCAGGTGGGTGCTGGATGGTGAAAGCTCGTCCTTTGCTGGAAATGAGTGTCCACCTAGGTGATGAGGAGGACACCTCTCCCATTTGCTGCTTCCCAGTCTGATATGTAATGTGTTCTACACAGGTGACTCAGGTACTGATTTTGTGTTTAAATAATTCATTGAAAACCAAGGAGCTGGGTGTGTTGGTGCATGGCTGTAATCGAGAGGCTGACGCAGGAGGATCTGTACAAGTTCCAGGCCAGCCTGGGCTACATAGTGAGTTCCAGGCCAGCCTAAGCTATATCTGAGACCCTGCCTGAAAAAAGACCAAAAACAGCTGGGGGGATATCTCAGTGGCACAAGCGCCTGCCTAGCAAGTGCAAGGTCCTGAGTTCGATTGCTGATACCGAAAAAGAAAAAAAAAAGATCAAAAACAAACAACCCCCCTAAAACACCCACGGACACAATTCCCTTCTAACTATCCCATTTACGTGTGGGTATTTGTTCATTCCACGTTTCCTGAAGAATTGTGACACGGAAGCCATGGTGTTTGAGGCTTCTGAGTTTCTTGTGTTTGTGCTTCATTCAGGGCAAAAACAGAGAGCCGTACAGAGTGCTAAGAAAAGAGTAGCAGAGGCTGGGCATGGGGGCGCAGCCTGCAATCCCAGCACTCGGGAGGCTGAGGCAGGAGGACAGTTGCGAGTTCGAGACCAGCCTGGGCTACAAAGTGAGCTCAAGGCCAGCCTGAACTGCATAGTGAGACCCTGTCTCAAAGACAAAAAAACCCAAAACCTGCAGCACAGAGGACTGGCACAGAACAGGACGCTCAGAACCCCCTGGATAAGCACTGATTCCACCACCACCTACTGCGCCAAATTAAACATGCCGTGTGCTTCCCTCACATCTGCTCAGAGCTGTGAGAACTTTCCTTCCCCTCCCTCCCTTCCTTCCTTCCTCTCTCTTCTTTGAAATAGGTCTCACTATGTAGTTTAGCCTGGCTTTGAATTCACTATGTAACCCCAGCTGGCCTTGAACTTGAAGCAATCAAGGATTACCGGCATGCGCCATCATGGCAGGCTGTACTTTCTTTCTTTTTTGGGGGGCTGGCTGTAGCTGTACTTTCAAGTGTATACGTGTACATAGGCGTATCAAAAAGTATAACAGCATGTACCTTTTCTTTTTTAAACAGGGTCTCAATATACAGTGCAGCCTGACCTTGAACTCACTATGTGCCAGCCTAAAACTTGTAGGGATCCTCCTGCCTCAGGCTCCTGAGTGTTGGGAACACAGGTGTGTGCCACCAAACCCGGTTTTTTATTTTTTTAAATGTTTAGGCAGGTTTTGGTGTAGAGTAAAATTGAGAAGTTACAGAGAATTCCCTGCCCAACACGTGATAGCTTCCTGTATTGCCAACACCCTTCCCCACACTGGCACAGCTGTCTGGAAGTGCGGCACCATTTCCACTCAGAACCTGTGCTTTACACCCGGGTTCCGACCTAGTGGTTCAGGGTCTACGGGTCTGGACAAAGTCTAAAGACATGCACACGTTATCATTGGGCATGTTGGCACACATCTGTAATGCCAACACTGAGGAGGCTGAGGCAGGAAGAGTGCCACAAATTTGAGGCCAGTCTGGGCTACATAGTGAGTTTAAAGCCAGCCTGAACTGTGCAAGGAGATCCTGTTTTAAAAAAATAAAAATGAACAAAATAACAAAATGAAGACATGTATGCACTGCAGTAGCTCACAAAATAAGTCTCATTGCCCTCAGAAGTCCTCACCCATTTTTGCACTTAGGTTTGCTGGTCTGAGGTTCCCTCTTCCCGTATGTGTTTAGTGTGATGGTAGGAGTGAGCCGGGAAGTACTCCATTGGTTTCTGTCTTCTGAGAGACTGTACGAAGCAGTACAGTTTCTTCCTCCCTTTTTTTTGGTACTGGGAATTGAACTCAGGACTGTGTGCTTGCCAGGCAGGTGGTTGAGCCTCTGAGCTATATTCCCGGCCCCAGTTTCTTTCTTAAATATCTGGTCAAATCCCCCAGGGAACCTGTTTTTGGGAGCTTATGCATCATTAAGTCAAAGTGTTTAATCCTGAGGCCACTTCCAATGTCCCCGCTTCTGCATGCACCGCCACAGACTGCATCCTCTGTCCCAGAGGACCAGCCCCTTTCCTCTGGGCTCCCGGCCTCGCCGACACAGCTGGTCCCCACCATGATGTTGTCTTGGGAACGTCAGCTGCACAGTGACAATGTGGCCTCCTCACTTGGTCCTAGCCGTAGGCCTCTGTCTTCAGTAGCCCATGGCAGTGGGTCTCAGTGAGACTCCTCACTCCCACTCAATACCCCCAGCCCTACTCACCCCTGCTCAGTAACAGAGCTGATTTAAAAACTCCCTTAGGAGAGCAAAGGGCTCATCCAGTTGGAGCTGCATTTATCGGCCCCCTTCCTCTGAAGCTTTGGCTGGTTGGCGGGGGCGGGGCTGCAAACCTCTGATTCCACCACCCAAAAGGCCAAGGCAGGTGCAACTCATGAGTTGAGGTTGGCCTAGGCGCCACTGTGAGTTACAGGCCAGCATGAACTACAAACAAAATAGCAAAAACAAAACTAATAGCAATGTAAAAAGTTCTCGCCAGTGAGATACACAGTGAGATGCTGGGTCGCATTTTCAGGGCAGCTCCTTTGAAGGGGACTCTCCCCTCCTCTCTTGCTTCCTGCTTGGGATGCAGCTGTGACAGCTGAGGCTACAACAACCCTACTGGGCTCGCAGTGGAAGACGCTTCCGAAGGGCTTCCCCTGACCCCTGTGGGACGCCCGCCCTGAGAAGTTATCTTCAGGGCTCTAACAGAGAGACCCTCACTCTGCTAAGACCTGGGCGGAGCTCAAGGAGGCATGCTGGCCGTGCCCAGGCCCTGCATCTGCGTTGCAACTGGCCCACCTGCCTGCGGTGGCAGCCCTGTGCGGAGACTGCCACGCTGGGGCTCAGGTCTTCAGGCCGCGTCTCCTGATGTGGGGCGGACTCTGAGGACTGTGCAGGGGGAATGACAGGATGAGACGGAGGTAAACAGGCAGTCTTCCATACACACTACCTTTTTGCTTTCGTTTTTCAGTACTGAGGACTGAAGCCAGGACCTTCACACTGAACTTCTTCCTCAGCCCTTTTAAATTCTTATCTTGTGACACAATTTATCTTGTTAAATCCGCTAAGTTGCCCAGGTTGGGCTGGAACTTGTGATCCTCCTGCTTCAGCTTCCCAGCATTTTGGGATTACAGATGTGCAACATGCCTGTTCCAGAGGCAGGATTTTTGTTTTGCTTTATGTTAAGGGTAGGAAAGTTTTACCTACTCTGGAGTTTGGGCCAAGCGAAAGCAGGAAAAGAAGTATACCCTATAGCATAAGGGTGGGCACCATGCAAGAGAGAACAGAGAGGCCTAGAAGCAGGAATTTTTAATAACTCCCCCTCCTAGAACAGTACCTGACACAAAGGAAATGCTCAGTGAACATTTAAAAAATGAATCCGTGCTCGCATCGAACTTGTGGGGATCCTCCTGCTTCAGCCTGCCAAGTGCTGGGATTATAGGCCTGTGGCATCCAGCCTAAGAAATGCTTTTGGGGGGGGGTGTCTTTTTGAAACACAGTCTTGTTATGCAGTTCAGGCTGGCCTCAAACTCACAGCCGCCCTCCTGCCTCAGCCTCTCGGATGCTGGGATTATAGGCGTATGCTACCATGTCTGGCTCCTCAGAGCCTCTTTTAGCTGGAGGTATGTACCTTGACAGTACATTAGACACACAAATTACTTAGAGATAATCATTTCTTTCAGCACTGAGTGTTGAACCGTGGCCTCTGCAGTGCCCCAGCCACATCTCAAGCCCCCTTTCAATGCCGAGAGACAATCTGGCTAAACTGCCCAAACTGCTCTCGAACTAGAGATCTCCCTACTCAGCCCTGGGATGACAGACGTGTGCCACATGCCTGGCTAAAAGCTCCCCTTTACGCCTGGAATGCTGCCTTAAGTTGTATGTGCTGGTTTAAGACAACTATGTTTATAACTTTATAAAGAAACAGTGTAAATTAATAAAGATCTTCAACTGCCACAGCATGTTCACAGGCTCCACAGCAAACTGTACTACACACGTACAAGCTAAGAAGCCTTTGCAGAGACGCATGACGCGATTACCCGGAAACCGTGTTCCGAGGCCATCTGGAGGCCGGCTCTCGATAAGACAGGCCCCTCCACGTCACCTGGACGAGTCAGCTACACTACTATGTAACTGGGGGTGTATAACATACAGAGAGTATTTGTTAAAGGCAGAAGAGTGACTGATAAAAGCAGACAAAGTAAGTCCAGCGGATTATCTCTGGAATCCAGAAAAAGGGCAAGACTAAGAATCTATTAGTGTTTAACCAGTACCACTGATCTAAGGAAAAGGAAGATTATGTTGGGTAGATGTAATTACTTTGTTTTCCACAATAGCTAGATGCTGGGACTGAAATTAACACATACTTCTGAGTCCTCTGAGGCAGGGCTCAACCTCCATTAGTCTAGGATGGCTGGCTGGGCTTGGTGTTTTGGAATAGGGAGACAGCACAAAATTAGGGCAGGAAGTACACGGTGCCAGGCATGGTGGCACACACCTGTAATCCCAGCACTTGGGAGGCTGAGGCAGGAAGATTACTGTGAGTTTGAGGCTGGCCTACACTACATGGCAATACCGTGTTTAAAAAAGAGAGAGAGAGAGAGAGAGAGAGAGAAAGAGAGAGAGAGAGAAAGAGAGCGCTAGTACATGGTCTCAGTAAGGAAAAAGGAAAGAACAGTGTCAGATAGGTGAGGCTGGCCAGTGGTAGCAAACTTATGGGACATGTGTTGTTTCTCTTTTAAGACAAAAGATGTTCCTGTATGAGTTGTTTTCCTAACTAAACCTCACCCTCCAGCTTTACTGCAGCGCTGGCACTTTGGGTTTGGGCGGCAGTTTGTGCCTGGGTCTCCGGAGGCTCGCGGCCGCTGGGGCTGCCTGTTGAGAGTTACCCGAGAGAGAGCGCAGGCGGGTAGAGGGAATGAAGTAGGTTTGACGCAGGGTTTCATTATGTAGCCCAGGCTGGCCATTCTCCCGCCTCAGCCTACCGAGTGCAGGGATTATAGGCATGCACCGCTACACCTGGCTTCAAACTTCTTTGAGAGGTCTCACTATATAGCTCGGGCTGGCCTTGAAGTCACTGTGTAGCCCAGTATATGCTTGTATTGAGCATCTGCTTCGTTCACAGTAGTGGGAGACAACTGGAACACAACTCTGCCGAGGGGCTGGCACTCCGATGCTCATCGGTGCCTTTGCTGGACACGGACTCCTGTGCAACCACCCGGGTGGCCGGCGGCCTGCGAGTCCCTGGAAAAGGCACCTGGTGGTGCTGTCTTCCTACCTGGCTAAGAGGAGCACAGCCCTCTCCTCCTCTACAGCACAGCCCTGCCCCCACCCGGCTGCCTGCTCGGTTCTGAGTTTCAGTGACAAACAGGGCCTCAAACTCGTGATCCTGCCTCAGCCTCTCAAGCACTGCACTGGGACTACAGGGGTGAGCCACCACATCCGGGTTAAGTCACCTCCTTTATCCTTATGTAAATGAGGACATTATACAAGATTTGCCTTTCTGACTCCTCTATCCTTGGAACCTAGAACTGGGAAACTAAAGTGCTAGATTCGGGGTAATTTTGCTGCAAATTCAATGTTCACTGGAAACAGGATCCAACTATCATCTGTAAGATAGATAATACACACAATCTGGAAAAGCATCGGCACAGACCTTTCAAAGCTCTGGCATGAAATTATTAGAATTAGTTTAGAATTAAAAGCCAGTATGAGTGAGAAAAATTCAGATGGACTCAGTGGCGCTCAGTGCTACTTCGATTCTCAGCAGGTTTGTACTTACGAAGAGGGTCGGCGTGGGCGTGAACACGCTGTGCTCCTCCGCTCTCGGCACATGCGCAGTCTTGGAGGGCTCCGTCTCTGGCACCGCTTTTGCCTGCATTTTAGTAGGACGTCCGCTGTTCTCAGAGTGTTTACTGTGCATATTAATGAGGATCTGCTTCATGGCTGCCAGTTCCTGGTGATGTATGAAAACAGGGACGTGCAAGTGTGATTTTGGCGCGGATTAATAATGATTGATGTTAAATATTTTTCTTCCAGTAGGAGCAACACTGAAGCAATTACTCCGCAGAAATGAGAGCGCTGAAACCAACAGTACCGGGGTGGGGGACCGACTGATGGCTGCACCGCACGGCAGTCCCGACCGCGCAGGCTGGCCAGCGCACGCTGCTCTTCTACACACAGCCGCTGCGGAGATTTATCAGGCACTTCATTTTTTCCCTTCCCTCTTGAACGACCGTACTTTTTTTATTTCTTTTGGTACAGGGAATCGAACTCAGGACCTTGTGCTTGCCAGGCAGGCACTTGTGCTGCTGAGCTATATCCCCAGCCCTGCATTTCTTTATGAAGTCTTACAAAGGCTATGAGAGGAAGAACCCAAATTATTTTTTCTTGGCTACTAAGTAGCAGTTCAAACATGTTTTTGTTGTTGTTGGGACAGGGGCTTGCTATGTAGCCCAGGCTGGCCTTGAACTCACAGTGGTCCGCTTGCCTCAACCTCCTGAAGGCTGGGATGACAGGTGTGCACCCTCACGCCTAGCAAGGCCTTGTATTTAATCCAGCTTCGGGATTCTACCCTTATGCTTTTATCACGCTAAGTGGCACTGACTTTAGTTACCTGGTGGCCTTTTTTTCCCCTCCGCAGCACCTAGTGTGAAACCCAAGGCCTTCTGCAGGCTGGGCCAGTGCCAGGAGCGCCACACCCAGGCCTTTCAGTGGCTTTTGAGTGAACAGTTAATTATGTTGGATTCTGTAAAGAATTCAGATAAAAATTCTCACTCATTCCTCTTCTATAGGTCAATTTTGCCCATTACCTTTTCCTCATGTAAAAACCTTTAGTGTGACGTACAATTCATTGCTAACCTGATTCCTCAAACACAAGTTATGGAGAGATGACCAACTAAACTCTGTAGAACAGTGGCAGGCTGTGTAACTTTTTCCTATGACTTTATTTCACCTTCATGCCAAGACAGAACTTACGGCGAGAGAACGGTGCTCTGCTCCCTGCCTCCAATCTGTTTATAGACAGAGCTCTGTGTCAGAGCAAGTTCCTACAGGCCTTTCTTTGCTGGCTGTCATTAGTTCTATTTAGATCCGGCGAGCCTGAGTGGGTATTTTAGACCAGGGCTGCGGAGCGAGGCCACACGGCCTCCCCAGGCTGCCGGGCAGGCAGGGGGCGGAGGAAAGGCGGTGGGGCTCCGCTCCCCTCTGCAGCGCTGGCCGGCGCTCACCCTCAGGCACCGCCACGCTGCTGCTGGGGGCTCTCAGGATGGTCATTTAATTTATACCCTTCTAACAGGGACAAACACGGGCACTGATCTCATGTTAAGTGTGTCTGGCATAGGGCAGATTTTAGCTCCTGTTCCACGTACCAAATGAGGTCTCCCAGGGTATCAAACTTGTAACTTAATTTTGTGTTTTAAAAAATTTTACTGGTACATGTCAGACATACATAATGATCACGTCTGTCAGTCACGGAGCGTGCACCTGTGCATGACCCATCTCGCTTCTTTCCCCTCTTCATTTACAAATCTTTGTTTCCATTTTTCCCTTTTCTTTCTTGTCCTTTCTTTCCTTTCCTCCTCTGACAACTTTCAAGAAGTTGGTCTTTTGTCTTTTGTCTTTTTTTTTTTTTTTTTTTTTGGGCTTTTTGAGAGAGGGCCTTGCTGTGCAATTCAGGCTGGCCTTGAGCTCACTTCGCTTTTGTGGTTTTTGTTGCCTTTTTGAGGCAGAGTCTCACTATGCAGTTCAGGCTGGCCTTGAGCTCGCTTTGTAGCCCAGGCTGGTCTCAAACTCGCAATGATCCTCCTGCCTCAGCCTCCTGATTGCTGGGATTATAGACGTGTGCCACAACAACTGGCCTATGTCTTGACATGAAGATAAAATAATAGGAAAGAATTACCGTCAACAAACCTACCAGCGCTGGGCGTGGTGGCACACTCCAGTGATCCCAGGTGAGGAAGGAGGATCACTGCGAGTTTGAGGCCAGCCTGGGCTACATAGTGAGCTCAAGGCCAGCCTGAACTGTACAGCGCAACCCTGCCTCAAAAAGACAAACAAACAAAAAGCAAACAAAAAAAACCCTACCAGGATTCTACAGATTAATAAGGTGAAGGTGAGGTTAGTCCATTACAGCTGCTGGGGAGCTGGGGGCAGAGCCGGAGCAGGGAGACCAGGAGCCAGTGCTTAAGGAGACTTTGCCCCCAGGGCTCTGCAGCAGGCGGTGTTGCTCGTCGGCTGTCCTCTGTCGCTGGTACAGTTGCAGGTACAGGAAGCAGGTCATCCTCCATGTTGGTCAGATCAGAAGGCAAAGTCATGCCTTTGCCTTGTTCAGAGAGGATCGCTCCAATTTGAGGTGTAGATCATGGCACTAATTTTTTTTTTCTCAGCCATTCTGGGGACTGAACCCAGGGCCTTCACACTGAACTACAACCCAACCTTAAAAAAATTTTTTTTAAAAAAGGTTTTGAGACAGGGTCTTAACAAGTTGCTAAGTTGCCCAGACTAAGCTTTAATTTGTGATCCTCCTGCCTCAGCCTCTGAGTGCTAGGATTACAGGTGTGTGCCATTACACTTGACAATAGCATTACTTTTGCTTACCCAGCACTATAATATTAACATGGTTTGTGAAATCCGTGGAAAGAACACTTTTTTTTCATTTTTATTTTTACTTTTTTTGTTTGTTTTTTTGGATACAGGGTCTCATCATGTATCCCAGGCTGGCCTTGAATTAACGGCAATCCTTTTTCCTCAGCCTCCCCATGGCTGGGATTAAAGGCATGTGCCACTACATCTGGCAAAAAACAATGAAAGCAACAAAATGCTGTAGAATTCCTATTAGGATTAGGATTATATAGTTATAGTGGACACTCAAATAACATTTAGAGTATGTTATTTTCAGTTTTATAATGTTTGGCTTATGATTCCTTTTACATCAATGATAAATATAAAAGAAGAAATCTGACTTTAACATCGAATAGTACCCATGATACCATAATATACAGAGTATGAGAGTCAGACAGATGTCATGGGAACATTTTCATACTAGGCTAGAAGTCAGACATGCCTATTCTCGGTGTGACCATTCACTGAGGGAACATGGCCTGTTAGGGTTCAATGCGTGCCCAGCTCCTACGGATAAATGTATGCTGTGTCACCTTCTGAACTTTTGTCAGGATAGTAAGCGCTCGGTTACGCTTATTTTGCATTTCTGCTGTGAGGTTGAGCAGCTTTTTATCCATTTAAGGGCCTTGCCTTTGCTGTTGGTATCTTTGGTGTGTGTTTCTATTGGGTCAATGGTCACTTTCCTATACATTTCTTTTTTGGTCTTTTTGAGGCAGGGTTTCACTATGTAGTTCAGGCTGGCCTCAAACTTGCAGGGATCCTTCTGCCTCAGCCTCCTGAGATTATAGATGTGAGCCACCATGCTCAGCCATTTTCCTATGAATTTCAAGGAACTCTTTATATGATAGGGAAATCAAAGTCATCTAACTTTAATATAAATAGCAAATTTTTCTTGTTCATTTGTAATTTTACTTTATGCTTTCTTTTGCTGTGTAAAACTTCTGATGGTGATGTAGTGGAACATGTCAGTTTTTTCTTTTATGGCCTTTTCCAAGTTTTCCTCAAGTTCTTCTTTTTTTTTTTTCTTTTCACTTTTTCTTGTCCAAACATTTAGATCTTTGATCTGTTGCTGGGGATACAGCTCAGTGGCATAAGCGCCTGCCTGACCTGATCTGTCGGAGGTTTACCCTGGCTCACAGTCAGAGTGTGGCCCCAGCATCTTTCCCTGTGAGATGCGCAGCCCACGGTAATGGCCCACCCTGCAGGACTGTCTTGCCCCTTTACCCTGTGCTGACCTGCCCTCCGTGGAAACTCCCCACCTCTGCCTGCTCATGTGCAGTGGGGTACGGGTTAATGACCGAGGTATTTTCTTAGATACACTCTTGGAGCTAGGGATGGAATTCTGCAGAATTAAAATTAGGAAGAACTGACTTCTTACAACACTGAGCCCTCCCCCAGCCAGGAAGGTATTTTAATATATCGCTTTATCTAAATTTTTGACATGTTGTTCTGCCCTAGTTGATATCACTACTGTCACAGTGAAATTGTCACTATTCACAAGATCTCAATTCATAAATTGATAAAAATAAGCTAGTAAGTAAACCATAAAATGCAAGAATCAGAAAACCTATTTGTCCTCCAAATTGAACCCTTTGGCATAATGAAGTCATCCTGAAACTCTCTCGTTTGTTCCTGCCCTGTCTCAGTTTTTATACCGTGCCTGGCTCCAGACTGATGGCTCTCTCTCCCTTGTACAATTTCGCTCTTACTGTTTAAACCTGAGTTCTGCATTTCATTTCCCTGTGACTTGCTTTCTCCTGCTATAACCGTCCTTTACTGACAGGCCTGTAAGCTGACGACTCTTAAACAGTGTGCTGCAGACAGTGCTAGTGGCCGTGGAAAGGGACCTATGATTACACAAGCATGTTTCAGGTTTCAAGTTAAACGGGATTCTTTTTATCTTTTCATTCTTGCGGTGCTGGGCTGCACTCCCAGCTCTCTCTTTTGTGTTCAGACAGTGTCTCTAAGGCGCTGGGGCTTACCTCAAATCTGAGACTCTCCTGCCCTCAGCCTCCCTAGCAGCTGGAACCGCAGGTGTGTACTGCCGTGCTGAGCTGGTACCTTTTTTTTTTTTAATTTATTTTTTGTCTTTTTGAAGCAGGGTCTCATTAAGCAGTTTAGGCTGGCTGGCCTTGAGCTCACTTTGTAGCTTAAGCTAGTCTCAAATTCACAATATACTCCTACCTTAGCCTCTCAAGAGCTGAGATTATAGGCGGGTGCCACCATACCCAGCCTGAGCTTGTACCTTGACTTTTTAAAAATTTTTTTTGGAGTTTCTGCCTATTTCTTTTCTCATTAAGGGTAACAGTTTACTTTTTTCCATCTAAGATTATACAGCTTCTTCTTCTTCTTTTTTTTTTTTGAACAGGGTCTTACTATGCAGTTCACGCTGGTCTTGAGCTCACTTTGTAGCCCAGGCTGGTTTCGAACTTGCAACAGTCCTCCTGCTCCAGCCTCCTGAGTGCTGGGATTACAGGTGTGTGCAACCACTCCTGGCTCTAAATTCATTTCTGCTCTGGAGTGTTTTTGTTTTGCTTTCTGTGGGGAAGGGGGTCAATTATTTCTCTATTTAAATTTTTTCTTTTGTGCTGAATTTACTTACAGTTTCTTATAGCTTTTGGTTTGTGTCTTGCCATTTAGAAATGAAGGACCAGCTCATGTGCCTTCTCCACATGAACGACACAGATGAAAAAATCCTCACATACATGGAAGATAAGCTGTGTACAGACTTCCCCGTATGGCCCAAGTAGAAAGCAGACCGTCCTCCCAGAGACAGAGTGGGCAGCGTGTTACCCGGAGCCCTTCAGTCTCGCCAGTTCTAGCCTGTTCTTGGCAGATGCTTCATGAAATTGTGTGCAAAAATAGTTATAAAAATTCCTATATTTTGACAATTTAGGAATATTGTTCACTGTAAAATTCAAATCCTGTGAGCTGCTTTGCTGCAAGTTTTCTGTACCTTTAGCTCATTTATCTTTAGATATGATTCTATGATACAGTCTGACTCCCAATGATCACTAATTCTGATACGCTTTCATACTGATTATTATTCTGCAGTACTGTGCAAGGCCAGGCAAGCAAGCACTCCACCGCTGAGTTATACCCCCAGCAAGTGCTGGTTTTCACAGGGCGAACAGTACAGCCAGGGGTGCTGGTGCGGCCTGTGATGCGAGCACTTGGCAGGCTATTGCAGGGGCTTCCGAGTTTGAGTGCTGCCTGGGAGGGTTAGTGAGAGCCCTGGCAAGTGCAAGGTCCTGAGTTCGATTCCCAGAACAACAACAAGAGATTAGTAAGAACCTGCTCAAAAAGAGGGTGGGGCTGAAGATGTAGCTCAGTGTGAGGGCTCTGAGCTCAGTCCTAGGTACTGGAAAGAAAGATGCTAACTGCACAGTAATTGTAGTATAGCAAATACATAAGAAAATTATCATAATGACAAGAATACATAGATTATTCATCACAACTTATAAATGAAGAACTGATCATGGAATTGAAACTCTGAATAAAACTAAAATAAAACAAAAAGGGAAGGACTTTCCATGGACTTCCAGATGAACATGATGACTGCTAGTGCGCAGCCCCCGGGAGGAGGAAGCTGACCCTGCACCTCGGCCCATCGGTGTTAGCTCTCTGCACGGTGGTGGCATAGCAAAGCAGCTCAGCTGCAGGGCAGCCGCTCAACACTGCCACACAGCTGACGCCAATGAATGCTCAAAGTTGTGAACTCGGCAAAGATGTTGGCAAGGGGACACATAGATAGCATTTCTTGATGAAAATAGCTCTGACAAGTATAATGCAAACTATGTGTCCCGCTGGAGGTTAGTGGCAGTGCTTTTATGTAGGGACAAGAGCACCTTCTGCCAAGCTCGCCAGAGAATTCGGAGCATCTTCTGCTTCAGGTGACAGGAAGTTTACAAGAATTATTGAAGCCAGGTACTAGCACATTTTAAAAAGGTATTTTATTATGGCGATTTTCAAAGACTGAGGCAGTGCGGAGCTTAGCATCCCCAGTTTCCACTCCCTAACTTCGACAACTATCATCATCTTGTTAATGTTACTTTTTAAATGAAATCTTTATTGAGATATAATTCACCCACTTAAAGAAATATTCCTCTGTGTGTGTGTGTGTGTGTGTGTGTGTGTGTGTGTGTGTGTTATTGGGAATTGAACACAGTTTGCACCGGCTACGGCCCAGCTCTTTGATCTTTAAAATTTTGAGATAGGGTCTCACCAAGTTGCTTAGGCTGGGCTCAAACTTGTGATCATCCTGCCTCAGCCTCCCAGAGTAAGGGCGTAACAGGTAGGTGTCACTATGCCCAGCTGAATGGCTAGTAGCATAGCATACAGACAGGACTAATGTAACAACAATTTGACTTTGGATTTTAAAAAATATCTATGTGTGCATGTTTTCTTTTTTTCCGATTCTATTTGACTAGCACGTGTTGCAGCACACGCGGTTTATACTCATGTTCAGGAGTGGCTGCACGTGTACCCCACGGCTTGCTTCTTTTCTGACCCCCTTCCTCTCCCGTTCTGGTTTTCATTCTTGTTGCTCTCAGTCCCAGCTCGCCTTCCACTAGCTGTGGTTATGAGGGCCCTGCACACGGCACAGCTGTATTCTTACCTTCCCCCTCCTCCTCGCCCGGCCCCCTTGCTTCCCGGGCCTCTCCCCTGTTGTCAGAGCTCCCTCCCCTTGCCCCCTTCTATCCATCCTGTTATCCTGTTTGTACTGGGTCTCACTAGGATGAGAGATACCACAGAGTATTTAAGTTTGTGTGTCAGGTTTTTTTATTCAAAATTATATTATGTATTGCATATATGTATGTGTATTTTCTTGGGATAGGATCTTGCTATATAGTTCAGACTGGCTTCAAACTTGAGGTAATCTTCCTGCCTCAGCTTCCCAAGTGTGGGGATAATAGGCGTGCGCCACCATGCCAGACAGATTTAGAATACTGTGACTTAACAATGGTGTGCAAATGATATGCATTCAGTAGAAACTGTACTCTGAATTCTTACTTTTGATTGTTTTGGGCTAGAAAAGTGAAGAGCAATGCTCTTCTTGACACCAGGCAGTTGCAGTGAGCCGAGCAACTGCCAGGCAGATGACGCTGCGCCCTGCGGTCCAATGCACTTCTAGGAAAGGACACTGGCAGTGAGTACCCACACAGCCCTGCTGCTGCCACCTCGGCTTAATATTAAATACATTATTCAGATTATTTGGTATTTCAATATAAAATAGGCTTGGTATTAGATAATTTTGCTGGAATGTAAGTTTAAGGTAGGCTGGAGAGACTATGGCTTTTGGCAGGTCAGGTGTGCTAACTCCTGGTGTGTTGCAGGGATGCAGCAAAGAAAGTCTGATTGCTTCAGCTGTTGCCCCTCTGTCCTGCTGTATAGCCAATCCTCAGGCCCTGGAGGATCCTTCACCTACTTCCTCTTGTAAGCGCCCGTGTTCTAGACTTCACACATGAATACAAACATATTTACGTGATCTTCTGTGACGAGCTTCTGTCCTTCAGCGTAATGTCCTCAAGGTCCCTCTGTACTGTGGCAGGTACTAGTGATTTACTCCTAATTCCTAAGATAATATTCAACTGCATGGGCATTTTCTCCGTGTGTCATTCACGTGTGGGTTTTTTGTTCATTTATTTATTTACTTATTTTATTTTTTTAAAAAAATAAAAGTACAAAAACATATTTGGGTTTTTTGTTCACATGCTTCACTTTCTCTTGGGCACAAATTGGGCAGAACTGCTGGGACATGTGACTCTCTGTTTAACCATTTGAGCAACTTCGATTCTGTCAAACTGTTGTATCTATTTCCTTACCAGACATTTCCCCGCTTAAAATAATTTAAAGCATACTTTGGACCTCTGATTGTTATACAGATAAATAGTTTCAGTAGGGATTTTAACAGATCAACTTTTTTTCCAGAGCCAAGTGCTAGGGGAATAGCTCAGTGGTACAGTGCCAGCCTAGCATGTGTGGTTTGATCCCCGGTGCTGATAAAAAGTGCTGGGAAGAAAATGTAAATGTAATTGAAAGCTGCTCATCCCATACACGTAAGTGCACCATAAGAATTTTACATTACCAAAGCAAACAACAGCCAAGTAGGCTCTGTACGGCAACAACGTTAGAAAAGAGTACTGCTGTGTGCAGCTGCGGCAGCCATGTCTGGCCTTTCAGCCGCCCCATCTGAACACTGCACAGTACCTGCTCCCCGCTGCAGACTGACCTAGCCCAGCCTTGCTGCTTCACCTCATCATTGGCACAGAAAGATTTTAGGACTGCAGGGAGAAAGAGGACAGGAATTAACATTCACTGAGTATCTACACTGTGCCAGGCTTTGTGCTAAGTATTTTATGTACTATTTAATTTTCTCCTGAATACCAACAGGTAGAAACTGAGGCTTAGCAGGCTGATGAAATTTAGTTAAGTTCACTTAACTACTATGATGTGAAAGCAACATTTAAATGCAGGTCTTTCTGGGTCCAGAGCTGTCATTACTTACACAATGAGGCACATAACTTCTACTAAGGTGTTTGAATATACCCAATTTCAGTTTTAGAAGATCTTCAAATTATTTAACCCAGCAATTATACACAATTAACCCCCCCACAATGTACACAAATACTGAATTAGTGCACTGTACCCCTTAAATATGTATCAGTTAAAAAAGATACCTTGCAAATTAAAACAATGCTGAGAATCTATCTCACTCCAGAAAGATGGCTATTATTTTTTTAAAATTTTTTTTAAAGATGGCTATTATTAAGAAACCCAACAATAACAAATCCTGGTGGGGCTGTGGGGAAAAAGGAACCCTCGTCCACTGTTGTGGGAGGGTACGCTGGTACAACCACCGTGGAAATCAGTGTAGTGATTCCTCAAAAAGCTAAAACTAGAGGTTGCAATCAACACAGCTGGTCCCCTTCTTGGTGTCTTCCTGAAAGAATTAAAAGCATCACACCACAGTGACATATGCACACCCATGTTTACAGTGGCATAGGTTGTAACAGCTGAATCTTGGAAACAGCCCAAGTGCCCACCAACCGGTGAGTGGATAAAGGTGTGCTTTTTACACTGTGCTATAAGAAAGGGTAAGCTTGAGACTCTCTAGTTCAATGGCTGCATCTCGAGACCACCAGTGAAATCAACCGGAAACGTGTGTAAAAACTGAAATTCCCTACAGTGCACATGATCATTAAGTATATCTAAAATGTACAAAAAAAAAAAAAAAAACAGAAAGGAAAAAAAGGCATCTCCTATGACTATATGGCCTGAAAAATGAAGACAAATTAGCTATCAACATATGTTTTTCTCCCTGTACTGTAATACCAAACACCAAAACCCAAACCAAACCCAAACCAAACAAAACCCAAAACAAAACCCCAAACAAACTATAAAATGAAAGATGATTGGGCGGGGTGGTGCATGCCTGTAATCCTAGCACTTGGGAGGCTGAAGCAGGAGGACTGTTCCAAGTTGAAGGCCAGCCTGGGGTTACACAGTGAGCTCAAGGCCAGCCTGAACTGCAGAGCAAGTCCCTGTCTCAAAATGGATTAAAAAAAAAGTGTTCCCCTTGGATTGAATTCTGGCCTTTGGAGACATGTACGACAAATCTCTTACTGTTTCTTTTGAATTTTTATCTTTAAGTCTTATCTTCCCTGACTAACCCCCGTTCATTCATCTCTTATTACTGTGAAGCACACTTTCATCATCCTGATTGTTTTCCTTAGATTGTCTCCTAGCAGTCAAAGTCTGGGTCTACAACAAAATCAAGACAGCTATGGCAGAGCAGAGTGGGTCTTGCTCCTCTCTCCGTGGCATCCGGGATGGCACCAACCGGGCTGCGGCCGTACCATCTGCGACTGCAAGCTCTGTGGGAGTGCAAGTGAGACAGTGGAGGGGATCGCTGGTGTCTCGGCCTCAGGGAGCAGCTGACTACTGGGAGTTCTTTCTTGAGTCTGGGTATAATCATAGGATCCTGCTCTACAGCGGTGCACGTGGAGGAAGGCAGTGTCAGTAA
This sequence comes from Dinomys branickii, assembly GCA_004027595.1. Taxonomy (NCBI): domain Eukaryota; kingdom Metazoa; phylum Chordata; class Mammalia; order Rodentia; family Dinomyidae; genus Dinomys; species Dinomys branickii. The sequence goes on from PVLD010001373.1 coordinate 148,078, forward strand.
CACTGCACGAGGCTCCTGAGGTGAACTCTACAGCTATCATTTTAGTTTATTTGATTATTTATTTATTTAGTCTTTTTGAGACAGGGTCTCATTATGCAGTTCAGGCTGGCCTTGAGCTCATTTTGTAGCCCAGTAGCCCAAGTTTGGTCTCAAACTTGCAACAATCCTCCTGCCTCAGCCTCCCGAGTGCTGGGATTGTTGGTGTGCGCCCGGCTATTTTTAACTTACTAAGTAGAGTTAATTTCTTAGGATAGTTTTAGGTTTCCAGAAAAACCCAACAGATGCCACAGTGTCCACACAGCTCACCCCAACCCCACAGGGTGCCCCAGGTATCAGCGTCTCACACAGTGTGGTCCACCCCATCAGCCACTGCTGGCTCAGATGCCAGGTGCCAGCCCGGTTCTGTCCTGGAGGGTCTGCCAGAGCCTTTAGCTCCCCTCATCACTGCGAACACCTTGGCTTTCTTGCTCTTTGTCCTTTGCCTTGCGGCATCCACGTCCCCTAAAGCCTGCCACGGAGCAAGTGCGCTGCTCTCCCTGGCCTCGCCATTCTCACGTCACTGCTGGCCTCCACTGTGTCAGGAAACCCGATGGGTATGGAGCTTATTTCTGCACATTTTCAGCATTGGCTCAGATTTTATGCCTGACGCTTCACTTTGAGCTCTGGTTTTTAGAGTGTGGCTCAGGGCCTGTACTTTTTCCACAATATATTCCTAGCATTTTTCTGTCAGTGTGTTAGCCCCTTGGTATGGGCTCAATGAGTTAAGTTTATATCAAAATACTGCCAGGACAGTTCATAACAATTATGACCATAATCATCTCACGTCCTTGTTAGGACGTTCTTTTGGCTGACGCATGTTCCCAGAGACTTGGAGTTTGCAGGTCGTGCGTGTATGTGTGTCTCTTTACATCCTGCCATTGTTCGGTCTGTTATAAGCTGCTGCTATTCTGAGAGAGCCATAAAAACATAGGGTTAGAAGTGACAATAAGGGGTCAGTTTCTATTCCTTACAGAGTAATATAATTCTATTTAAGTCAGAGAAGTACAATCCTATTTAAAAGGAAAAAAGGGCAGTGGGAAAATATACATTTCATTCTTAAAAAAACACTAGAAAGTGACAGATCTCTGACACACAATAGATATAAAAACGTGATAAAAAGATAAAAGGGGATATATATACACAGATAAAATATTTTTATGGTGAGATATTATATTGCTTCACACAAGACACTTGCAGGATGTAACAAAGACATTTGTAATTTTTAAGAAGATAAAAAGATTAAAGAAGAAGGCTTAATACTTTAGGAAGCCAAAACAATTCTGACCTAGTTCTATCAGGTTCTATACAAGTCTGCATAAACTTCATGGTCTACAGAATATACTCTAAAAGAAATCCAAGGGCTGGGGATATAGCTCAGCAGCACAGCGCCTGCCCGGCAAGCACAAGGTTATGAGTTCAATTTCTGGTACCAAATAAAATAAAATTAAAAAAAAGAAATCCAAGTGTTTTTATATAACTCAAAACCGAGGTAAGTTAATATTCCACAGAACTCTGAGAGTAAGTTACTCCCTCTGTGAACTGAGTCTCAGAAGAGTAATACATATTTAATGTTGCGAGACTGATGTAAAATAAAATTAGCAAATACTGTGCAAAGAGAACTGTGAAGACATAAAAAAAGATGTTTAACAAAGCAAGGCTGGGGATCAAACCAAGGGCCTCATGCACACTATGCAAATGTTCTACCTCTGATCTGAAGCCTTAGCTAAGCTATAATATTTTTTTCTTTTGGTAGTGGGACTCGAACACAAGGCCTCGTGATTGCCAGGCAGGCGCTGTGTCACTGAGCTACATCTCTGGCCCTGAGCTATAAATATTAAACATTCTTATTATTTACCAATTTGCTGTACAGTATTTTGGGGGAAAAGCCTAATCTCTTGACCCTCTTGCCTCAGGCTCTCAAGTGCTGGGATTACAGGTGAGCATCGCCAGCCCTGGTGAAAACACAAGCATTCTACAACCTTAAACGGTATACCCTGTGCTTGGGAGTTTTCACTATCACAGTGATCCGCCTGCCTCTCCACCCCTTGGATTCCTTCCTGCCTTTTTTTTTTTTGGAAAAAGGACATTTATTTATTTACTTATACTTATTTTTGAGTCAGGGTCTTCCTATGCAGCCCAGGCTAGCCTCAAACATGCAGGGGTCAGCTGGGCATGGTGGTACACGCCTGTAATTCAGGCTGAGGCAGGAGGACTGCCTTGAGTTCAGAGCCATCCTGAATTAGAGTAAGGCCCTGTCTCCAACCAACCAACCAACCAACCCAAACTAAACAAACAAAAAAAAACTTGCAGCAATCCTCCTGTCTTAGCCTTCTGAGTGCTGGGATTACAGCCATGCACCATCAAGCCCACCTAAAACTGTCTTTCTTTAAAATATTAATTATATCAGCAAATAAAAAAGGAAACTTTATTTTTATTTTTAATATTTTTCATGCTGGGAATAAACCCAAGCCTACATATTAGTTCTACCACTGAGGTAACTACCTCCCAGATTAAAAAAATGTGTTTTGCCTAAAGAGCACCATTACTGAAGACAAATGTAATTAAAACCTGAAAAATAATTATATTTTCATTTAAGGAAAAATTAACTTATCCATTCAGTGGCTGTTTATTTATTTATTTTTTTAGTCATAGGTGTGTAAGAAATGCAAGAAGGTATTTTTAAGACAATTTCAAAGCAGTTAAGTATAAACTTACAAGAGTGACACACACCTAGAAATATGCAATGTGTTGGAACACCCTTTATGAAGTGGATTGCCTAAGGGGTATTGGGATGCTGAAACGTCCCTGAAATTTTCCGAGAAATCACGAAGAACCTATGCGTTAGAATCCGGGAACAGAAGCATATCATAAAGAATGCTAATTATACTGTGACTGCACTTGAGAAACCTGGCTCCCTGCAGGGTGCCCTGTCTCTCTGCGTTAGGGGACATGCACTGCCGCAGGGAGCCGTTAATCTAGGACAGTGGGAATTAGTCCACCATGTGGGCAAGTTTGGGGCCTCGCACAGTGCAGGTGCTGAGTAACGGGCAGCCAGCTAACTCTGGTTAAAGGGTGACGGAAGTGGCTGTGGGTCCTGAGAGGGCACTTCGGAAACACCTAGTGAGAGAGGGGCACACGTCTCAGAAGCAGAGTCTCATACCCCACAGACACAGTCCTGCAGCTATCACATCCTGGGCTTCAGGAGTAGCTGCTCTACACGCATGCTCCAGACATGACTTCCTAGTGGCTACTCTGAAATTGTTCTAGGGTGTATAAGGAATTTGGTGATTTTCCTAGTTAAAATGCTATTATCACAGTGCAGAAAAATTTCTTTTCACTCAGCCTCCCAAGTGCCGAGATTGCAGGCATACGCACGCAGTACACCATGCCTGGCTTAACCGACTCCTGAAGCAGAGGCAAGGGAGGAAAGGAAACACGTGTGTTGAGTTATTGTTACACACCAGGAACTTTACGACATCACAACCCTTCAAGGTAAGCATTATCTTGAGTTTAAAGGGATAATGTTCCCAAGAATCTAAGGCCATTAAGTAGCAGAGCTGCAGTATGAGCCCAGATCTTGCCTGTCCGCTAGCTTTTTCCAGTGTTTCACAATGTAGGTGATAGAAGGAATATAAAGGTAATTCTAGCCTCCACTTTAAGGACAGAGCTGAACATGAATACATGTACGAGGCATGATGTGATCAATTTAGCTGTCCACCTTTCCCAGAACGGCACTACGTTAAGTACTCGAACAAGATGACAGTTCTTTCATGTTTCTGTAATGTACATTATTCATTTATTACATAGCTATTTCAAATTTGTATTTTCCTATCTGGGTGGGGTGGTGTACATCTGGGAGGCTGAGACAGGAAGAATGAAAGTGTGAGTGGGCAACTCGGTGATTCGGAGAGCCCTGTCACGAGGTTAAAACACTGAGCGGGCTGGGGCTGTAGCCCAAAGGCCTCGGGCTCCATTCCCGGCACTACGAAAACAAAGCAAACATTCCTCAGAACTGTATCTACCATGTGTCTTTCCACTGGAAAACACCGATTCCACTGAAACTCCTTAAATTCTCACTGCCTGCTGGAGTCTGGACGCGTGAAACCCAGGGGTCCCTGTGTTACAGGCTGACACTACTGGGACTGGTCGGGTCCCTAGGTCCTGGGGGCACGCCAGGCCCTCAGATGCATAGTGTCACCATGAGGTGCTCACCTGCTGCAGACCCAGCAGCAACAGGGCCAAAGGATCATGGATTCAAACGTCTTAATTGAGCCCAAATAGAGCTTTGTTTAGGTCCGGTGACACGGTGCACTGCTTCAGCCCAGCCAGCAACTCGGTGACGTAGGGGCCTTTTCTCACACTAAAACAGACTGGGGATGTAACTCGGTGCAGAGGTTCTGGCTCATTGCTCAGGACGGAAAGCAAAATACAACACATAATGAAGCCCCCTCCGGAAGACAAAGCTTTCTCTAAGATATCTCAAGCACGTGTGACGGTAACAGAAACTGACCGACACAGCCACTGCCCAACCTAGAAACCTACTTTTATCCTCAGAATCTTTTTACAAAAAGATGCTCTGGGCTCAAGCTAACTCCCTTTGGCATGCAGTGGGTCCAGGCTGGTCTTGAACCACTGTGGAGTCCACGGTAGACTCAAACTCGAAGGAATCCTCCTGTCGCAGCCTCCTGACTCTTGGGACTACAGGTGTACACCATCACACCTGGCGTGGACTAGCTTTCTAAGAGGGATTTTGTCATGGCTTTGTCTAGATGTCCCCCCAAAGCCTCAAGTGGTCATAGGTGGGCAGCTTTTCTTATTGATTGATTGATTGATTGATTGTGTTTTTGAGACAGGGTCTCACTATGCACTTCAGGCTGGCCTTGAACTCACTTTGTAGACCAGGTTGGCCTTGAACTCACCGACACCCTCCTTCTTCAGCCTCCAGAGTGCTGGGATTATAGGCGCGCACCACCGAGACAAGCAACCTTTCCTCCTTTAATGTTGGGTGTTAGGTATTTTGTCTCAGCAACAAGAAAAGTGAGACAGGTTCTTACTGCTGCCCTTAATACAGCTACAAAAGCCATGAAAAAAGGGCTTTTATATCAGCTTCTTAAAATGTTGAGCTCAAAAAAAAAATGTTGAGCTCAGTACTGTGGTACTTTAGTTCTTAATTCCCTTCACAATTCTGGCAGCAAACCCAACTGGACAGGAACCGCATCAAGCTTCCCCACCAGTTAACCCTGAACCTGACCACTGAACTGATCTTGTTCTCATCCAATTCGGTGTTTGATCAGAATTATAGAAAGAACTAAGTTTGTGAAATGAAGGACCATGATGCTCATTTAGACATCCTGCTACTTAAAGATATTTTTCTACTTTTAAATGCTTATTTCCAAGGTCAAATGACTTAATCACTTACCAGTCCAATTATTTAAATACAAGATGACCAAAAATTATGCATTTTTGTTAATTTTTATAACAGGAAATATAAAAATGACAATTTTACCAAATTTATTCAATACAAAAATTGACTAGTAGCTGGCTGTGGTAGCTGGTGTGTGTTATCCCAGCATTCTGGGAGGCTGAAGCAAGATGATCACTCAGTTTGGGGTCAGCCTGGGCTACATAGCAAGGTGAAGGCAGCCTGAAATATATATACATATATGTGATTTTTTCTTTTTTTTGTCTTTTTGTGACAGGGTCTTGCTATGCAGCCTCAACTACATATTGAGACCCCCCTCTCAAAAAAAAAAAAAATGATTGAAATGACACCTGGCCGTGCTTGGAACAGTCAGTCTATAAACAACTTGGAATAGTCAGTATGTAAACAAATGTGCTGCCCAAGAGATGCTGGGGTAAACCAGTAAGTGCTTACTATATATATTTAAAAAAAGTAGACCTAAGGATGTAACTCAGTGGCACAGCACTTGCCTAACATTTGTGAGGCTCTAGGTTTCATACGCAGCCCTGCAAACAAATAACAATAAAACCCTCAATAAGGAAAACACACGAGTAAATAAACAAACAAACAAAAATCCTCGAAAACAAAGAAAAAAAAAACAAGCCTCCCACATGGAATCTGAGCATTCTGGGAGACTAATGCAGAATGATCACAAATTTGAAGTCAGTGTGGGCAGTTTAGGAAATTGTCTCAAAAACAATAACAACAACAAAAAATAAGAAAAAAACTCAGAAATTCCAAGTATGATTAGTAAATCTTGTATGATTAAAGGACCTGAATAGAAAAATGGACAAAAAATAATGTAATTAACAAAGGCTTTTCAGAGATAAGCTGAAGAAAAAAAAAGAGAGATAAGCTGAAGAAAGACGGTGTTCTACGAGATCACAATTTTTTTTTTGTCTTTTTAAGACAGGGTCTCACTGTGCAGTTCAGGCTGGCCTCGAACTCACAATGATCCTCCTGCCTCAGCCTCCCATATTCTGCAATTATAGGCGTGTGCCACCATGCCTGGCATGAGATCACAATTCTTATACTCACATTTCTAAGGGACTTTTTTTTTGTATCTATTTTTGGGGGGGCAGGGAATTGAACTCAGGGCCTTGCACTTGTGAGGCAGGTGCTTTGCTGCTGAGCTACATCCCCGGGTCCTATACTCACATTTCTTTTTTTTTTTTCTTTGTCTTTTTGAGATAGGGTCTCCCTATGCAGTTCACGCTGGCCTTCAGCTCACTTTGTAGCCCAGGCTGGTCTCGAACTCATACTGATGCTCCTGCATTGGCCCTCCGAGTGCTGGGATTACACGTGTGCGCCACCATGCCTGGCTGTACCTATTTATTTATACTAGGTCTTAATCCTAGTACAAGTGAAGACATTTAAAAGTAAAATAGATTAAACCTACTTGAAGGAATTAGAAAAAATTACTCTAAAGCACTGGGTATGGTGGTGCACACCTCTAATCCCAGCACTCAGGAGGCTGAAGTAGGAGGATTGCCACCAAATTCAAGGCCACCCTGGGCTACACAGAGTTCAAGGACCCCTCAAAGTTCTTCTTTTTTTTTTTTGTCTTTTTGAGACAAGGTCTCACTATGCAGTTCAGGCTGGCCTTGAGCTTCCTTTGTACCCCAGGCTGGTCTTGAACTCACAAGGATCCTCCTGCCTCTGCCTCAGAGGTCTGCGTCAACGTGCCCAGCTCCCAAAGTTATTCGGAGGCCAAAAGTAAAAAGGGGAAGAAAAAAAGATTGTTACACCTGGATAAGACTTATTTTTGGTCTTTTTTTTTAACACCAGGAGAGAAACTCAGGACCTTGCACTTGCCAGGCAGGTGCTTGTGCTGTTGAGCTATATCCCTGGTTGGATAAGACTTTTAACTCTAAATCTTCTGGCAACTAGGTCATAAAGGAAACATAAAATTACAGTTTCCATTTTCTGACAAAAAGAAGGATATAACTTTATCTGCAGAGGCAAAAACTTTCCTGGAACTAACACAAGCAATAACATTATATGTTTTTTTTTTTTTTTTTTTTTTTTTTTTGTTTAAATGGAACTGGTGAGAAAATTCCTTGCCCCTCTCCCAGGAAAAGCACCCATTTACTTTTAATTTTGACAGTATGCAATGATGGTTGACTTCGTCAACTCTAAGCAGCACCACTTACGTTGGTAGGACGGGGACAGGAAGACGTGCTTACCAGTGCACTGTAGTACAGATTAGGCTGTATAAATTACGTGAGGTACTTAGCAAACTGACTTGAGCAGTTAAAGGCAGATTACATTGGCCTTTATTTTGATCTGCTCTTGCCTACTGTGTACTGGAGACTGAACACATGGCCTTCGCACTGAGCTACTCACCAATACTGTTCTATTTTAGTTTGTGACAGGGTCTTGCTAAATGGATAAACTGTCCAAGCTGGACTGGAACTTTCAGTCCTATCCCTCAGCCTTCCAGAGTGCTGGGTTTACAGTGTGCCCTTCCAGGCCCGGCTGATTTTCTTTTTAGCAAAGCTGAGGGCATAAGAATACATTGTGAGGCTGGGTGTGGTGGTGCACACCTATAATCCCAGCACTCGGGAGGCTGAGGCAGGAGGCTAAGGCAGGAGGATTGTTGTGAGTTCGAGACCAGCCTCACATGCATAATGAGACCCTGTCTCAAAAAGACAAACACAAAACAAAATTAAAAAAAAACACAATACTTTGTGGCTTACTGGAAAGAATTAAATAGGTGCAAATCTTTTCTCCCACGTAGAATTATCTGAGACAAACATTAAAAAAAAATTTTTTTTTTATGTTAGGGTGCAAACCCAGGGCCATGCACAGGCTAGGTAAGCACTGCGCCACGGGGCCACCCCTAGCCTTCTCTACTCTCCTGTTTGATTTCATTAAACCTGAGGACAAAACTTGGAGAATTTACCACAGAGAGGTACAGAAAGGCACATGGTCTCAGTTCAGTTTAGGAGCTCTGTGCAGTCCAGGCTAGCCTTGAACTTGCAACCCTCTGGCCTCGCCTGGGATGACAGGTGATTGCCACTTACCTAGCTCATTTACTAGAGTTCTTCTTATCTGTCATGTGTGGTTATTCTGTGCACATAATCTCTGGGAGAGAACAAGGCAGCCAGCAGATCCTTTGTTTCACCAGGTAAATGCTCCAGCCAGTGGCCAAGTACCCTGTGGAGCCCCAGCCTGACCTTCACTATTAGTCTGCATGGGGCTCTGTACCTTCCCACAATACACAAGCTGCTACTGAGTGGTTTTGAGGAAAAAAATGACGGATTCTGTCAGATTTGTTTAGCTAAGCTTTAATTTTTACTTTGTTTTGAAAAGAAGTAAAAGCTACTTTTTAGATGTTTGGCATCATGAAAAAAGCCCCAAATTAAATGGTGATGATGATGATTATTCTATGGTACTGGGGATTTTTCTTTTTTTGTCTTTTTTTTGAGACAGGGTCTCACTGTGTAGTTCAGACTGGCCTTGAGCTCACTTTGTAGCCCAGGTTAGTCTCGAACTCACAACAACCTTCCTCCCTCATCCTCCCAAGTGCTGGGGTTACAGGCATGTGCCACCATGCCTGGCTGGTACTGGGGATTGAACCTAGGACTTTTACACTGAACTAAATCTTCAGCCATTTTTGTAGTTTTAAATTTTGAGACAGGGTCCTGTTGAGTCCATTAAAAGTTGTCAAATCTGGCTTCGAATTTGAGATCCTCTTGCTTTAATTTCCCAGAGTGCTGGGATTATAGGTTTAGGCCACCACCACACCTGGCTAAACCCCAACATTAAATTATCAAACTATAATTACTCAGGCAAAGATGTACTGTGAAATGTATACATATCAACTGGTAATTTTTTATTATTTTTGGTCTTTTTGAGACAGGGTCTTGCTATGCAGTTCAGGCTGGCTTTGAACTCAGTTTGTAGCCCAGGCTGGCCTCGAACTCTCAGCAATCCTCCTGCCTCAGCCTCCCAAGTGTTGGGATTATAGGCATGTACCACCACACCTGGCTCCAACTGGTAAATATTAATAGGTAAGCAGCTATATAAATTTCACTGAGGTGATGAAGCTATAGTCCTGAGTAGTTTTACTTTGCTAGTATTTAATTTTTATGCTTAAATGTATTTTCTTTTCAACCCACTAAATAAAACTTTGTGGTTATCATTTGGATACATGAATAGGTATTTTCAAGTACAATATATAAATATACAAAATACCACTGTGTATATTGTAATAGTCTAGTATAATCCTTTAAAATCAGTGAGAACTGCCATTCTGAAAAGAACCTGTTATACAACTGTATGAGAAAAAATGTAGTTGACATAACTGAGTGGACACCAACACTGTGTTACCCTCTCAAGTATCCAGTTTTTAAAAACATGAAGATTCCACACAGTTCATGAATCAGGCTTCCACAGTGAAGAAATAATTCTTTGAAGGCAGAATTTGAGGACATACATGATAGATAAGGCCTGGGATGTCAGAAATGAGAAGAAAGAATAAATATTTTTAGAGAAGTTCTACCTAGCTTTGTAATCTGTTGTTAGTGACTTTAGTACCTAAAAGTCATCTTTAAAGTCCCACCCAGGGATACCTTCTTAATGCTGTTACTCATTACATTAAGACACCCTAGAACTTACTCCAAAACCCCCTTCTAAGATGGAAATGACCTTGCAGTTCCTCTAAGACCATTTCCAGGATATGTGCCTTTGAACTGTTTCTGGTCTACAGTTCGCCTCTCAATGTAATTCTTCCTTTAATTAATTATTATTATTATTATTATTATTATTATTATTTTGTCTTTTTGAGAGAGGGTCTCAGTATGCCCTTGAGCTCACTTTGTAGCCCAGGCTGGTCTCAAACTCACAACAATCCTCCTGCCTCAGCCTCCTGAGTGCTGGGATTACAGGGGTGCACCACCATGCCCGGTCCTTCTTCAATTTATTTCCAAACATTTGGTCTACTTTTTCCAGAGTAGTAAACAATGTCTTTAGGAAAGTCATAAATCAATGGTTTGCTTTAAATATTTTGTTTGTAGAAGAACAAAATGGTGAAGATGGCTAAATTAAGACAGTGGTATATAAAAACGCTTAGAACTAAAATACTAGGCTTAACAATACCAAATGTTGGTGAGAATATGTAGGTGCTGAACTCTCAAGAGTTCTTCAGAACTACAGAAGTACAGCCGCCTTAGAAAAGCCTGGAAGCTCCTTACAAACACACACTGAGTGTTCAGCTTGGCATCTGTGCTCCCAGGTATGGACCCAAAAGAAATAGAAATGTACATTTACACAAAAACATGTACACAGCTGGTTACAGTTCCTTTACTTATATTTTATATTGTAATATTAATCTGATTATAGATTAACAAGCTATAATATTTAATGTATTATTTTATTTACAGATGTCCCCAAACATAAACAACTCAAATGTCTATCAACTGGTGAATGGAACAATCATATAGTAGAGTGTATATAATGGACCCAGTGAGCATAAAAGCTATACTCAAAAGGTGACACATTGTAATTTCACTTACATGACAGTCTATAAAAGGTGAAACTAGAGGTATAAAAAATAGACTAGTGGGTTTTTTTGGTTTTCTTTTTGGTACTAGGAATTGAACTCAGGACTTTGTGCTTGCCAGGGAGGCACTTATGCCACTGAGCTACATCCCCAGCCCAGACCAGTAGCTGTTAATGTAGGAGATTGGGGAAAAGGGTCAACTACAGAGTGCACGAGACCTTCTGAGGTGGTGAAATTACTCCATGACTTGACTGTGTGGTATAGTATTTGCGCAACTGTGTGCATTTGTCAAAAAGGACAGAACCAAAAAAGGCTAGTCCCATTGTTTTTATAGTATACCTTAATAAACGTAACTAAAAACAAAATAGAATTGGGTATATTTGCCAGATGTGGTGGTGCACGCCTAAATCCCAGCACTTGGGAGGCTGAGGCAGGAGGATCACTGTGAGTTCCAGACCAGCCTGGACTACAAAGTGAGTTCAAGGCCAGCCCGAACTGCATCCCAGCACTTGGGAGGCTGAGGCAGGAGGATCACTGTGAGTTCCAGACCAGCCTGGACTACAAAGTGAGTTCAAGGCCAGCCCGAACTGCATACTGAGACCCTGTCTCAAAAAGACAAACCAAAAAAAAAAAAGAAGAAGAAAAGGAGGAATTTGGTACATCTTTATTACCTGGCTTTTGGAAAGCCATTTAAAACTCATTTTCCTTCTATAAAGTGGAAATTATTTTAAAAAGATTTTTAGTGAGAAACAAAGAAACTATGAACTTTAAGGCTCAACATGAATATTATATACTAGACACTGAGCATAAAATGATAGATAAAAAGGAGCGATATACTAAAGAAATGTACTGTCTCAGAAAGATACAATCAGATAACGATTAAGTAATGTAGAAACGCAGTGACAGAGACACGAACAAATTAGTACTGGTCAGTAAGAAGGGGCATTCCAGAAATATGAATTAACGCTACGCATGAAGTATCTCCAGTTGCTCACAGTGAGATGCAAATATAAGACGTCATTAACTATCTTAAACAAATAATATCAATAACCTTAAACCAACATGGATTTTGAAAATATTTAAAATAGTACAAATGATTATAAAATAGAAGAAGTACCTCACGATGATTTAGAAGTTGTTCTAAATCTAATGCCATTTGGTTCTTCATCTGTAGTAAAGCTGATTTTTCTTTATTTAAATTGCTGGAAAAAAATTCAAGTTTAAAAAAGTGAACATGTTAATGTAAATTTAGTTAATAAACAGTAAATAGCAAAAGAATAAATATAAGTCTAACAATTTGAATTAAAGATAAATTTGTAGTCAAGAAAGATACCGGATCAAGCTGGGTGTGGTAGCATAAGCCTATAATTTCAGCACTCGGTAGGCTGAGGCAGGAGGATTGCTCAGTTTGAGGCCAGCCAGCCTGGGCTACAAAGTGAGCTCAAGGCCAGCCTGAATTACATAGTGAGATGCTGTCTAAAAAGAAAAAAAAAAAAAAAGAAAAAAGACACCAGATTAGTCACTGTGATGTTTCATTTAATGACTGGCTAAGTTTTGCAGTGAGAAGACTTTTCTTTCAATCTCCACCTGACAATGCAACTAAGATACTTTCTGAGAATACTTTTCTGACTATTAGAGGCATAAAATCTGGGTTTCAAAGCTGACTTTTAGCAGGCATGGTGGTGCACACTGGTAATCCCAGCACTCTAGAGGCTGAGGTAGGAATATTGTCTCGAGTTGAAGACCACCCTGGGCTACAGTTAGGCTAGGCCAGCCTGAACTGCATGGAGAGACCCTGTCTCAAAAAGCAAAACAAAACAAAACAATAAATTAAAGTTAACTACTTATTCCTGAAACATAACAAGGAGTGGGACTTATCTAAAAGAAAAAAGAACATGTATGTAGGCAAAATATGAAAGCACAAGACAATGGAAGTCTAATTAAGTATGTATACGCATGTACATCCCTAAAAGTTACAAGCAGCACTCTGTAATTACCACATACTAAATTGCTAGATATATAACTGAGTTAGGTAAATGAATCAGTATGTGGAAAATGATTTTTGTTTTTAATTTTCTTTCCCTTGCAGCAGTGGGGATTGAACCAAGTTCCTTCACACTGAACTATAGCCCCAGCTTTTGAAAATTTCTACCTTTGAGACAGGGTCTCACTGAGCTGCTGCAGGGCCTAGGCCGAGTTTGAACCTGTGATCCTGTTCCATAGCCTCCCAGAGTGGAAGAGTCACTGGGATGAGCCACCATGTCCAGCCGGATTGGACCTGTTTTCTGACAAGAAAGGTAAGAAGCTACTTTATGAGCCTAACAGTAAGGACGTACTAATATTTCAATAGAGAAATATTTGGGACCTGCTTTCTATTATCTATTGTTTTTTGTTCAATAGAGAAATTAATTGGAACAGTTATATGACGTACCCTTCTGACACCACTAGAGTAAATCTACTCCACCAGCACTATGTAAGAATTAAGCAGTAATACATCACAGTGACATACTTTCTCAAAGGTTGAGGCAAACTTTGCAAGGGTGAAATTGACAGGAATTATTTTGCTGAAGAGGTAAGACATCTTTAATACTTTAAGAGAATGGAAAGACATCAATTATTTCAATGAGGCAGTCTTTTTATTTTTTCTTTTTTTAAATCCAAGGAATACCAGCAGGCATTCTAGAAGAAATGGTAATTCCAAAGGCTTAAGAAGGCAGAGCCTACACGCTACTCTTCCCAAGCAGCTGGGCCCTGTCCCAGGAACGTCACAGTTTGTCCTCCAGGAGGGGGACCAGGCACAGGTCTGACGTCTGTTTCTAGCTGTGCCACTAACTCAGCCATGTGGAACAAAGCATAGCACACACCCCACACTGAACTTCAGCTTTCACACCTTATGCGTGTGTCAGAGGGCTGCGTGAATTAGTTACTGCTATATAAAGCATTGAATGCGTAAAACCCTACATAAATGCTATGCAGTCTTACTAACTTAGATGAAAAACAGGCATCAGAGGAAAACAGTAATTACGTGCCAATAAAGGTAAGCAGCTCAGCAGAAAAACAAACTGACTTTCAGAGTGAGGCGCCAGAGATCCTACTCAGCTGAGGAGCTGAGGAAACAAGGTGCCGCCCTCAGCCACAGTCCTCAGTAAGGTCCGATGTTTCTGCAACTCCCCAGTTCAAATCTATCTGTAGCTGGAATCCCTTTGAAGATAAAGTATTGTTCAAAATTAAAGTGAAGCCAGTAAACAGAACTAGCGTTTTCAAGGAACACGAAGTGCCTATATTCACATACCAACGCACACAGCCACACCACACACAATGTGTACGCGTGCACGCCGAAGGCCCACTGAGTAACACGCGGGACAGTGTGAGTCAGTGTAAATGATCTACAGGACTCTAACTGGATACTTTTTAAAGAAATGCTTCATATACTGAGTTTAACTTTTTAAGAACAAAGTAAATATTCTATAAATAGCTTCCCCCAATGAAATGGAGTACAAAGTGGGTGGATACACTGGCTTACAGAGCAACTGTGTCCTACCTAAAAGACCTCAGTTTACCTCAAACCCTATGGACTCTCTGGACAACAGGTCTGGGAGCGGAATATGTGAGGACGTGTTCGACCCTAGTCTTGTCAGAATATGCTAAAACCTCAGGGAGACCACGTTAAAGATGTGGGTCTCTAAAACTTAGTACGATGATCACATTCACTGTTCTGCTAGGACATATGTAATTACTCAACAGAAGTTTAGTCTTTGTAAGATGTATTTCATAACAGTGGAAACTTACCTTTAAAAATACAAAGCTTCTATGCGTGACTCATAAAACAACTACAAAACAAATCTCCTTATAAGCACATCTATCTTGAATGGTATATTACACCCATAATTGTTCAACTCACTGTTAATTATTACTTAGAAATTCACCTTTATGGCTCTGTTTCACCTGCTATATGAAAACATATTCCTGATATATTATTCCTTAACTTCCTGGATCAATATACTCTGGCTTAACCTTGTAAGTGAGGTTGACAATGTGGTCTTTTTCCTTTTTAACTACTAGTTAAGAATAAACTGACAACAGGGAAAGACAATTTATGCTAGTTATTCTCTGTCTGCGCTTCCTTCAGTTCTGAGGTAAAGATCAAACCAGTCTTCACTGTGGCGAGGCAGGGGAGCAGGCACAAACAGCCCTGCTTTCAGAATGGGTCCTCACTGTAACGGCAGGGGCTCACAGCAGCTGCCAGTGACAGCTCAAACGTCAGCTTTTAACACATCGGTAACATTTTTCTCAGTGCGTATTTACTCACCTCTGTAGAAATGGAAGATATTGTATAAATGGCTAAATTTGCAAAGGATGAGCGTCGAACAGTGGTATTGTTTAATTTTTCTAAGAAAAGCATAAAATTATTCAGCTCTTCATAGGGCTTTTATTTCATAAGTGGTACTTTTTCTATTCATGGCTCATATATTCTTGACAATAAGAATCAACATTACCAAAGAGAAATAGGGATTTTCGGGCAACTAACTTAGTAACCCTTTTGGCTGACCATCTAATGTTTAAATTTTGATTTAATAAAGGATAAGTGGAGGGGAAGTAACACTACAGAATTTCTTTCATGTCCCAGAAGCTTTATATATACTATTTTCCTTTGTTTAATTTTTATGTCTGTCCCTTGAGAGTCACATTAATAACCAGGTTGCACAGACACGTTCAGAGCAGCCAGCCTGCTGTGCACTCAAAACCCAGGATGATTCCAGTCCTGGACACCCACTGCCAGAGCAGTGGTGAAGAACGAGGTGCACAGGGGCTGAAGGCAGGCAGCCCCCGGGCCTCCCGCTCCATCTGACCTGGCAGCTGAGCTGACTGCCCTGCACATTGTCTCACTGGCCTCTAAGGCAGCATCTCAGCGCCACAGGCAGACTTCGGAAAGCACATTACAGGGTAAGTTGCTTCGATTAAGAGCAAAAAACAGAAAAAAGCCCTGAGAGATATTTCTCAAAATATGTTAGATATATTATTAATTATATATATTAATTGTCCAGATATATAGTAATTGTCCAAATCTAACATATTTTGAGAAATATGTCAGGTTTTTTTGCCCCTGTTTTTGTGGTACTGGGGACTGAACTCAAGGCCTCATACATGCTAGGCAAGTACTCTCAAGATGGCCTCTCTGTGTAGTTTAGGCTGGCCTCAAAGTTGTGATGATCTACCTGCCTCAGCCTCCCGAATGCTGGGATTACGGGCATGTGCCACCATGCCTGGCCATCCCTAATGGTTTTTATTTTTTATTTTTAGAGATTCATGAAATTAACCAAGCTGGACTTGAACTTGCAATTCTCCTGCCTTAGCCTCTGAGTAGCTGGGATTAAAGGTGTGTGCCACCAAGTCCAGTTTATTTATTTTTAAAATAATTAAAAATACACAAATATGTTAATGGTCACATAGATATTAATGACAGCTAACATTCTTGAGTGTATGTGCTGTTAGGGCCCATGCTACATATACTATAACTCCCATCACTGAACCCTCTGACAACCATATACACAAGGTACTACCAATACCACTCTGGTATCACAGATGAGGAAATGGTTGTGCTCAATACTATAGCTATTCGTCACAGAGCAGTTAGAATTAAAATTAACTTAATGTAGTTATAACTAAAAATTTAGTTTGAAGGGTACATTAACCACAGATGGCAGGTAAACTACTGCACAGTGCAGACACAGACAACTTTTACCATTGCAGAAAGTGCCATAGGACAGTGGAACTTTGCGTTTCACTGACCTGGCACAATTCCAAACTAAGTACTGTACTGGGTTGGATTTGAATCCATGCAGCCTACCCAGAGAGCCTAGAGTCCCTTTTAGAATATTGAAAAACCAAATTAAGCCTAATTTATTATAGTTTTGGTTTTGGAGATAGGATCCCACTATGCAATTCAGGCTGGCTTTTTTTTTTTGTCTTGTCTTTGTGTGTGTGTGTGTGTGTGTGTGTGTGTGTGTGTGTGTGTGTTGTCTTTTTGAGACAGGGCCTTCCTATGCAGTTCAGGCTGGCCTTGAGATTACTTTTGTAGCCCAGGCTGGTCTTGAACTTACAAAGATCCTCCCCTGATCCTCCTGCCTCAGTCTCCCGAGTGCTGGGATTACAAGCACGAGCTACCATGCCCAGCTCTAAAATAATCTTAAAATGTCATAACTAAGCCACCGAACCAACCACTCAGGAGTTAAAATCTTTTTGACAACACAGAGCACCAATCTCCTTTCAATTTAAAAAACTAAAATGATTGTGCCGATGAACAGGCAGAGTTCGAGTGCCTAGTACGTGGAGCAAGTCTTTGGACAAGGTCTCAAAAAGAGAACAATTTAAACTAAGGAAGTGAAAAGAATTTGTTTACACTGAGGTAATTCACGGGTTGCTTCATGTAAGTGTCACGGAAGAAAAGCCTAACACATTCCTTGGCAAAGTCAGCGTGACTCTAAGTCAGTGTGCACACTGGCACTGTACCTAGTCTTCCTCTCCCGCGGGCCTCTCTCATCCCTAGGAGACCAGGGAGGGACACCTGCTGTCCCTCCCGTGGCTGGAGGCTCTGTCAGAAAGGGAGCATCATTATTTCCATGCTAAGACTCCCAAGGTGCACTATGCACACGTGAGGGAGATGTCACCCGGCTCTTCTAAGAGAAGCAAAGTCTCATTTCATTTATGAAAAAAGGCTTTTCATGAAAGTCTCATCTCCATTGTGAAAATCTCTTCACAATTTACCATCTGAATTCATCTATAGTAGCCTTCTGTGTGCAGTGTCTCTACTGCTCAAGTAGAAGATGTGAAGGCGGTTTACCTGACGTCTTTCTCAAGCTGCGCTACGCACTTCATCAGCGAGTCGATCTTAGAGTCTCTCTGGCGCACGGATTCAACCAGGTATCTGTAAGGTTGTTCCGTCTGGTTCAACAGCAAGTTGGCTCTGTCACGCTACAGAAACACACAGTTCATCGAACTTTAGAAAATCTGACAACAAACTGAAATCATTAAAAATGCTCCAGCACAAATTAGCTAAAAATGAGTACGATTTACTTCAGCTTTATTTCTTTTTTATTTTTTTAATTTCTACTGAGAATACTCAATCACAGCATCATTTACCAATCTTTCTGTTTAAAATTTTTTGGGTGGTGCTGGGGGTTGGGCGCCCAGGGCCGTGGCACTGAGCCCTCACATCCCAGCCCGTCACTTAGTTTTCATTTGGGGCAGGGTCTCCCAAGCTGTCTGGGCAGGGCCTGGCTGGTTTAGTTATTTTTCATTTCCTTTTGTTCTTTTTTAAAAAAATACATGATTTATGCACCTGAAATAGTATGTGTAAATTTTTTTAAAATTGTGGTTAAAACATAAATAAAATCTACCACTTTTAAGTGTCTCAAAGCGTATAATTTGGTGGCATTAGGTACGTTAGGTACAATGGGGTATAACTGTCCCTTCTGTCTTTCGGAGGGGAGGGGTCCTGGGGGTTGAACCCAGGGCTTGGCGTGTGTTAAATATGTACTGTGCCACTGACACTGCTCTGTCTCTAAGAATTTGCTAAACTCTTACTGACAAAAAGTAGTTTTGCACATGCTTTGTATTTTTTGGTGGTGGTGCTGGTGCTGGGGACCGAACTCAGAGCCTTAACCACCGAGCTACACCCTGGCCCTCTAATATATCACCGATTTCCAGAACATTTTCATTAGCCCAGACAGAAACTCTGTGCTTGTTTTTCTCCTGCAGGCTCTGGAAATCTCCATTCTACTTCCTGGCTCTACAACTTTGCCTTTTCTGGACAGCTCACAGGAGTGGGGCTCACAGCGTAGGCCTGTCTGTGTCCACTCCCTTCGCTGCACACCGTTCCAGCTCAGCTGTCTTGGACGATGTACGAGAACCTCGTCTTCTGATGCTGGGTGATGTTACACTGTATGCTCGCAGCACCTTGTGTTTACTGTTCATCTGCTGACGGACACGCGGGTTTCCCCTTTATGGCTGCTGGGGTGATGCTGCTAGGAGCACCTGTGCTCAAACACCTGTACACCCTGTCTTCAGCTCTTCTGAGTATCCATCTGGCAGAGGGGACCTGCTGGGGCATACAGTAACCCTATATTTAAATTTCTAAGGAACTGTCAGCTGTCTTCCACGGCAGCTACACAGCACCATTTTATATTCTTCCCAACAATCTGCTTTCCAGTTCCTCCACATCCTGACCAATTCATGTGCAGGAGGCAACTATATCTCTTTGGAGAAATGTTTACTCAAGTCATTTGCCGTATTTTAATATTTTTGTTGTTGAGTTGTAGCAGTTCTTTATATATTCTGGAAAATAAGCTCTTATTAGATATATAATTTGCAAATACTTTCTTCCATTGTGTGGGTTATTATTCTTTTTTTTGTCTTTTTGAGACAGGGTCTTGCTATGTAGTTCAGGCTGGTTTTGAGCTCACTTTGTAGCCCAAGCTGGTCTCAAACTCCCAATGATCTTCCTGCCTCAGCCTTCTGAGTGTTGGGATTACAGGCGTGCGCCAGGACACCCGGCTCGTTACTTACTCTCTTAACAATGCCCTCTGAAGTACAAGTCTATGGATATGCCTCACCCTTTTAAGATGGGTTATACAGGGCTATGGGTTTCATGGACCGGCTCCTTCAGGCATGTAACACACACTGACCGGTCACTTCCACTCGTCCACATTCTGCCCTCTGCGTTAGCTTCAGTTTCATGGGGGCTTCACTGCGTGCTTTGCTTGTACTCACCCCCCCATCACTTGTTCTCACCCTGCCCCCCCATCTAACAGTAGTTCCCTTCTACTTTCTTGTCGTCTATTTTAGCCTACATGTTAGGGCAAACATGAGATATCTCTTTCTGATCCTGGTTTACTTCGTCAACACCATGTTCTCCACTTTATTTTCCTGCAAATGACAGAATTTTGTTCTTGCATCGTGCGCCGCGTGTTGTTTACAAGTTGGGCATATAGGATGGTCTCGCATCTTGGCTGCTGTGAATTGTGGCATCACAAACCTGGGCACGCAGGGACCCCTAAAGTTTGCTGCCTTAATTGCTTCCGGGGCATTCCAGAAAGTGGCACAGCGGGACCAAAGGGTAGCTCTAGTTTTAGTGTTTTGGGACCCTCCATACTGGCTTCCAGAGCAGCTGTACTAAGTTTTATACACTCTCGAGTAGCACAGCAGCGCTCCTTTTCCCCCTCTATCTTGGCCAGCAGTTTTTGTTTTCTGTATTTTTCATAGTCATTCTGATGTCACAATGTAGTTTTGATTTGCAGTTTGCTCGTGGTTAACAACGCTGAACATATTTTCATAACTTCTTTCCAGAGTGTTTATTTGTTCATTCACTGATTGACTTTTTGGTATTAAGTTTTTAGGTTCTTGATATGTTCTATACATTAGTCCGCTGTCAGAGAAGTAGCTGGGAAAGACTTTTTTCTCATTCTGTAGGCTGCCTTGACTTTGTTCGTTGTTTCTCTTGTGCGGAAGCTGTAAGTTCAATGTAGTCCCACTTGTTGATTCTTGCTATTATTTCCTGTGTTACTGAAGATCAGTTCAGGAAGTCTTTGCCTGTGCCCATGGCTTTAAGTGTTTTTCCTATGTCTTTTTTTTTTTTTTAAATTGGATTTTTTTAAAGTCATAAATGCAACCAGTTTATTTGTTTATTTATTATTGTTTTTTTATGTATGTGGTGCTGGGGAATCAAACTCGGGGCCTTGTGCATGCAAAGCGAGAGCTCTACCACTGAGCCACAGCCCCGGCCCTCCTATGTTTTCTTTTCGCAGTTTCAAGGTTGCAGGTCTCACACCCGGTCTCGATCCATTTGTTTTAACTTTGTATTTGTCGGCACACACTTGTCATTCATGTCCTGTTCTCCACAGGGACTCTGGGCCTGTGCGTAATACAACTTGATTCCTCTTCTTTTTCCCACGCCTGTCTCCTCCCTTAAACCTTCCATTTTTGAATTAATTTTTTGTATAAGATGAGAGCTAGGAATCTAGTCTCAGTGCTCTGCAATTAGCTACCCAGTATCCCCACATCTCTGGGAAGGCAGCTGCTTTTCCATCACCTGAATTTTTGGCACCTCTGTCCAGAATCAGCAGGCAGCGGTCACACGGGGTCTGTTTCTGTGCCTGCTGTTCTGTCACCTTGGTCTTCGTGTCCATTTTTGTGCTATTACTATGCTATTTTCTATTACTGAAATTTTCATTGTAGAGATCTTTTACCTGCTTTGTTTAGACTGATACCTAGGTATTTTATTTTATTTGGTGTTATTGTGAATGGAATTGTTTTTCTAATTTCTTTCTTAGTCCACTATTGGTGTATAGTGAAGGTATTGTTTTTTTCATGATTGATTTTATATCCTGTTAAGGTCACTTACCAATTGTAGAAGTCTTTTGGTAGGTCCTTCAGGTCATTTAGTATAGAATCATATCACCTGTAAACCCAGACAGGCTGGGATTTTCCTTTCCCATTTGTATCCCTTTTATTCTTTTCTCTCTTGATTAACATTTCAAAACTATACTGCATAAGAGTGGTGAAAGTGGACATCCCTGCCTTGCTTGTGAACAAATTTTTATATTTATGAAGTCTAATTTATGCTTTTTTTCCTTTTGTGCCTATTGTTTTGAATAAACTATTGCCTTTTTATCCTTTTTTTTTGATCTTTTTGAGATAGGGTCTCACTATGCAGCCCAGGCTGGCCTCGAACTTGCAACAACTCTCCTGCCTCAGCCTCCTGAGTGCTGGGATTACAGGGGTGTGCCACCATGCCCGGCTCCTTTGGTTTTTTGAGACAGGGTCATGTTATGTAGCTCAGACTACCTTGAACTCACTATGTAGCCTAGGTTGATCTAGAACTCCTTGTGATTCTCCTGCTTCAGCCTCCTGAGTGCTGGGATTACACCAATGCCAAATCTTAAGGTCACAGAGACGTTCTCTTTTGCCTTCTTCTAGGAGTTTTATAGCTTTAGCTCTTAAATTGAGGTCTTTGATCCACTTTGAGTTTCTTTTTGTATATGGTATAAGGTCAGGGTCCACCTTCATTCTTTTGTATGAAGACACTCAGTTTTACCAGGTCTATTTGTTGAATAGACTATCATTTCCACACTGAATGGTGTTGATATCCTTGTAAAAAAACAAAAACTATATACATCAGGCATGGTAATCCCAGGGCCCTGAGAGCCGAGGCAGGAGGACCACAAGTTAAGAATAAACTGGGCATCCTAGCGAGACCTTGTCCTCCCCACCCCCAAGGTGCTGGGGGTTAGCTTAGCTGTTAAGTGCCAGCCTGGCATACTTGAGGCTCTGGGCTAAATATCCAATAGTAGAAAATAAAATCCCAGCTGGGTGTGGCGGCACACTCCTGTAGTGCCAGCTTTCACAAGGGCTGTCTGGAGTTTGAGATCCTGGACTACATAGGGAAGATCGTGTCTCAGAAATCAGATCACCACCACCACCACCCCAAACATTAAAACACTCATGAATTGATGTTTATTTATGAACTCTTTTGGTTCTTTAATTCTATTGGTCTATACATCTGTCTTTTTGCTCGTAACATACTATTTTGATTATTGTAGTCCTGAGAAATCTGGAAGGAGTCCTCCAATTTTTTTTTTTTTTTTCCTTTTCAAGATGGCTTTGGACACTGGAGGGCCCTTAAAGTCCCATTTGAAATTTTGAGGGCCAGGGATATAGCTCAGTGGCATAAGCACCTGTCTGGCAAACCCAAGGTCCTGAGTTCCATTCCCGGTACAAAAAATAAAAAAATAAAAATTTTGAATACATTTTTCTATTTTTGTAAAAATTCCACTGGGATTAAGAGATTGTACCTACTCTGTACAGCGTTTGGCATAGCACTGTCATTTTAACACTAAGCCTGCCTCCCTGAACACGGAGCGCCTGTGCTTCTTTTTTCCTAAGTTTTTTATTACTCCTGATACTATTGTATATGGAATTTTTTCTTAATTTCTTTTTGGATTGTTCATTGTTAATGTATTATGCACAATTTTATATTTTTCTTGTAACATATCAAGATAATCTATCATAATCTTATTATAATGCTTACAATATATTTAGAATGTTACCAATTCTGAAAAGTACAAATAATGCTACAGTGAGCCTTTCTTGTATTGTAGGTGTCTTTAAAATTGATATTGTCTTGATTAATTTTTTTCCCAGTACAAAAGAGGAAGATGTGGAGGATGCATCAGACAAGGTATTTTATTATACAGAACAAGACCATAATGTTCCTGTCTGTGAGCTGTAGATGCTCTCTGACCACAAGTTTCTAGCCTTTTATATATGTTTACATTTTCCCCTCTTTCTTTTGTAATCACTAGTAGATACAATTGATACACTAAAGATATGCTGCTTTTCTGGGATAAGAAATGATCTGTGTTCTTTTTTTTTCCTTTCCATCAAATGAATTATATTTTGGGAGGCTGAGGCAGGAGGATCTTGAGTTTGGGGTCAGCCTGGGATACACAGTGAAACCTTGTTTTTTAAAAAAGAGAACCAGGTACAATATATTTTAGCATTTCAGTTCTTTGGTTTTCCTCCCATTTTACTGAAACAGTAAGTGATCAGCAGCTGGGGAACTGAAGGAGCAAGACCAGTAAGCTGGGCACAGCGGAGGCGAGGACCCAGGTGCAGTGAGCACACCACGCTGCCGCCGCCTGCCGCCCGGGAGGCCCGGAGGGCGCAACACCACGGTGGGGCTGCCTGGGACAGAAGGTCCACCTGTGGCGGGAGGGCTACTTTATGGAAGCTAAATTACTCATCTAAATTATATCAGAAAAAATTTCTTATGGTTATGTTAACTACATAGTGCAGGAAAACCTTAAAGAGAAGGAACTGAAGAGTGAAAGAAAAGATTTTTTTGAGGGTGGGAGTGTCACAATTCATTACCTTGAAAGCAGAGCTATAAAGAAAAAAATACATCATAACTATGCTTGATGGTTTGGGTTTTAACGTGTTCTTTCTGTGCTTTGGTAATCATTCCTTAAAATCAATTACAGTGTCCCTGGGATCTTATTATTACACTAGGGTGCTTTATGAACGTTCAAATATGCAGCTGGATGAAGTCTACTAACCTGTATAACCAGTTTCTCTAGTCAATTAAATCAAACAATTGCCTTGACTTTGTTTTCACAGAACTGACCCTAGCTGAATAAACGGAGCTGACAGCTGCTTTGGGCGCAGACAGCCCTGTGGGCCTGCGCCTGCGGGGCGGAGTGGACCAGAGGGCGGGGGAGGGTGAAGAGCACGTTCATACTGCAGGGAATTCACCCAGATCGAGCTATTTACAACTTTATCACATCAAATTTCAGTTGCACAAACAGCATCTCATAACAGCAGCGAGTTACACATTTTAGTTCAATTTTTTTCTATGAAAACAACATGTATTTGGTTTTAATACTGTAAGAGCCAAAAGCCTTACTTTTAAGGTATCCACTATATAAGCAGGGAGCCCCTCGCTCTCCAGACAATAAAAACTAGACAGTGCTGTCAGTTTTAAGGCTATATTTCTTTACAGATGTCTGCAGGCTTTTACGCCATCCACATCTATTTCTTCTCCTTTCTGTGGTGCTGGCAATCAATCCAGGGCCATGCACACCCTAGGCAGCACTCCACCTCCACCCGAGCCCAAATCTGTCTCCTTCCTCAGGAAAACGAGTGCGTGTCTCCCTCTCTCCCTCTTTTGTCTTTTTGGTCTTTTTGAGACAGGGTTTCACTATGCAGTTCAGGCTGGCTTTGAACTCACTTTAGAGCCCAGGCTGGCCTCGAACTCGCAATGATCCTCCTGCCTCAGCCTCTCAAGTGCTGGGATTACAGGCGTGCGCCACCACACCCGGCTAGAAGTGTGTCTCTCAATGATAACTTCTGTTTCTGAAATAAATAAATAAATTCTAAATAAAGAATTGAATCCATTACTTCCAATTCAGTTTTAAAGTCATTCTGTAACTACTGCAATATGAAATCAGCATTTAAAAAGTTTCACAATCGCTCACTTTGCTACTGTTAGTAATCTTTTCCTTATAGGAAAGCCTTAGTAGCTAATGACTCAAGAACCATGTATGTAATCAATGACTCAGGATTAAACTCACGATCCAACATTTTACAGAATTCTTATTCCTTCTTTTTTCAGTGACTTGGACATGATTCAGAGAAAAGCAACACCTGATTAAAATGTAATTACATGCTTTGATTCAAATACTAATTTAAATTCTACCTAGGTGACAATCTAAAATTGTATTTTCTCTTAAAATTTAAAAAGCATATAAAAGTGACCACATTTTGTTGTGTGTTTTCCCTAAATGTGGAATTTTTGTCTTGTGGAATTTACTTTTGTAGAAACTGCCAGGGGAGGGGTTCACTCTTGCCAGGGACAAAGTACATTGCTGAATGCAGTTTAACACTGATTTGCTTTCTGTGTTACACATACACAGGTCAGCCCATCAGGACCCTGGAAAATCCCCGGCGGGCCGGGTAGGACTGGGCTGCTGGACCGTAGGTAGCCCAGTGGGTCTCAGCAGAGGGGCAGCACAGACAGTACCATGGCGGGGGGCTGTGTGTGACAGGCTGGGGGGCAGCCGGTCATCACTGCAGATCTTTTGTTATTTAATAACCAAAACCAAACACAGGCTCTACTTCTCCTCCTCAGATTCTTTTTTATTTCGCTATGGGGAATTGAACTCACGCTTGTCAGGCAGGTGCTATACCGCTGAGCGAAATCCCCAGCCCTGGTCCGTAGATTCTGGCAGCACCATCCAGGCAGGAAGGAATCCGCAAGAGGAGGGCGCAAACATACGTGAGCGCTAGCCAATGAGGGAGGGGTGAGTGAAGCCCCTGGAGCAGACAGGACTGCAGAGCGCTCTTTCTGCACAGCGAGGCCCTGCCTCACTTTTATCAGAGCTTGTCAGAAGGCAGACCCTGGGCTCCGTTCTGTGCCTACTTTGTCACGATCGGGAGGGTAAGCTGCAGGTGCTTGCCCCGTAATCCCGAACCTCAGGTTTTAACTCATTAGCACTTTAGAAGCACTGCTAAGGTGCAAGCCTGGAGCAAAGAGCAGACCTGTCAGGGATACCCACACTTAGTGCTAAAAGATGAAAACATCAGTGAAGTGGACTACACAGCTATGTGAGGGGCAGGACCAGAGCCAGGAGGGCAGTGTTGCAAAGCAAGGAGAAGACAAGATTTCTCTCACCTCATGAACATTACAGAATGACACGGCGCCGGCATACCAAACTGGGCAGGCACAAACAAGAGAACACTGGCAATGGGACGCCTTCTGTGACCTCTGAGAGAGGTGTGACTGACGAGGGCAGAGATATTATGGTAAATAAAATATAAATATTTGAAAGGGGAATAAACAGAAAAGATACAGAAACATCCTCTGGTAAAAAGGGTGCAAGGAAAACCAGTTTCTATGGCCCTGCTACATAAGGAGATGACGCCAGAATGAATGGATCTGGGGAGTCGGTGAGCTGAAAGCAGGCAGTGGGAGACAGCACGGAAGTGGAGAGCAAACACGCTGGGCTGGGAGCGGTGCCTGGCTGGCTGGCGCTGGGCAGAAATTCGCTAGGCTTCCAAGCAGGGAAAGGAACAGATTTCCATAAGGAGGCATTTCAGCATCTTACCACAAAACCAAAAATCCTGTCTTTCCTTCCATTAAATATTCATGGAGCACCTAGCACACTGTACGACCCTATGCTGAAGGAGGGGATTATCAAGAAACACCTCATGGCTGACCATGGCAATGAAGCAGTCTAGAGCGTGCGACCAATCACACTAAGATGGCTGTCGAGGCCCAAGTCTGGGCAGGAAAAGAAGTAAAATCAGGAGGGGCTGACAGATTAGTAAAGCAAAGTGTTCATGAGACTGTGACTCGTAATGAGTCCAGAGAAAGTACATGTCTTATGGGAGCACAGGGTCTGAGAGACCTAGAAGGATTCAGATTAGAGCCGGAGCACAGACGTGTCAAGTTCAAGCGTTAGAAATTTCTTACTTTTTTGGGGGCGGGTAACAGGGTCTCACCATGCAGTTCAGGCTGGCCTTGAGCTCCCTTTGTACCCCAGGCTGGCCTTGAACTCACAGGGATCCTCCTGCCACAGCCTCCTGAGTGCTGAGATTACAGGTGTGCACCACCATGCCTGGCTCTTTCTCCTTTAAAACCACCCCTGAGAAATTATTTTAAAGTGGTTCACTGTATGACAGTAATGTGTTTGTTAAGAATTTGTACAACCTGCAAATAGCTCTGTAATGAAAAAAACTGTATTGCAACTCACCTGGCAAATCAGTTAAGAGATCAAACAATTACCCTGTGTGAGCCGGGCATAGGGGCACATGTCTGTAATCCCAGCACTTGGGAGGCTGAGGCAGGAGGACTGTTGCAAATTCGAGACAAGCCTGAGCCACAAAGTGCAGTCAAGGCCAGCCTGAACTGCACAGCGAGACCCTGCCTCAAAAAGACCAAAAAAAAAAAAAAAAAAAAATTAACTTATGTGTTTGATAAATAAACAACATAATTTATGAAGAAGTCACTGTCTTTTCTCCTTCAGTAGTGGCTGACATTTGATCCCATACACACACTCATATGATCTAATATTTGAACCTATGAGTATCGCTTAAAGAAATTCTAGCATATGGTCCTGGACCCATGAAATTTTCCTCCCAGAATGAACCATATCGAAGACTTCTTGGTTTAAGTATCAAGCAAGATTAGACACAGACCTGGTAGCGAATATTTTGTCCAGGTAGCAAGTTAGCTATTCACAAGAAAGATAAATACTGGTTCATCACTTTTCATAATTCCCTATCGGGAGAGTCTCGAAACATGAGCCACAGTGGTGACAGTTAAAAGTAACTAGTACTTTAAGAAGCCATTTCTAGTGCAGTGACCTAAGCATGTCACACCATCCTTGTGGATTTGGTCCCGGCAGCCTCCTCACTTGACATGTTCTCACGCGTCCTTCCACATGCCTCATCAGCACCCACGTCTGTCTCCCCCGCATCCTGCCTGGTGCGGCCCCAGGACCCGAGTGCGCCACAGCATGAGAGACGAAGGAGCACGTGAGAGATGCACACAGGCCTCGAGAAACCCATGTCTCCCTAAGTCGTAATGGTAAAAGGCAAGCTCTGTTAACTATGGGAAGATGGGAAGAGAAAACTTCTCTCCAAAGTTACTCTACTGGGAGCACTAGAACAAGCCAGCTTCCGGGACTGTCAAACTGCAACAAAGGACAGGAAGAGGGCACAACCGCCTGCACAGAAGCGCATCACCCCACTTCGCTGTCCCTTCTGCTTTCCTGCTATCTGCTGTTTTCAGATTCCAGGTGCGGTCTCATCGTTCTCTGCTTTCTTTAAACAGATTGCTTTTTTGCCCCTAAGAGACTGGATCTCACCATGCTGCCTGCAGGCTGTCCATGATCTCCTGGGCTCAAACAAACCTCCTGCTTCAGCCGCCAGAGCAGTGGGGACGAAATCTGCAGTTGAAGGTACAGCTCACCTTTGGTGCTGTGCACCCTCAGGCACAGACAGCAGCATTGCATGTACTCACCGTCCCCAGCACTCGGGAGGCTTCTGCTGCACCAGGAACCCTGCCGCTGCCCTGCTTGCTCTCCCTTCCCCGCCCGCTGGCGACGCTGGTCCTTCACTGTTTCCCTAGGTCTCAGCTTCGCTGGGTGCTATGAGGGAAGCAGACTGTATGTGGCCTTTTCAGATCACCTTTGCCTGTTTAAAAGCTGTTTTCCTCCTTTGGCACTGCATTTCTGGTTTTTCCCTTTTAGATGTTATGAAACAGTGTCTTAGAAAATAGAAGTGATCCACTCATTTGACCAGTAATTATTTTACTAAACTTGTTTTATTTAGAATTTAACAACTATGAATGCTGAGGTTATAATCTTAAGGAAGGAGGATCATTGTGAGTTCCAGACCAGCCTGGGCTACAAAGTGAGCCAGCCCCAAGTAAGGCCAGCCTGAAGGGCATAGCAAG
Organism: Dinomys branickii; assembly: GCA_004027595.1. NCBI lineage: Eukaryota > Metazoa > Chordata > Mammalia > Rodentia > Dinomyidae > Dinomys > Dinomys branickii. Next base: position 177,097 of record PVLD010001373.1, read on the forward strand.
ACCCTGTCTCAAAAAGACAAAAACAAACAAACAGACTGGACTAGATCCAAATCTGAGGTTAAATCTTGTGTCCCAGTTATTACTCACTACCTAGTACGTGTCCAAGCTGCGACTTGATCCCCTTGAGAATCGTGTGTTCAGCTGAAACTTGCCGCCCCTCATGATAGCAGAAATGGAAATGGTGCTAGGTGAGAGCAACACAAGGTGTGAACAGATAGGACTCCCTCTCCTAGCTGGGGCTGGGGGTGCACACCTGGAATCCCAGCACTTGGGAAGCTGAGGCAGGAGGACTGCTACGTGTTTGAGACTAGCTTGCGCTACATAGTGAGTTCAAGGCCAGCCTGAACTACTCAGTGAGACCCTGTCTCAAAAGACAAAACAAAACATAATCCCCCGAATCCCTCTCCTTAGTGCCCCTAAATAAAAAGCATGGATTAAGCACTTGCATATAGGCATGCATGCATACAGTAAACAGCACAAACGTTCTACAAAGAAATGTGCTTCAGAGCCATTCTTTCACGCTGTAGATCCACAGACCGCTCTCCCTGGGCCCCGTGTTAATGCGGCTCCTACAGAGAACCATGGCACTCACTCTGAGCCTTCTGCACCCCTGTTTAGCTGGGAGCCACAGGCAGTGTGAATGGTCGCAACCCTCTTCCCTGCTTATCTAGTTTCATACAACTCATGTGGATCTAGTCCAGTCTATTTGTTTGTTTTTTGTCCTTTTGAGGCAGGGTCTTGCTATGCCCTTCAGGCTGGCCTTACTTGGGGCTGGCTCACTTCGCAGCCCCGGCTGGTCTGGAACTCACAGTGATCCTCCTTTTTTAAGATTATAGGCAGCACCACCACGCCTAGCTTCTAGTCTATTTTTTCTTGCCAAAAACTTTGCTTACTCCCAATTCCAATATAAGCTCCAAAGGATTTTATTTTTTGCCCTTTTCATCATTGGCAGCACCAAGAACAATGCCAACACATAGTAAGTGCTCAGTAAATACATGCTGAGAGAATAAACTTGCCCTTAGCACTGCCGTACAGATGCAGCTGCTTTTCTAAATATACTTTATTTCTTTTGCTCAGCTAAATGGCATGAATGGGCTACGTCATTTCACAACACTATCTTTAAAAGCTCTGATGAAACAAATTTGTTTGGGGAAAAGTGACAGGTCTACTATGAGAAATCTTGCAGGTTACTGGAGTCCCTCAAAAACACATCTATAGAGCTGGGCACGGTGACATGCACCTGTAATCCCAGCCAGGCTGGGAGGCTGAGGCAGGAGGATGCATAATTGAGTGATACAGATATTAACAAGTGGAATGAATATCATGGTTTTCCCTCATGACAGCCCACCCTGCTTCCTCTAAGGTGTACTTTTATCTTGCTTTTCCCTCTTTTACTGCACCCAAACCTTCTCTGCAGAGCCAGTTTCTCCCCTACTCTACGTTTTTACTTTGTCAAATAAATTTGGCCACTGCTTTAAAAAAAATTCACAAATGGGTATGAGACCTTCAAAAAAGTAACCAAGTTCAAAAATTTATTTAAAAAAGAAATCACTATGACATTGGAAAGGTATTTTTTGGTGTGAAAATGAAGGGTAAACAATTCTCTGCACAAGAACAAAAACAGTGGGGGTTCTCTGAGATCATGCAGTGGGTGAGAATAGAGACAAGATTATTGAAATTTGTAAATGATACTAACTCTGACCAATTTAAGAAACTATGGTATGTGTGGTCAAGACTGTTCAAGAGAGCAGAGAAGGGAGAGGAAAAAATACGGAAAAATGTACCAACTGCTCCAGGGCACCCATTATTAATTAGCAGTCACACAGTCACTGGCTGGGCACCCTTCCTGCAGACGGCAGACACACACAGCTGTGGACCCTGTTCCACTTCTGTTTGTTCTTTGGTATGCACAAGAAGATTCTTTAACGTTAATGAAACAATATGGAAGTATACACACACATACTGCTGTTTTGGAGACAAGGTCTTGCTGTGTAGCACTGGGATTACGGCTGTGTCCCGCCATGCCTGGCTCGGACTCTAAACTTTTACATGAGAGCCACACGTGATGACTCTAGCTCTCCAATGTTCTTTACTCATTCTGCCTTTCTTCAGCTTTTTCAGCTTTCTTCTCTTCTCAATCCCTAAGCCGTTTTCTCACAGAGGAGCTATAAAGAGAAAATGTACTATACATCTGCCCAGGGTCTCTACACTGGGAGTTCCAAGTAATAGTTATTTTTTTAAAAGTTTTTTTGGGGGTACTGGGAATCGAGCTCAGAACCTTGAGCTTGCCAGGCAGGTGCTTGTGCCACTGAGCTATATCCCTGGCCCCCCCCCCCCCTTTTAAAAACAGGGTATCATACAGTTCAGACTGGCCTTGAGGTCATATCTCTGTTTCTGTAGCAATGCTCCTATCTTGGCCTCCTGAGTGCTGTGGTAACAGGTGTGTGCCACCCCACCTGGCATAAGTAGTATTAAGAAAAAAAGAGCTGGGTGTGGTGGTGCACACCTGTAATCCCAGCACTTGGGAGGCTGAAGCAGGAGGATCACTGCAAGTTAGAGACCAGCCTGGGCTACAGACCAGTTTGAACTGCATAGTGAGACTCAAAAGCTATGCATGGTGCTGCACATCTGTAATGCCAGCACTCAAGCGGCTGAGGTAGGAGGACTGATGTGAGCCTGGGCTACCCGGTGAATTCAGCCTGAATATATAGGGAGATCCGGTTTAAGGGGTGGGAAACAGGGAGGAAGATGACAAGAGGGTGGTACACATGAAAGCATGTGGATACAGAAATCAGTTTCACGTGGGGTTTAGAAAAGGATTACTAAAGTACGTGACACTTGAAACTGACCTTGAAAGGCAATAGCTGTGATGGGGGTAAGTGCATGTGGGGCAGAAAGAGCAGGGTGTGCAAAGGCACACCCTGAAGCCGCGCACAGCACATTCAAGCACCTACAAAGTATGGGGAGTGTGTGTGCGTGGCACCGCGTGAAACCAAACTGGACAGGCAGGCAGACTGCATGTGGCAAAAAAGAACTACACTCATTCATTCATTTGTTTGTTCTTCATTCATTCATTTATTAGACAGGGTTTCATTGTATAGCTGAGGCTGGCCTTGAACTCACAGTGATCCTCCTGCCTCGGCCTTTCGCGTGCTGGAGTTACAGGCGTGGGTCACACCTGGCAAGAATTACATGTAAAAAGAACACTGGTGGCAAGGTGAGTGGTTTAAAAAAGAGAGAAACGCCAATCCAGGTGAGATAACTCAGGTGAGAGAGGATGAGAGTGCATACCATGTCAGGACAAAGGAGACTGCACTACGCTCAGAAGACGGGGCTGTCGGCAGGGCTTCAGCCTTGCTCTCTGACTATGTGCATTACATAACCTATCTACAGTGCCACACGTATCGTACCAGAACAACAGACTGGAAGAGGTGGCTGAGGCCACGGGACTAGATGAAGTAAGGCGCAATGAAAACGGTGCCGAAACAGCACTGGGCGGGCGGGTCCGCATCCGCGGAGCAGAGAAAGGGAACCACAGGGCTGAGAAGCAGGAGGCCGACAGAGGGCTCGGCTGGGGTGAAAGCCTTGGGGCTCAGGTGCAAGAGGGCCTGCCGAGGGCGGAGGCAGGAGACAGGATGGGCAGGGTTGCTGTCGGCCTGGCCTTCCGTCCAGAGTCCAGATGCTCCTGGGTGGGAGGCGAGCACACACAGGGAGCCCTGACTGAGCGCGAGGGACATTTGTGCTGCAGAAAAACTTTTGATGGATGAGTAAATCTCATTTACTAAATTAAAAAAATTCAACAAATGTAGTTATTTGTTTAAGACTTGTATTTCTAATGGTGAGATAAAAGCCACTGTTATTAAAGGCATGCTAGTATCAACAGACAGGGACGCATGCTGGGGGGCAAAGGTCAGCATACATTGCGTTAGTTTTTACCTCTTCACGAGGATGTGATGCCCCTTTCATTGTTCCGAGCCAAGAGTGCATGGGAACAGTTTTGGTCTCAGCTGTTTACAGTCATCTCAACTGAGTTTGGAGTATGGTTGATCCTTCACAGGTTAAGTCTTTTTTTTTTTTTTAATTTTAAAAAAATTAAAAGCACAAAAACATATTAACAAACAGACACAAATTAGCATAAAAAATAGTACAATCAAAACTGATCTACAGACAAGGTGACATGGACTCAACAGTGGTTGTTGCTTTACCTGTTGATATCTTCGAAGTGTATATATATGAACCCAGATACAGACATGCAAAATTGGTCAGACAATTAATCCTCTCAACAACAGAAAAACACAAAAAACAAAAAACCAAAGACAAAAAAAAAAAACCACCAATAGTTGCTGCTTTGCATATTGATATCTTCGAAGTGTGTGTTCAGGATAACACATACAGACATACAAGATTGATCAAATAACCCGTCATCAATTATTCCTTAGCATTAACTTCACAGGTTAAGTCTAACCATGGTTTCAAATGTGAAAGATTACAGTGTGATCTGGCACTGAAATAAAGTTTGTTATAAGAAAAGTATAGAAACAGAATTGCATAACGTCTGATAAAAATCACTGCCGAAGGTCTAGACAGAAGCTATGTGCAGAGTGGAAAAAAAAAGAAAGTGTTAACAAAGCCCTGCTTCAGAGTTTAATTGGTAGCATCTTCCAATCTTCCCCTTGGTGGTATAAAAGATCAGAGCCTTTTTCTTACCAATGGATTTAAGAATACTGTGGGAAGCTGGGAGTGGCGTATGTTCATAATTCTAGCAACCTGGGAGGATAAGAAGGGAGGATGTGAGTCTGAGGCCATCCAGGACAACCTAGCAACGCGGTATCAAAAAAAAGAAAGAAAGAAAGAAAGAAGGGCTGGGGATGCAGCTCAGTAGCAGAGCGCTTGTCCGTCACTGGGAGTGAGGCTCCGGGTCCGATCTCCAGTGTGTGTGTGTGCACGTGAGTGATGAAACAGGGAAGCCTGCTCATAAGACTCAGTTCCCGGCTGTGGTCGGTGTATGGCCTCCCTGTTTAAAAAGTGGAGGTGGGGCTGTGTGGGTCATCTGCCCCCCAGACTCCTAAGGGCCGCAGCTCACTGGAGATGCGGAGGGTGCCCTTAGCAGTGCTCAGTGGCAGAGTGCAGGTCACGCAACTCGAGGGACAGGCAAAGCTGCATCTCTTCAGGTACTGAGCAGGCTGCAGAAGTCAGGTATCTCAGCATCGCTGGTGTGCACTGACACTGGCGAAAATTTCAGACTCTACTGAGGAGGAATTCGCCTTCTACATCACTTTTTTTCTTTCCCCTGCCAGGGCATACATTAGACCCCCTCCCTGTTTATCACTCAGCTGTAAAACTTTTCAGTGCATAGTTAATGTTTTCAGAAGCTTCTGAACTTTTCCTTCGGTGAACCCCTTTTCTGACACTCGGGAACGCTTCCACATTCCTTTACTATACTTGCTCTTGATAATGAAATAGACAGAAGGAGGGAGGCAGGAAAGGAGGGAAGGAGAGAACACCACTTAAGACACAGCAAGTAATTCAAACTCGGAGGGAGTGTAAACTCCAGGGTGTCTCCCACTTAGCCTCCAACCTCAGTGCCTCCCCCACAAAGATAAGCAACATCAGTGGTTTCTGTACCACTCCAGAACACCTCTTTCTGTGTATTTAGGTATCTATATGTCAGAATCCATTTATTTCCTTGCCAGTGAAACTTTAGGTAACAAAGAATACTGCCAGAATGTAATCTTTTATTTATAAGAGGTTTTATTTTATTTAATTTATTTAGTATTTTTGAAACAGGGCTTTGCTATGCAGGTCAGGCTGGCGTTAAACTCGTTTTGTAGCTCAGGTTGGCCTGGAACTCACAGCAATCCTGCCTCAGCCTCCCAGGTGTTGGAATTACAGGCGTGTGCCACCATGTCCAGCTATAGGTATGTTTTAAAAATAGGTTTTTGCTGATCATTTTCATAATATTTAGAAAGCTAACTATGTTCAACTGATGGGGCAGATCCAGTTCTTATGAATCAACATTTTGTCTATAATCATTACGAATTAGATACTATGTTGGTCACCAAATCTGTATCTTTAAAAAAATTTATATAGGTTCTTACAAGTTAATTGGTAACATATGAGGATTGGAATAAGTTAATACAATCCCAAAAGCCTAAGGTGAAAATGAGTTTTTTCTTGGTACCCCACTCTAATCCCAAAGGCAAGCACTGTCTGACATGGAAGAGATAAATCTGCATGGACTGGGAGACTCCTGCAGGCAGTGGGCTGGTTAGAGCCCAGACACTAAGCGCTAGAGGCTCCCTCTTCCACTGTCACAGTCACCAACACTGTGTCCTTCTCTTTTAAATGTGCAGAACGTTCTGCAGTGCAGCTTTCTGCGAAAGTTCTTTCACGGGTGCATCCAGACTGTGTATGCCAGGTGTAAATGTACTCTTCTGCAAGAAGAGAACTTAGGAGATGAGTAGACTCTTAGTTTTCTGCTTATAAATTTATCTCAATAAACTTTATTTTATACTTATGGTGTATAACTAGAGGTAATTATGTTCCCTTGGTATGACTTATTTTCACATTTTTTTTCTATGCTTAAACAGAAAGAATCTCATGTTTTTGAAATCATCAATATGGTATGAATATCTTTTAAAGTTAGTACATATAGATCTAACCTTATTTTAGCGATGTATTTTAAAATCTTTTCAAATCATTTAAAAACTAGCAATGTAAAGTTTTTTCTAGATAAGCTTTCTGAAATTAAATTAGCTGTAACAGATAGATCTTTAAGTATACAGCTTAGGAGAGAAGGTCATGGCAAACAAAGCTGTATGTGTTAAAGGTGCAAGAACATGTCTCCTTTGTCATTGGTGGTAGAAGACAGTGTGAATTTGGTATCTACTGATTTACTGGAACGAGAAGGAGCAAGCCTGGACATTCTACTGTATATACATATTTAAATTAACTAATGAATTATTTTTTTTTGCAGAACCAAGGATTGAACTCAGGGCCTTGGGCTTGCCAAGCAGGTGCTTATTCCACTGAGCTATATCCCCAGCCCTTCTTCTACTATATAAACACTTACTGGTTTCTTGAGAATTAATGGACACAAGTACATACATGCACACACACAAAATTCATTAATGAATGCAATGATGGTCTAAAACCACGGGGCATTTAGAACAGAAAAGCATAATGACCCTGAGACACAAGGAGCAAACCAGCCTATCCCTATGGCTGTTCTAGGGTATCTTTGGGAGAGAGCTTCTAGACTGTGGTGTAGGGAGAATTTAAAGCAGAGTCTGCTGAACTCACCACATTCAGGACCAGTTGCTGGAAGTAGAAACCAAGGTGGCTGGAGTTCATGTAGCAGAGTGCTTGTTAGGGCTTGTGTCTAGATGTCCCCCCAAAGCCTCAGGCACTCATATGCTGGACTTCTCAGAGGCGGCTGGATGTGTGAACACGGATTAAGGGTGTGATTACAAACCAGTCCACTGGCTGGCATAACACTGTCACAGGTGGGGTAATGGGAAGCCCCACCCTGGGTACAGCTGGCACCCCCGAAAGGCTTGTAGCCCAGATGGGATAAAAGGAAGGGAGGCCAGCTATTTTGCTGCTCACTGCCTCCTGCCTGCCCTGCCATGGACTGCTTCTCCCCTGTGATGCCCCTCTGCCGGGCCACCTGCCTTGGGGCCAGCCAGCTCCGGACTGAGACCTCTATAAACCATGAGCTGAAATAAACCTTCTCTCCTTTAACTTTGCTTTTCTCCTTTAACTTTTGTCTCAGCAATGAGAAAAGTAACTAGGACAGTTGTGAGAAAGAGAAAAAGGAGGCGACAAAGAGGAAGAACTCTGGAAATCTATAGACAGCCCCTCTTCAGTAATTACATAGCAGTGGACAGTATGTGGGTGTAAAGAGGCTGCCAGACAGGGCTGTGGGGAAAAAGGAACCCTTGCCCATTCTGGTGCAAGCACTGTGGAAATCAGTGTGGAGATTCCCTTGGGTTGCGAAACTGAAAGTGTAAATAAGGACCAAAATGCATGACAGATATCGGGAAATGGGAATAAAATGTTCAAGTGAGGTGAACAAGGTGGGGGAAGGAGAAAGGAAAGAAGGAATAAGAAAAAAAATTGAAGGACAAAATGGAAACAAAGCTTTTGTAAACAAGCAGAGGAAGAGAAGTTGAAGGGAGAAGAGGGGAGTGGGATAAAAAGAAGCAAGATATATCATGTACAGGTACAAATTCTCTACGATGAATGTTATCATGTATATCCAAAATATATCTCTCCCCAAAAAGTCTGCCAGAGATTGCTAGAAGACTGCAAGTGGTCTACTGGAAATTACAAGATTACCAGTAACAGGGCCAGGGATATAGCTCAGTGGTGCAGCGCCTGACTGGCAAGCACAAGGCCGAGTTCAATTCCTAGTATTAAAAAAAAAAAATGCTTACCAATAAGTCTCTGAAACTAACACAACCCAGGAAAAGTAGCTATCCTACCAGCCAAAGAAAATGTCATTAATTCATAGGTCATGAGTGTTCAACAGGGTTTTGTTATAGCATAGGAGAAAAATTAGCCCTTTGTTTGTAAGTTTAAAAGCAAGATCTGAAAGGACCAAACTGTTTCCAACAATAGCCTCCTCCCATAAAAGAATCAACAAAACGTAAAAGAACGTAAGACTAGCACCAAAGTAAAATTCATAACATCTGGCATCCCTAGCATGCAAAGAAGCAGGACAGTATGGCCCACCATGAGATAAGTCAGTGTCTTTGAAATGAACCACAAAAGGACACAATAATGGAATTAGTAAATAAGAATATAGAAACAGCTATTGGAATTGTATTTCCCGTAGTGAAGAAAATAAGGTTTGAAAATGTTAAGATCTGGAGGATACATAAAAGGTCCAAATTGAACTTCCAGAAATGGAAACTATAATATCTGAGAGGAAAAATATAGTAGATTGTGTTTAATGCAGATTATACACTGGAGAAAAAGTTCAGTGCATGTGACACAAAAAATAGAAATTGTGCAAAAGGCAGAAAAAAGACTGGAAAAAAAGGATAAGCAGGATACCACGATTTTGCTATAGGATAACTTGAGGCAGCCTGTTACAGCTGACTGTAGTTCCCCAAGAAAAGAGGGCAGATAGGATGGAAAAAAGAACAAATCAAAAACACTTAAGTTTTTTTTTTAACTCTTAAGTTTGTTTTTTAAAAGTCTAAGGTTAATGAAGTCACATACATGAAGTTCAACAAGAGCCAAACACAAGGAACATGACAAAAACCACATCATTATTGACTGTGCCTGCACTCAATGATGAAAGCAAAATCTTAAAAGCCTCTAGAAAAATAAGACATGTTACTCATAGAGGACAGTGATAAGGATGAAAGAGGATCTTGACAGAAACTGTCACCTAGAAGAGGACGAGAAACATCTTTCAAGAACTTTAAGAAAGAAGCGGGTGGGTGGCTCAGTCTTTAATTCTTTACCCACAGAAAATACCTTTCCAAACCTAAGGTGAACCTGGAAATTCCATCCCTAGGTACGCACTTAAAAGGACGGAAAATAAGGACTCAAACACATGCTCGCATTTGCATGTGCACAGCAGTGTTATGCACAATCATCTAACGGTGGAAACAACCCAAACGTTTATCAATGAATGAATGAATGAATAAACAAATGATGGTAAATACATGCAATGCAACATTATTTAGCCATAAAATCAAATGAAGTACCACTGGATATATGCTACAGTATGGATGAACACTGAAAATAAAATGCTCAGAGGGCTGGGTAGTGGGGTGCACCCTTGTAATTCCAGCACTTGGAAGGCCAAGGCAGGCAGACTGCCACAAGTTTGAGGCCAGACTGGATTACACGGTGAGACCCTGTCTCTCCAAAAAAACAACTTGGTAAAAGTAGACACAAATAGTTATGTATTGTGTGATTCCATTTATATAAAATAGTCAAAATAAGTAATCCAGTAGAACCGAAATGAGCTGATGGCTGCAGGACAAAAGAGAGTGGGAATTAACTCCTTAATGGGTAGGAGGCGTCACTATGGGGAGATAAGGACTGTTTTGCAGGCAGGAGGATTAAAAATTTGAGCCCAGTCTCGGCAATTTATCAAGACCCTGTCTTAAAAAATATAAAGAAAGGGTTGGGAATGTAACTCAGGACACAGGCCCCATGAGCAACCCCGAGTATCTCTCTTCTAAAGCGGGGGTGAAGTTCCTAGAACAGGAAGAGGTGGTCACTGCACAGCACTGTGAATGGAGGCTGAATGATTCACTTTAGAATGGCTCGTGTTATCTTATGTACATTTTATCTTAGGGAAATGATAGAAAAACCAAAGCGAAGCATAAGAAACGTAAGAACAGACAGCTGGAGGTGGGGGTGCAGATTTGTAATTCCAGCACCTGAGGCAGGACAATTGCCATGAATTCAAGACCAGCCTGGGCGACACAGTGAGTTATCACACAAAGAGTGCAGAATACCAGATTATGATAACTATTTTCCTCATATTGATATTTCTTTTTCTAAGATTATCAATTATTTAATAATAACAACATTGTGGGAGTTTACACATGTATAAATAAAATATGTGACAATAAAAGTACAAGGTCATGTTCTGTTTTTTTGAGACAAGCTCTCACCATGTACTCCAGGCTGGCCTCAAACCTGGAACAATTCCTGAGCCACAGGCTCCCGAGTGTCAGGGCTACCCACCTCCACACCTGGCTGGGGTACACCCACATTATACCACATTCTATGCCCATTACCTAGGCAAGCCCGGTCGTGAGAAAACAAAGAGCTACAGCCAACAAGCAACAATGATATAAAATAGGATAGATAAAATAGATAAAAAATACTTCCTCTAAAAGAAGGGAGGAGCTGGGCATGGTGGTGCACACCTGTAATCCCAGCACTTGGGAGGCTGAGGCAGGAGGATCGCTGCAAGTTTGAGACCAGCCTATGCTACAAAGGGAGCTCAAGGGCAGCCTGAGCTGCAAAGCGAGACCCTGTCTCAAAAATAAATAAATAAATAAATAAATAAATAAAAGGAGGCAGGAGAAGCAAAAGGGACCAAGGAATAAGTGAGACAAATGAAAATAAACAGCAGGACGACTTCTTCTGGCTTCCTTTTTTGATACTGTAGACTGAACACAGGGCCTTGGCTGAGCTACATCCCCCGTAACCTTTGTTTTTTCTTTTGAGAAAGGGTCTTGCTAAGTTGCCTAACTGCCTGGGTGGGGCTTGCACTTTTAAGTCTCCGGCCTCAGCCTTCTGAATGCTGAGATTCATAGGCAGGCACCACCATGTCAAGCTGAAGGCAAATATAGTTTAGATATAACATTAAAATCATAATCCATAAGGAATGAAATGATGGGCTGCCCTTGATAAAGACCTCTTCAAAAAACATTCTTTTTGTTTTTCTGACACAGGGTCTTGCTATGTACTACAGTCTGGCTTTGAACTCCTCATGTAGCTCTGGCTAGCTGGACTCACAGTGATCCTCCTGCCTCAGCCTCCTGAGTGCTAGGGTTAAAGGTATGCACCACCACATACAGCAAAATCACATTCTTAAGAGATGGAAAGACAAGCCACAGAGTGAGGGAAAATGTCTGCAAATCACATATCTGATGAAGGAGTTGAATCTAGAACATGTAAATGCTCAAAACTCAATTATAAAGGCTTTTTGATTTTTTTGATAAAATGGATGAAACTATGAACAGACACTTTCATAGAGAAGATAAGGGAAGGGCAAAGAACCGCAAATGAAAAATCTCTGTCTCATCAGTCATTACAGATATGCAAATTAAGAACAATAGTCTGATGTTACTGTATATCCATCATTAGAATGATCAAATGAAAAGAGCTGGCCACATTGTGTTGGTTTGGGGGATATTTTTGCAAGCAGGAACCACATAGTACAGGACCCATATTTTATAAGATTATTTGTAATAGTCACCCAAAGAATGATATACAAGAGAGTGCAGGAAATCTGTCCACACATCCATACCAAGGAATCCAGCTGAGGGCCTGGATCCCACGGCAATGTTCTGCATGAGTCCAGCTGAATACCTACAGCTCATAACAGTGCCTCCCAGGAGTCCACCTGGAGGCCTAAAGCCCATAACAATATCTCTTGCAGGCTTATTTCATGGATCTGTGCTGCAAAGGCCCAAAGGTCAGTGGTGGAATCTAGGAAGTCTGTGCAAGCGGATAAAGGATCTGTGCTAGCAGGCTGAGGGATCTGCACTGGAGACAGGAAATGATGTGCAAGTAAGAACCAGAGCTCCCCCAAAAGGTACCACAGCCATCCTCAGCAATAGTGAGGTTCTGAGCTCCTCTCATGATCAAGATGGCTGAGCTCCCATCAGGAAAACCAATACAGCAAGCCTCTTCAGGAGACTGGCAGTGCACCATCTTCCCCTCCACAGCCAGGAAGTGATGCTCAAGGTGAGGACCAGAGCTCCCCACACAGTGAACTGAAGCTACTGCTCCTTGGAGGATGAAAACAGCCAAGCTCATCAGGGAAGCCAGCATGATGAGCCCCTCCAAAAGAAGCAACAGTTCCTTATAGTTTCTACCAGCTCCCAACAGCCTTTCTCTGCTCCCAACAGCCTCACTTCTCCAGTTCTGCCTCTTATGCTGCTGGCAACAGTCCCCAGGCGGGCCTCCCACACCCAGCACCACGCTGACTCCATTCACCTGGGGTCATAAGCTGACCACTAATTGTCAATCCACTACAAATATCAAGGCAAAGGGGAGCCCTTTAACTTCAACACACTACTGGTAGAAACATGAAATGCTGCTAACAGTTTTGGAAAATAGTTTGGCAATTTCTTAACACGGTAAATACCTACCATAAGATCTAGCTATCCCAATTCTCAATATTTACCCAAAGAGGAACTAAAGCATGTGTTCATGCAAAGGCTTGATCATGGCTATGTGTAACAGCTTTGTCTGGCTGGCAGGGACCCAAATGTCCATCAGCAAATGAATATATAAACCGTGGTACATCTATACATTAGAACGGGATGAACTATAGATAAATTCTGAAATAATTAAAATGAAGACAGATTGAAAAGAGAGTACACATACAAAGCATGTTAGGGTTAGATCTAAACATTCCCCCAAAGCCTCCTGGATCCAGGGATGGGAACTCCAGAAGGCAGCTGGCTCCCGGGGTGCTATGCTCATAATGGACTGGAAATTCTATGGCTGAAGGTGTTACTAGGAGCGAGGGCTGCTGGAGAAGCAGCACAGTGGGGAGAACCTGAAAGGGTGTATTCTCCTCTCTGCTTTGGCTGCCATGGGATGAACATGTCCCTTACCATGTCCTTCTGCCATGGCACCTCGGGTTTGGGGCAGCCATCATGGACTAAACCCTCTTGGAAATGTGAAACGAAGTGTAGGTGTGGGTCACTGCATCCCCGACACAGGAGAGCAACTCACTCAGGATGCTTGTTATCTGAAAGCCTAGGGAATGCAGATTAACAGAAAGCAAATCAGTGGTCACTTGGCAGCTGGGAGGGGAGGGTCAAGAAGATTCCAAATGGACACAGGAAACCTTGCAGGGGGTGGTGTACATACTCAGTGTGTATACCATGGCAGTAATTTCATGGGTACACACATGTGTCCAAAGTTATAATGTACATACATACACTTTTTTTGAGGTAGGATGTCACTATGCACCTTCAGACTGGCTTTGAACTCACTTTGTAACCCAAGCTAGTTTCAAACTCACAGTGAGCCTCCTGTCTCAGCCTCCTGAGTGCTGGGATTACAGGCAAGTGCAACCATACCTGGCCCAAGTGTACAGTGATTATACTGCAAAAACCTGTTAAAGAAGGAGTTTTTTTTTATTTTGAGTATTATTTAGCATTTTCATTTCGGCAACTCATTTATGCATAATCTTTGCCGTAACCCAAATAGCACATAACTCAGTAGTAATTCTAGCATTAGTTATGAGTTGTGTCTGTGCACTGCATCTCATTATGTTCAAGTTGACTTAAACATTCAACCTGTTCCAAAGCATAGATCCTGTGACAATTTTAATCTCTATTTTTTAATCATCTATCACGAATAGTCTATTGTTGCAACAATAACATAATACTATCATCTTCAACTACTTTATGTAATTATTTTGAATTTTAGCAAGATAATGTTTTTGAGGCAGAAAAAGTAAAATCCATCGTATATTCCAAATTAAATATTGTATTTTCAATCTTAAGGGAAACTTACATACTATAGTTAGCATAAATCCTTTAACATATAGTCAGTGGTGCTCCAAACATCTAATGACAATGATACATTTCCTTTTTTTGAGACAGGGTCTCACTATGTAGTCCAGGCAGGCCTTGAACTCATGGCAACCTTCCTGCCTCAGCGTCCTGAGTGCTGGGATTACAGGTGTGCAGCACCATGGTTGGCTGACACATTTTTAAACTTCTATGAAAATATAAAAATTCTTGTTTTATCTGTTGATAAAAAATCTCACAAATCTTTTTCTTTCCTTTCTCCCTCCTTTCTTGTACGTGTGCTTGTGTGTGTGTGTGTGTGTGTATGTGTAATACTGCAAATTGAACTCACGGCTGGGATTACAGGTGTGCGACACCATACCTGGCTCCCATGGAATATTTTATAGCAAATTCCAGTCATCAGTCTATTTCACATTATAAATATTTCAGTATTTAAGGTTTCTCCTCAATATAAGCCACATCTCCTTTTAAAATTGCTTGGTATAAAGTTAATTGCTTAATTATAAATGCTTTTAATTTCTTATTTTTTTCTCTGGAGTGTATGTACAGATAAAAATTCTAATTTCATTAGCTGAAGAGCTCAAGGAGGCAGGTAATTTTTTGAAAATAATAACATAAAGATTATAAATATGCAAGCATATATTTAACATTTTACCTTGTAAAAGTATTTTGATAGGTTGTATAAAATTAAAACCAATATGAGAAGCTGGGTGTGATGGCACATACCTGTAATCCCAGCACTTGTGAGGCTGAGGCAGGAGGATCACTGCAAGTTCAAGGCCAGTATGGGCTACAAAGTGAGTTTAAGGCCAGCCTGAACTGTATAGTGAAACCGTGTCTTAAAAAAACAGAAAACCAACCAACCCATATGCCGCCCCCCCCCCCCCATGAGCAATCTGTATTAGCAAGCAAAAGTTTATTTAGGGAAAGAATTTCTGTGGGGAGGCACAATGTTTTGTTGTGCTGCCCAGGCTAAGCCTGAAATCATGACCCTCCCAAACTCAGCTTCCCAGGTGGCTGTGATTACCAGCTACTGTACCTGGCCAAAGGTTCATCTGCTTCTGTAATTATTCATTTATTTATCTTTCTGTGCTTCTACATAGTATTGTGCTGGAGTCAGCTTATGTAGCTTATGAGAGCTAATTGATAATTTTTGGTTTGTTTTGTTTTATTGAGACAGGGTCTTGCCCTTTTTTGAGACAGGATTTGTTTCTATATACTTGGGCCTGGCCTTGAACTCCCCATGTAGCCCAGGCTGGCCTTGAACTCATGGCAATCCTCTGTCTTAGCCTCTCAAGTACCAGGACTACAGGTATGCCCCACCACACCTGGCTAACTGGTAAATTTTAGTAATACTGTGAGTTGGCTGTTAAATGCAATCATAATTTAAAAAAAAACTGTAATAAAATCAATTTTATTAAAAATGGGAAGAAATCCTCAAAAGCTCATCCATGTTGAATTATTTTATTATGTCCCACAGGTACAGGTGCATTCAGGTGTTACCAAAGCCTGCTTTGTGTATGTGGTGCAAACAGTATGCAGCGGTGTGCTGCTGGCAATCTCTGCTCTTACCTGTACTCAGTGACACTGTGCTGGCAGCTTGTATCAGCTGCATGCCACAGACACAAGCAAATGTGCAACAGACAGTCCTCCTTCACCCCCCTTGCAGAAAGCTGACTGTTAGCATGTGTTAGTGCCCCCTTATAGCCACCATGAGCAGTTAAGTATTGTGCACTGTAGTAATGTAAAATACCTGTTTTTTAAAAAAAACAGGATAGAGAGCTCCTTTATGTCGTGATACTGAAAGTGCTTTAATAGAAGATACTATAAAGACAAATACGAACCGGTCCTTGGGAAAACAAGGAATATACAGTATTCACAGCATACATTAATAATATATCTTTTAAAATCCCTGTAAGATGAACAGTAACTATCTATCTATCTATCTATCTATCTATCTATCTATCTATCTATCTACCTACCTACCTACCTACCTACCTACTACCTACCTTTTTTGAGACAGGGTCTTATTGTGCAGTGCAGGATGGCCTAGAATGTACAATGATCTTGCCTCAGCCTCCCAAGTGCTGGGATTACAGGCGTGCTCTACTATGCCTGGCTTATAAATTTTAAAATATTAACATAGAGAAACTTGTTGTGTTGAAGGTCAGAAAATAAAATGAATATTACTGAGGGAGCAGTCTTGGTTCTCAATGTTTCATGGGTTGAATTTCAAAAGAAAAATGGATATTGACTTAATAAGGGTTTTAAAATGCTATGTAAAATGTATATATGTTCTTCAAATAATATAAGGGTAAGAAAAAAAGCAACTATGAAACTGATTTTCTAAGGGTAAACTAAGTTAAAGTGTTTAAGAACTGATTTTTTTACCAAACAGAAATAAAAAGTAAATCTACTTAAGAGGTAAGGTATCAGCACCCCTGTAATCCCAGTACTCGGGAGGCTGAGGCAGAAGGATTGCTGTGAGTTCAACACCAGCCTGGGCTACAAAGTAAGCTCAAGGCCAGCCTGAATTGCATGTGAGACCCTGTCTCAAAAGGACCAAAAAAAAAAAAAAAAAAAACCAAAAACAGGTATCAGTAAAAAACTCACCAAAATATGCCAAACTTGTTTTGCCAGTTGATATTCTCAGAAATGAAAGCTTTGTCTGTCTGGCTTGCGCTTACACTTAGTCTGAGCATTTCATCTCGCTTTGTTCTTAGTTTTCCATACACTGTAACTTGTTTATAGGACCTCAGCATTTAGTGAGTGTCATAAATTGTGAAATCATTTTGTACTCACAAACAACTTTTTTTTTAAAAAGTTACTCATAAAATAAAGGAATTACAAAGAATTAAACTGAACACTGTTTATATGTCTTTCTTCTGTCTAAGTTATTTACCTCTTGTGAAAGCTGTGTTACTTGGTCCTTTTGATGTTCCAGATCTTTTAAAATCAACGAGTTTTTTTTTTCTAACTGAAGCACTCTTCTTGCCAAGTGGACACTAAGTGAATAAAAGGAGAAAATTAATGCTTACAAAAGTGGAATGCTATCTAAAATACTCAAAACGGATTTGTGCTAGCGACCTGAAATCCCCAGTAACACTTAACTATTAACAAAAGAAGATGGAACCAAGTAATTAATAGCGGGGGACCAATGAGCCAGCCACTCACAACTCTGAAAGTAACATTAAAGTCTCCAGCACTATGACAGATTGATTCCTATGCTAATGGGTTCTAGCTCTTGCTATAAAAGTGGAGACTACATTATGATACTTGCTTGAAAAAGACCACAACATAGCAATTTACAGCTCTTCTCTATGTTTGTAAAAAATTTCCTAATTGCAAACCAATCAAGAAATTAGTTGAACTACTATGAATAATAATAAGACCATACTTTGACAGGCATCCACGTTTACCTCAGAGGCCACAATGCATTTTATAATACAAAATACAACTGAGTACATTTTCTATTGGGTGGAGATGGGGTGCACATAAAAGCTGGAGAATGTCCACAGTAAAGGCAAAGATCTTGTGTTAAGGAAATCATCCCTCTGATGACTTGTATCACCACATTTTCTCCATTGACCTTTAGTGTTTAGAAAACACATTAAATGTGAAATGCTCCAATTCCATTTTCATGACACATTTGAAAAACATGTTTGTTCAGATCTAATATTCTGTCCTAACTTACACAGCATTGAATCAGCTGGAATCGGGACTGGGAAAGACATTTTTTTTTTTTTTTTTTTTTTTTTTTGGTATTGGGAATTGAACTTGGGACCTTGCACTTGCCAGGTAGGCGCTTGTGCCACTGAGCTACATCCCCAGCCCCAAGACGTGTTTTTAATGACCATTTCTTTTGTTCTCTTTTTTTGGCTGTGACACCAACAGCTTTACATCGAAAGGTGCAAGTTTACATTTGGCACGCTTTTGCAGTTAATGTGGTTTTCCCACTGTATGCATGCTGGTAACTTCTCAAAACTTGCCTCATACTTTGTTAATTTGAGAGCAACATATATGGCACTCAAGTCATCTGTTAGTCTATTTCTTGTAGCAGATTTGATATAATTCAAAGCTTAACACAGCTGCTCACAAGCATAAAATGATCCAAGCAAAGTAAGAAAAGCAATCCTAAGTGCTTTCACTGACTTAAAATCACTTGGCAGAGAATTGTACACTTCAAGGGTTTCATTCTCAGAACTCCCAACTGTGCTGCCCTTTGTCCTCCCCTTACTTTCTATCTTCTTTGTCTTCTCAAGTGTTGAGTGCAGGTCAGAGAATTTTTTTTTTTTTTTTTTTTTTTTCGGGATCGGGGATCGAACTCAGGGCCCTAGTGCTCAGCGGCAAGCACTTAGCCCACTGAGCTGTACCTCCAGCCCCGAGAATTTGTTTTTACAGATAGAGCTTTCTTAAAATACCAGTAGCTCCATTTTCAGATTTGCGAAATCTTTTTCTTTCCTTTTTGAGACAGTGCCTTGCTGTGCGGTTCAGGCTGGCCATGAACTCACTGTGCAGCCCGGGCTGGACTCGAGGCAACCCCCTTGCTTTAGCCTCCTAAGTGCCGGGATTACAGGCACGTGCCTCTGTGCCTGGCGACAACCATTTCATTTCGTTTACAGTATTTTTGAATATGCAATGGCTATTTATTCACTTGATATGCATTTATGGAATTTATTTTCATGATGGAATTTACTTTAATGATCAATATCATTTTTAATAGGTAGGTTTTAGATACAATGATCACATTCATCAAAGAGAGTTTGTAACTGTGTAGGATCTACCTTTTTTCCCACTCCCCGCCCCCCTTCAAGCCCCCTCCTCTCCTGATTTATAAACACTGTTTCCATTTTTTCCTTCTATTCTTTTTTTTGTGCCTTCTTTCCTTCCCTTCTCTCCCTTCCCCCATTCTCCTCATGTGAAGGACCAAAATGTATAATAGATATTGGGGAATAGGGAGCAAATATTCAAACCATTTCATTCTAAAAACCACTTTATTGATATATAGTTCTTGATACATAATTTTATTGACATGCAACTAACCTAAAATAAAGCCCACCTATTTAAAGCATACAATCCAACAGTTTTTAGTATATTTAGTTGCATAACTATCACTGGAATCTAATTTTAGAAATTTTCATTATTCTCTCAAGAAATTCTGTGCCCACTGACCGTTACTCTCCCCCCGCCCTGGTCTCCGCCTGCAAGCCTCTGGCCCCTTGTCCCCACCAGCACCAGAGAACCACTAACCTACTTTCTTCCTTTGTAGTTTTTAAAGCAACTATAGTTTTTAAGCATTTATATGCTTTTTATTCCCCAATGAAAATATAGCCATCTAATTTGACTTGAACTTAAATCTCAAGATCTTTACAAATAAAATAAATCTTAATGTTAATTTTGCATTATGTTTACATTTAAAACCTGTTGATTTTAGTAAATGTTTGTAAGCATTGATATTTCATATCAGTAGCTCTGATTTTCATCAGTTAACTTAAAAATTTTGAAGGTATCCCGACACATTTTCATTTTCATTCTCATCCTTCATATAAGGCAGGTATAAGTTTTTCTGATATTTTTGTCTCCCATAGAACTTTAGCATTAGTACAGGAATTTATCAAAAAGCATCTGTTGAAGGTATAAACCATTACTTATGTAATATTCTGTATCGAACAATAAACAATTCAAATACAACTACACAGAATAGTTAGGGATGAGATGGAAATCTTATGCAAATAAAAAATTCTTTTTACAGAGAGATACAAGAAATAATGAGATACAAAGGTCACCCATTACCAATAATATGAAGATAGTGACTTAAAAGATATCAAGCTTAGTAATGTTAAACTGCTCATTTGCATTAGGTGTGTTTTACTTTGTTTGGGAATTGTGAAATGCTCAATGTAGATATGGCAATTCTATTTGCCAGTGAAAAATATCACATGACAAAAACACTGATTCAAGAAATTCTTTTATGCTAGTGCTTAAACTTTAAAATCAGGATTTCTTTTTTTTTTTTTTTTTTTTTTTACAAGAATTGAAGAATTTCCCTGATTCTGGTTAAGAGATTCTGAGTGAGGAAAGTCAATGCCAAGTAGAAGAAAACACCTCCCGATCGGTTATTCACTCATTTATTCATTTAGACGGGGCCTGGCTGTGCCGTCTGGCTGGCTCTGCACTCAGCCTGGCAGCCGCAGCGCGACATCCGCCTGCCTCAGCCCAGGAGTGCTAGGGTTACCGCTGTGCACCACCACACCCGGGTTCGCACTATGTCTTAAAATTGCTCTGAACTGTGTGCTACATTGTTTTGATTACTTGCTTATAGTATAATTTTATTGAGAAAAAATTTCTAGTTACTGATGCTGACAGAAAGGCCTGTGACTATTATGTCATTTATAATACGTGGATGACAGTGGTAATGTTGGTCTCTAATACAATTTTAGAAGTTCCCTTGTAGAGCTAACAGAATACATTTCCCTATAGGCGTATCAACAAATGGCACAAAGGTTTCCAGGTTGGCCTAAAAGACCAATTTAGTTTAATAATGCAGGACCACTTCCAAACAGAAAAAAGGGCAGAATAAGAGACAGTGAAATCCTTCCTTAAAGGATTATATTAGAAGTTATTAAGAACGTAACAGATTTCATTAAGAGAAACATAAAGCATGCAGAACATACTAAAAACACAAGAAAAAGAATTATTTTTCTCATTATAATATTTATAAAATGAAAATTCACAATGTTTTGATTTTGAATATCTGTAAACACAAAGAAGTAGGTTGAATGAAAAGAAACAGTCTCCAATTCATTATTTATTTATTTATTTAGTTAGTTTTGTCTTTTTGAGACAGGGTCTCCCTATGCAGTTCAGGCTGGCCTCAAACTCACTGTATAGCCCAGGCTGGCCTCGAACTCACAGTGATCCTCCTGCCTCAGCCTCCCGAGTGCTGGGATTACAGGCATGCACCACCACACCCCACCGCCCATTTTATTTTATTCTACTTTAAGCTTTTCCAACTTTCCGCAGTTCTGTCCCAGAACGAGTTTAACACAATAGTTAGCTATTATTTGTACCTCTATACAACTCTGAAATGTGAGTTACCTTATTTTATAATTATAAAAATTTTAAGAGAAATTTTGAAGTTATTTTTAAAACTAGAAAAGTTGATTGTGCTATTTTATAGGAAGTTGGTAATATAACATTATGTCCTAAGAAACTGACTGATATCAGAAAAAGTGAATCTAAAACCTAGTTTCATGTTCATGTTGTATGCACTTCAAGATGTATCATTAAAATTTTGAAACACGATTATTTTTATGAGTAGTCAAACTGTTTTAGTGAAAGATTAGTGAAAGTGTCAGTCTTTCCTCTATGGAATTTATTTTAAGGACATATATAACTTTATATAACTAATCAGTGTTTACTGAACATCTCCCTCTGTCAGGCACGGTGTCGCGAACTTCACCTTCATTATCTCATTTTAATTTCACAATATTTCTTGGATAGCCGTAGGCAACTAATAAAATTTTTCAGGGGCTGTCTAACTGCACAGCACTACAGTGCTCATAAACATAAGCCCTAAACATTAAAAGTTTTAGGTATTTTGAAGAATATCCACTGATAAGAAAATGTTCAGGATAAAATGCTAAAAGATTAACTACTGAATTACATACAATACCCTAAATATGTCAGAAGATATATGTATAAATTTTCCAATGATTCTTTTGGACGGTGGAATTGCCAGTACTTTTCTAAGTTTTGTAAGATAAATATTCATAATCAGAAATCTCTCCCCAATTAAGACTCACCCTAAAATACCTAGCTATTTCTCTCAAATGTATTAGATTTTAAATCAAATTTAATGAAAATGGAATGTATTGCATAGTAGCCAGGAAATAAGTTCCTTTAAAATTTTACTATATTCTGGTATAGACTGTATATGTCTAATGAAAACCATACTATACAAATATTTCATTTACTGTTCTGAATCATTTGTAATTCACCTTAGTATTCCACTGCCTTAATTTCAAATGTGAAGGACTAACTATAGATTTTCTTTAAAGCGATACTGCTTTTGTCTTATGTAAATTAAATTTGGGTTGGCACCATAGTGCATGCCTGTTACTCCAGTACTTGGGAGGTTTAGGCTGAAGGATCACTGTATGAAGCCAGTGTGGGCTACAGTGAATTTAAGGCCAGCCTGAATTACTATATATAGTAAGATCCTGTCTCAAAATAACAAACAAAAACATTTAAAGCTAGCACAAAACTACTGCCTTTTTCACAAATTTCTCCTAGAAAAGTAAAGTCTAGACTTTGCAATCTTCAAAAATGCATCAGACCCTAAACTGGGGTCTTTTGCATCACTGGTCAATTTTGTGCATACAGTAGGCACTCAATAACAGTTGTAAGCTGAATGGGAACAGGAATTCATAAATGTCTTCTTTGGCTATCCAGATTCACTTTCCCTTCCTTTAGTTTAGATGACCTGAGAAGCACTTCCTCAAAATAACCCTCTGGCTGGCCACGAGAAGAATGCCTGGCACCAGCTGGCACTCGGTATTAATAGCACACCCATTAGGCACTTATTCAAGGCACACAGATAGCTCAGTGATAAAATCTTTAGAAATAGTTGGACAGTTAAGAGTATTTAGAATAGGAATCAGTTGTGATTCTTTAAATCTTTAAATATAAAGAAACCAAATTCGGTTTTAGGAAATTCTTTAAAAATATTGTAAGGTGCAATAATAATTGCTTTCAATTTGAGAAGAACTTACCTTTTGGGGTAAAGAAAGCTCACAACAGTAAAATTCTTCTTACAAAAAGATTTTGTTTTTGAAGGATTCAGCTGCTAAAATAGAAAACCAAATGGAATTTCCGCCTTAAACTTTAATTTTCAGTTTTTATGTATCACTCCTACAGGTAAGAAGTCTTTGCGCTAATGAAGCTACATTTCTGGTCTTCCCTAAGTAACACAGGGTTAAAAACAGATACAGTATACTTAAAATTGCAAAAATCCCAGGTTGGTTATTGGCCTTTGGAGGGATCAAGAAAGGATAGGCTAAGATGAATTTTTCAAATAATACATAATTTAGAAAAACTTCAATATTTACTGGAGAGGATTAACTATTTTAGCCACCAATATACTTACTGTTCAACTACTCTTGACCTAAATTTGGCAGATACTTCCTTTAGCCAGTAAGAGACGTAAGTTCTAAGAATCACTTCATTACTTCCCATAAAGTGTTCTATGTCCTACACCACTTTCAATAGCTACAAAGACATTTTATTCTCTGAGATATTACTTTAAAGTTTATAAAAAATTATCAAAGGTAAGAGGGATTACTTTTCTTACTATTTTGTATACGTCTAAATTAATTCATAGCCAGGCATGGTGGTGTACGCCTGTAATCCCAGGAGCTGTGAAGCGGAATTGGGACTGCTGCAAGTCTGAGGCCAGCCTGGGCTACATAAGTGTGTTCAAGGCCAGCCTGAATTACACAGCCAGAACCTGTCTCAAAAAATCTAAATACATAAACAAATAAATAAATACATAATCACAGAAGAGTACCAGAGAAGCAACTTTGAATCCTCAAGTCCTCAGATGAAGAAATAGTACTAGGTAATCTGCACTGAGCCACGTAAGATGGAGAACAAGAAGATGCAATTGCTGACCTGAGAGAACTTCCCAGCCAGCTGAGGACATTTCCTGGAAACCGGCTGCTAGTAAGAGAGATGCTTCAGTTTGGTAGAGAGAAAAAGGTGTTCTACAAGCACAGCGCTCACCCCACTTGCATCTTTGGCAGAGAGGCAAATAAGGATGTGAGGTGGGGGCGTGGCGGGAGGGTCTCAGAAGTCTGGCAAAGACATTCAGATGCGGTGGTGTAGAAGATGGAGCAGTGAGAGAGGATTTTGCCAAGAGATACAAAAACAAAGGCCAGTCAGGTAGAAGGCTGCTAAGTGCAGGTACAAGTTTCAGTGAGCGTGCTTGTGAGCAGGAGCTCTTAAACCATAGCAGATCTTCCCAAAGTTCTGTCTTCACAGACGCTTTTACAGTTTCAAACACAATACACACGCCGCCTCCATAACACACACACATAGTGTTACGGGATGTACACAGGTGAATAAAAAACAGCTTTTATTTAATTAGTTCCAACATAAAAATTACATCTACAAACCATTTGTTTTCACTTGATATTAATATAAAAATAAATAGAAATGGTGTCATTATCACTGAGCCTAACTCTACGTAAATTCTGATGTATACCTCTACTTTACCCACCATTAGGCTCACTTACATATACATGAAATACATGATTATCTTTGTTTTATTTTATAAGCAATTTCATATTTATACACACTATGAATAAAGTTACACATAAAATGTAAGAAAAAAAGAATAAAGTCACATTGTCACTCAACTCAGCACAATATCAAAATGAACAGTATAATTACACACAGCTTGAGTAGATCAGTAAGGCAAATCACATATGAACTTTACCTCTGCTTCAACCGTCTTTTGGCTGTTGTGGGAACATTAGCACCATAGCCATAGGCATAAAGGATCCTTTCTGCTTCAACTTCATTTTCAACTGAAAAACATTAAAATGCATGGTGTGAAACGACCTCTTTTTTCCTAAAAAAGCAAGGGAAAGTGAAAACAAATGGTTATAACAGTGAACTAGGGAGAAGAGGAACATTACAAATGCCGAATGCATAATCTCGAGAGCTCACGTGAACCTAGATGTAAATTTCTTCAAGTACATCTTGCTTGGATTTGTCTGATTTACATTTAGAAGATACTAGGGGCTTGTGTTAGATCACATAGTTTTTTTGTTAGAAAGCACAGTAATGCAGATTTGTCATTCTGAAGGATTCAAAAGTTTTTCACATAAAATATGTTACAAAATCTGACAAATAATGATAATGCCAGTTCATTAATTCTCTTCTTGATAACTGATTTTGATTAGGAAAGATTTTCGTTATTTTATCAGGACAGCTTATATATTTTAACTTGTAATAATTAAATTATACACATATATATGCTAGTGTGCAGAAAACGTGCAGGACTAAGCAAGTATTGATGGCTTTTACTGTATAACTGCAAAGAAAATCCTGGAAAATAATTTATTTCTAAATTTTACTTTTATTATGTCACTCTGTATTTTAAAAGTTCAAATGCAATGACACTTCACTGCAAGCTAGGATTTAAAAACAAAACTTCATCAAAGGCCATAAAAACGAAAGTAAAGCAGTCAATGACATAAAAATGTTCGTAACATGATCTATTAGCAACCATTATTTTAATGCTAAAAAAGAGAGCCTACATTCAAGAATATTTCAGATTTAAAATAAAGCCAAACAGTTTACACCATGAATTAAGCTTGACTATTTGTATGACTATTAAAGTATTTATGTACCTAATTGCTGCTTGGTCTTTCTGTAGTACACCAAAGATTCTAGAAATATTCATAACTCTTTTTCTCTAATCTTGTCCATTTTTCAGGATGAACCAGGATTAGCTTTCAGGGGTAGGATTATTAAAGACAAAATTCTTAGTCAGGCATGGTGGCACATACCTGTAATCCCAACACTTGGGAGGCTGAGGCAAGAGGATCATTATGAGTACGAGGCCAGCCTGGGCTACAAAGAGAGCTCAAGGCCAGCCTAAACTGCATAGCGAAACCCTGTGTCAAAAACACAAGAAAAAAATATATATATTCTTCAAATTCAAGTAATAGCTGGGTGTGGTGGTGCATGCCTGTCATCCTAGTACTCGGGACGCTGAGGCAGG
The DNA here is from genome assembly GCA_004027595.1 of Dinomys branickii. NCBI lineage: Eukaryota > Metazoa > Chordata > Mammalia > Rodentia > Dinomyidae > Dinomys > Dinomys branickii. The sequence continues at coordinate 203,143 of PVLD010001373.1, forward strand.
AGGATCATTGAGTTCGAGACCAGCCTGGGCTACAAAGTGAGCTCAAGGCCAGGCTGAACTGCATAGTGAGACCTTGTCTCAAAAAGATCAAAAAAACCCCCAAAACAAAAAAACAAATTCAAATAATAAAGTTAACTTTGCAGGAGATAATTTAAGTATAAATACGATACTGTAATTTTTATGGTTATACTCTAATAAAGTCTACCCATTTTCATGTCAGCTGAAATTAGCTAATTTAATTTAAAAGTTATACACACTTTAGTACTAAAAAAGAATATATCTACATCTTCAAAATTTTACTAGTCAATATGTATTCATTAGACCATTGGGATAATGTTCTAATTTCTGATGTGAAATGATAGAGGATCCATTAATTGATCTTCTACTATAAGGATTTTATTGTAAGATGGTTTTAGGATGATTTAGATATTATAGGAAAGTTCATTTGCATATTTTTCTAAGATTTTAGGAAAATACTTAAACATGGAAAGAACCGTACAGTACACATCAAACCCATACAGCTTCTAAAGCACACGTCTGTGTTATGCTTTGTACTCTCAAAACAAGCCGCGTGCGTCTGCACCTCCACCCCTTATAGTTCTCCATGCAACTCAGCAATGGCAGTTCAATATTTACATACAGTTTTAAAAAACTAAAATTATATTTGATAAAATATAGAAATACTCAATGAGTTTTTTTTCTTTTTTTATTTATTTATTTTTTAAATTTTATTTTAAAGACAAAAGAATGGAGACATAAGAACCAGAAAAGCCATAAACAATACAGAAAATACAAAGTTATACAGAATATAGTAGGGAATTAGAACTGGATGTTGTATTACATAGTTATCTTCACATTAGTTAACACAAAAACATTAAAGGAAATACCAAATTATACAGAAGATAGTAGGGAATTTGCACTGGATGCTGTATAATATAAAGTTATCTTCATTTCTGCTAGTACAAAAACGACTGAGGAAATACAGAATTATAGAGAACATAGAAGGGAATTAGCTCTGGATGCTGTCCTACATAATGTTACCTTCACCTTTGTTACTCAGTTACAGATGATGGCCCATTTGATCATTCAGTTTTTCTCCTCCCTCATCTCCGTTGCCCTACCACTCAATCAGTCATCTTCCCTGTGATAATAATTGTACTCCTGGGTTTATCTATATCCTTGGACTCTTGCACTGGGAAGAGATATAGCTGCCTCAGACTATACTATAACATACATGGGTGTATACAAACTGCCATGGTTGGAGGTGGGAAAGCACATACGCTCACAGCGGACCGCCCGGCTCCACCCTGTCGTCGTGCTATGGGTGGGGGCGGGTCCAGTCCATGAGGTGCCCTGAGCGGGGCCCTCAGCGGAGCAGCTACTGGGCCCACTGGGGAGCAGCAGCGGAGCAGCCGCGGGGCCCACAGCAGCGCAACCACGGGGCCCTCAGTGGAGCAGCCACAGGGCCCTCAGTGGAGCAGCCACGGGGCCCACAGCGCAGCAGCTGCCGGGCCCTCAGTGGAACAGCCACGGGGCACGCGCCCCCATCGTGGCGCCCTCTGTGACCCGTTCGGTTCTGTCCCGTTGCCTTGATGCCCAAGGCCCTTTCTTCTCCTCCCACCTCCTCCTGATCTCCAGCATTACCGTTCCCCACCCCTTGCAGCTGGGCAATGGGTCTCTGAAGCTGCAGCTGCGAATGTGGAAACGAGGGCGTGGGCCAAGGGTGTGCCCGGAGCGGCGACCTCCTCCCTCTCTGTCTCCTCTTCCTCCGAGCGCCAAGGCTGATCTCCGATCCCCTCTTCCAGAGGAGGTTTTGCTTAGTCTTTCCGAGGGTTTCAGTTCCCATTTCAGATCCTTCTCGAGTTCAGGATATCCACCTCTTTCCTTTCTGTCCTTCACATGTTGCTATATTACTATGTTTGAGTGGCATTCCTCTGGGAGGTTCTCTCTTTGCTGCCTACCCGGTCGCCATGGGCTCATACAAGGTTCATATGTGCAAGCAGTATGGAGACACTCTTCTTGCTCATATTAGTAGTTTGGGGAGAGTGCTGAAGCCTGTGGACTCGTCCCATTGCTGTCAGGAACAAGTGGTGATTGCGCAGGTCGCCGAGGCTCAAGGTGCTCACAGAGGGCGTTCAAGGTGGGAGCTGAAGCCCAGTAACTCAGTTCATGCTTCCTGCTTGATGTTGGAGTGAGAAGGGCGTGGGGCCGTGTGATCCACCTCCATCTGCAGCTCTCTCTTGCTGTTGTGCTCCAGTTCCCATTTGTTCCTTGGCTGGATCCCTGGGAGTTGCTGTGGCTCTGATGTCACTGCCGATGCACCCCACCGCTCCCCACTGGCAGC
>PVLD010001374.1:0-104403 GCA_004027595.1 Dinomys branickii
TATGTATATGTATATGTATATGTGTGTGTGTGTATATGTATATGTATGTGTATATGTATATGTATGTGTGTGTGTGTGTGTATGTATATGTATATGTATATGTATGTGTATGTGTGTGTGTGTGTGTATGTATATGTATATGTATATGTGTGTGTGTGTATATGTATATGTATATGTATATGTATGTGTATGTGTGTGTGTGTATATGTATATGTATATGTATATGTATTTGTATGTGTGTGTGTATATGTATATGTATATGTATATGTGTGTGTGTATATGTATATGTATATGTATATGTATATGTATATGTATATGTATGTGTATGTGTGTGTGTATGTATATGTATATGTATATGTATATGTATGTGTATGTGTGTGTGTGTGTGTGTATATGTATATGTATATGTATATGTGTGTGTGTGTGTGTGTGTGTGTGTATAGCTTTGTTTTCCTTTCTTCATTTTCCCTTTCCTCAATCACAGTTTCTCTTTTGAACAGTTTCTTCTCATTTATCAATATGTATTGTACATTGTAGGTTCTACCTACTTATTCAGTTCTCACATTAGTGAGGTGATATGTTTACACATGCAGGTCTGATTTATTTCACTTATGAGTATGGTCTCTAGTTGTATCCATTTACCTATAAAAGTCTCAAGTTTATCTTTCCTTATGTCTGACCAGTACTCTATTATATTAAAAACACTTTTCTATACATTCCTCAAAATACCATTAGCAAATCTCACAGAACTAGAGAAAACACTCTAAAATTTGTCTGGAACCAGAAGAGTCCTGGAATAGCAGATGCACTTCTGGGCAACAAAGGAAAGTCAGGAGGCATTACAATCCCTGGCTGAAAATTATACCACATAGCTATTGTGATAAATCAATCTGGTACTGGTCAAAAAGAAAGAAGAAAAAGAGCTGAACATCAGTGGAACTGAAGGAATTGAACTCATGACCTCGTGCTTGCTAGGCAGGCGCTGAACCACTGAGCCATATCCCCAGCCTGGAATAGAATATTTTGACATTTTTGTGAGACAAGATTTGAGTGGAGAACCATGGATCAGTGTCCTCAGAGGCTAAGTTAATGGACGGCTAGGACTTTAAGGCAGGTGGGAGGATAGTGTTGGGAGACGCTGGAAATATTGTTATAGTGACTACACAAATGGACATTTGTGTTAGAATTTAGAATTTGTGACTGGTAGTCTTGAAAATGGTTCCTCCAGACATTCACAATCTTCTATAGTCCTCTCTCTCTTGAATGGAGGGTGTCCTCGCAATTGATTATAACTACCACTGTCATCATCGGATCATGTGGACTGGGATTGGTCTTGACAGCTCTTTTGCTGAATCTTGAGGCAAGTTGCTATGTTTGTGAATTTTATGTGGCAATAAAAGGGGAGAGGATCCTGGGCAGTAGCCAGATAGGAACTGAGGTCCTCAGTGCCATAGCCAACACCCATGCAAGCTTCCAAGTGGATTCTGCTGTGAGACAAGGTCTAGCACTGAACGACATCTCCATGGCCACCTTGCGAGAATCTGAAAGAAGGCAAATTGCACTGAAGGACATTCCTGACCCTCAGGGAGAGTTCCTGAAGTTTATGACCACATGGGATACCAAAAAGAAAACTAAGGAAGAACTGGTCATCAAAGGAAAGGCATCTGTTAGGTGAAAATATTAAAAAACTTAAAGAAATTGGCAATGGCATGTTTTCACAGGATTTAAAAATATTTTATATGATGTGATATATTTATATAAACAATCATATGTCCCATCATTTTGACCATTTTATGTGTATACTTCTTGATATAGTCACACTCATGATGGATATTTTATAATCCATCTTTAAAACTATTCACCACTTTGAACAGATGCTCTGTAGTAATTAACATGTCCCCTTCTCCTCCTCCCTGGCAGCCTCTAACCTACTGTGCTTGCATAGATGTGCTTATTTTAGACATTTCATGTAAGCAAAACCACACCTTAGTTGTCACTTTGTTGCTCTTTATTTTACTTAATGTAATGCTTCTAAAGTTCATCCACATTAATTCCTGTATCAGAACTTCTTTTCTTTTCATAGTGAAATATAGTAATATTCCATTGCTTGCCTGCACCAAGTTTTATCCATTTATCTGTTAATGAATACTTAGATCTTTTTCTACTTTTTTGAAATTTTGAATAATACTGTAATGGCTGTTTAGTCAAACATTTGGTTGAGTCTCTGTTGATAGTTATTCTGCTGTATAATTATGGCTATATTTGCAAGATCAAATGGCAATCCCGCTTAGCCAAACTGAACTGTCAAACTGTTTTCTCAAATGGTTGCAGTATTTTTCATTTCCACTAGCCATGCACAAGGGCTCCGATTTCTACGTTTGTCAACTAATTTTATATCTCTTTTTATGATCACTCTGGTACATATATTATGATATTTCAGTATGGTTTTGATTTAAATTTCTCAAATCACTGATGTTCTCAGGCAGCATTTCATGTGTACTTTGTCCTTCTGTATACCCTCTTTAAAGAGATGCTTATTTAAATTTGAGTTCTGTTCTTTATTTGAAATGTCTGTCTTTTGTTTGCTGAGATGTAAAATTTTTTATATATTCTACACATTAAATTTCTGTAAAATATAGAACTTGTAACTACTTCCTCATATTCTATAGATTATCTTTATTGTCTTCTAAACTCTAAAACATTTTAAATTTGATCTTGCATAGTACTAAGTATTTTGTGTCTCACAGTTCTGTTTTGGTACAATTCTATTCCACTGCGAAATGTAGGATCCTAAAGATGCACCTGTATATTGTTGTCTATGAGTGGAGGATGTAGCTGGCATATTTAGTCCTTGCTCCAATTTGATTTAAATTATATTAGATTTGTGAGGAAGGAGTTGATCTTCCTTCTTTTACCTCAACATAACCAGGGATCCTAGAATCATCTGTTGAAAGAAAAAATGTTGTTCTCCTATTTAATGAGCTAGATCTATATTAGCTATCATAGGGGCAGGGCTACAGTGGCTCATCTCTGTACCATCAGGCTGATTTAGGCACCATGTACGTCTACGCATATGTCTCCACTTGCCACAATAGTGCACCATTCCTGTGACTGTACATGTGAATTGAGAGAGCTGGAAGTGTGAGTCTTTCGAACTTATTTTTGAGAATGGCATTGCATATTTTGGGTAAGAAATTTCATATAAATTTGAGAATCCAGTTCTGCAAAAGAGTTTGTAAAGGAAGCGTTAACACTGTAAGTCTACTCTTGGAGTTATTGATCTTAAGGATGTCAGTTCTTCCCACCCGTGGACAGGAAATGTCTTTTCATGTATTTAGGTCATTTTTCATGTCTTGCAATAATGTTTTGAAATTTTCAGTGAGCAAATATTTCACCTCTTTGGTTAAACTTATATGCATTATTATCTTAGAAATGAAATAGCGTTTTAGAGATCAGGTGTATTGTTTGTTCTCAGTGTATAGAAACACCTGAAAGTTGAGTATTTATCTTGTACCCTTCAGATTTGTTCAACTCTTGCCCTAGTCGTGCTAGGCTGAAAGCATATTCTTCAAGTTTTGCTTCATGTATGACCATGTCCTACGTGTAAGAGTCCTGTTATACGGCCATCTCTCACTTTTGTCCTATCCGTGTTTGCTTCACATACTTGGAGTTCTGCAAGTCGGTCTATATGTCTTCCTAATGAACTCAACTTTTCAATACCATGTATTGCTGTTGTTTCTTGTAGCTGTTTTTACTTGAAGTTTTTGTCTGTTATTAGAGTGACCACCAGCTCTGTTTTGATTACTGTTTTTATTTTCTTTTCCCATTTATTCAGCTTCAGATTATGTTTGCCTTTATAATAAGAAGTAATCTTTGGTTAAAAGTTTAAATTAACACTATGAGCACATAATATTGACGATTTTTGCTTTTGGATAAAAAAGTGAGGCATTTATTTTTAAATTAATTGTTGATGATGAGGCACTCTTGTCTCTCACTACACCACTGGTTTACTGTCCCTTTGTTTCTCCCATCACTGCCTACTTACATGATTTTCTAATGAACAATTCGATCCCCATTTCATTTTCCTTTGTGTGTGATGTTTAAATCTCTTCTTTACATTTGCCATAAGATTTATCTTGACGTAGTGAAATTTGAACTGATACAAAGTTAACTACAATCACATAAAATCTCTACATTTTTGGTTTAGCTATCCACCTAATTATTGTCACAAATCATATCACCATGTATTTCCTTTCCAAATATCATAAACTCTTAAGTATAATATTGCAGCTCTGCTTTAATCATGAATGAAATTATAATGCAATTAGAAAACCCAAATACAAAATGCGCACTACCTTTTATATTTATGGCTTCAATGTACTTTCCAGTGTCCTTTAATTTCAGCATGAAAGATACTTTTCTCACTTTCTTTATGACAAATCTAGCTGTCATCAGCTCCTTAAGCTCTTATTTATCTTAGAACACAATAATTTCTGGTTAATTTATGGAGGGTATTATTTCTGGATAGAGAATAATTATTTTTTTTAAAATTACTTCCATTGTCACTCCCTTAGCCTGCCGTCTGACATGATTTCTGATGATAAATTGACTTTTAACGTTTTGAGCTGATTGTATCTTGAAGTTTCAAGTTTTTATTTTTTCTACTACTTTGTATGCAGAAACGTGTCTCTTTGATTTCATTGCGCTGAAAGTCTATTGTTCTTACATTTGTAGTGTCGTATCTCGCATCCAAGCTGGGAGACTGGAGATCAATATTTCTTCAAATATTTGTCTTTTTCTTTTGTCTTTATATTTTCCACCTGGGATTCCAAGAAGGTAAATGCTGATGTGCTTGGTGGATTTCACAGACCAGCTCGGCTCTAGCTCTTCGTTTTCTTTTGCTCCCCCAGCTGGAACATTTCCATCGTTCTGGCTTCAGTTTGGCTTTTTCTTTCATTATTTCTTCAAACCTGCTGCTAACCATTTCAGCTGAACTTTCCATTTCATTTATTAAACTTTCCTTCTCCATAATTTCTGGTATGGTTTTCTTTATAAATTATGCTTATATATTGATATTTTTGTTTCATTCATATATAATTTTCCTGATTCTCATGGTTGTTCATTTCTTTAGTTCTTTCAGCAAAATATAGACAATTTTTTAGAGTCTTTCTCACAAGAGGACTTTCTAATTAACAAAAAATTTGACAAAAATGTCATCAATTTGTTTTCTAGGATGAACCATAATTCACTGAGTCTTTGTATGGTTTGTGACTGTTGTTGTGGATTTTCATTGTTCTTATCCAAAATGGACATGTTCAAGTATGATACTATAATAAGACTTCAAATTGGATCTTCCTTTCCCAAGGGTTAGACTTCTGATTATTAGACGGTTGTAGAAGTTCACTGGTTTTGGTGATTATTGCCAACTATTTTGACAAAGAAATTCCTTGTGAGATGTGGTCATTGAAATCTCTGATTTTAGGTCATGCTCAGTTATTTTTTTAACAGACATTTCTCTACAGGAAGATACTAATGACAAAACACAAAATAAATAAAGGAGGATCAAAACAGCAACAAATATTTCTGTCCTATTCATTTTAGATTTTCTATTTTCAGGGATATGCCTTTGGTGCTTAAAGAGGGGCAATGAGACTAGAAAATTAATGCAAAGTAACACCTTATGAAATTTACTACTCTTTTCTAAGCAGACACCTTGTTCTGCACATGTATTTAACATTTTAAATTTTCCACAGTGGCTGGCAGGGAAAAAGTTGTAATTTCTCCAAGAATCTTCCCCCTCTTAGCTTTGCAGGTTTTCGGGGGCAGTTAGTGTTTATCTTTATCCTAATCTTTTGTTCCAGTTTAGTGATCACTTCTGTCCTGAGATCCAAGTTAGGCAAAACAATATTGGTAGAATACACAATGGCTTCCACAGACCTGCTCATTCCAGAATAAAAGAACAGAATTCTACCTGAGAAACGTGGTTTCCAATCTTTTCAAAGCTCTTACTATGGACTTTGCTAGAATTTTCTGTTGATTTTCCCAAGTTCAGAGATATTTTATTTCTGAAATTTTCTGCTACATGTTTATTTTTGATACTTTAGATCTGCCTAATACATCACTTTTTCTCGCTGTTCCTGCATGCCTTAGATCACAATGCTTTGCTACAAAATGAAAAATGCCTGGGGTGATAATTTAGAAAGAAAAACCCCCACTTAGCTGACAATCCGGAAGTCCCACGACACTAGCGTCAGTTTCTAGCGAGGGCCTCAGAGCCCAGAACACATGATGGAAAGAGGGCCCGCAAGGGAAGGAGCAAAGGGACAGTTAGTAAGGAAGCCACACTCAGCACTCTGAAACCCACTGTGCTCTCAGAAAACTTCTTATTCCTGAAGACAGAATCCTCAGTTATCTCATGAACTTCCCATCATCCGCGCACCATTACTCAGGGAATTAAGCTTCAGAATGAATTGTTGTGGAGACAAACAGCATGTGTCAAACCAGAGCACACCCCAACATTCTTTTATCATTTTCTAAGGAAAAATAGGAATCTTATCCACCACGACTCATTTAGAAGAAAACATTTTGGCACTTTTATGACTACAAGGAGAGACCAACAAGATCATTGCACTTCACACAATAATACCATTGTTTGCATGCATACACCCCAGTTCTCTCCACCTGTTTCCTGTGGTAACATAAAATAGCTTCACCCCACCTGCACAAAGTAGCAAGTGACAGTTCATAAAAATTTATGACGTTTTACTTCTGCATATGTAGTTACTAAATTACTAGTTTTTGTGTTTAATGGAGCAAAAAGTGACAAATGTACATCTATGCCCTTTAAGAACTGTGATTGGTGTTGCGATAAACATAAAAGATGATTTTGAACATGTTACTAAAACTTTCTGGTGGAACTAAATATATTAACGTCAACTATATATTTATTAAGAAAATATTGTTCATAAGATAATGATGCATTCCTATTTAATTTGTATATTTCCATGTATTTACTCAATTAAAATGTTTTATTTTTAACTCTATTTTTGAACAAAGCAAAAATAAAAGCAATGTGTCAGAAGGAACTGAAAATCAGTTGGATTATTACTGCTCAAAGGATCAAAAGGGCAGGTGTCATCTCATGATTTCAATAGCAAAAATAAAAATGGACCCTGAGCCTTTGTGACAGATGTCAAGCATGCTGACAACTGTTAAGAGGAAAATCACTTCCCTGGTCCTGCGTGAGGAGACGAAAGACGCGTCTGTTTATCTATGTCTTTGGCAGTTCATGTCCGCTGACTGGCGCAGCCGGTGAGGCTGAGGGCCCTCGATGGTCTTGCCTTCTCAGCACGCAGAGGTGTGCTGAGATGTCAGAGAGTGGAAGGGTGAAATCTAAGCTGATAAGTACTTGCATATGTTTTTAAACTCAAATATTAATATACAAGCTATTTCTGCCATACAACTTCTTAAAATTATCTAGTGGTAAACAAATAAGCCATCAAAGACTGAATGGTATATAATAAATGCATGGCAAGTAATTACTAAATTAATACATAAATGATAATCCACTAACATTAGTCTGTAACATATTTTACTGTCATCTGCAATAATACCATCCACTGGTGAAATGATTGTTAAATTCTACAATATTAAGAGAATAATTTTAATTATACACATACTATTGTTTATGCTCATGAAATTTTAAAATATTGTCATGAGAACAAATGTGCCGATACATTCTAACTAAATGTGGGCTTCCTTTTTCCTACTTATACATTTCCCCCACGTGTACATGTATTTGTGACCTAACAAGTACAGTACATAATAAAATGTAGGAAAATTTTACATGTTAGAAGATTTTAAAATATAAGAATTCATCGTAACAGATTTTCATAGTAATGCTCAGACAGCCACACAATGTCACGCAGGATCCTGTGGTATAGTTCAGTGACAGCTTGTTTTCATCTCACATTAGTGAGGAGCGCCAGGCCTCGAAGCCGCATTCCTGGGCTCACCCCCTCCTATTCCCGCCTCGGGGTCGGCTCCACAACCCTCCCAGCAGGCAGTGCTCTGCGCTCATCTCCGGCTACTGGGTGCCACTGTAGAGAAAGGGTGTTAGGACTCTGAGGAAGGGACATGCAAAGTACAACAGCAAAAAGGGCAGCCACGTGCTCGCGCAAGAGTACTGAGGCTGAACTGACCGGGTTGACACTTTGATACTAGAATTTTGTTCTCCAGAATCTGAAGAAAATAGAATTATGCTGTATAACCCAGTCAAACTGCCCGACCTCCTCACCAAATACAAAAAACAGTTTAAAATTTTTGACTGAAATGAAACATTCTACAGATGAAACAGAATACATGGTGAAGTGAGTGTATACTAAAAGAATTCTTAAAAATAACTCTCAGTGCTATCATAGTCAAAGAACTTGGTCAAAGATTATAATTAATAGGTACAAAGCTTACAAGGACATGATATAACATTGGAATAGAAAGATAAAATATAATAAAATGTCATTCTACATTTTTATTTTATGGAAAGATCAAAATCATATTTCATAGTAGAGTAATAGGAGAACAGCAGCAGTTGATAGATTACAATATTGTTATCTTTAAAGCTGTTTCTCAGAGCCCCAGTGGCGGGCATAGAAAGTTCCCAAATTGATACGAATTAGCACAAATCTTCCTTTTGAATGAACTAAGAGTCACTAGCGGTATCACTAACTTGCACTTTCCTTCCCCTTCCTCCTGTCCCCTTTCCTCCGTTCTACTTCCTACTTCCTTTTGAACAAGTTCTTCCAGTTTCACAACATCTATTGTACGTTTTAGACCTTTTATACTTTTTCAGTTTCTCACACCACGGTGACAACAGATGTTCATACATGTGAGTCTCATTTATTTCCTTTGTAAGTATAAAGTTGCCTCCATTTACCTATAACAGTCTCAGGTTTATCCAGTACTCCAGTGTATTGAAAGACTACATCTATTTTATCCATTATCTGGTTGATGGGCATTTGGGTTGTTTCCAAGATTTAGCTGTTATAAATTGTACTGCTATTAACACGGGTGCACATATATCACTGTGGTATGATGTTTTTAACTCTTCTGGCTTAATGGGACCTCTAATCCTAGATTTTTGAGAAATCTCCATACTGATTTCCAGGGTGGTACAGCAAGTTTCTTGATTTTATAGTTGAGACTCAGATATGGGCAATCCATATTATAGATGCTACATTTAATACTCGTACAGTCAACGTAAAGACATCATGAAATCTGCCCATAACTAGAAATGATAGTGAACTGCATATGGTGGGGTAAATTCCATGTTACATTCTCTATACAGAGCTTCTTTAATTGAAACTGTAAAACTTAAATTTACCCTTTGTTAAACCTTGTATTGCTCCAGTTTTTAGTAAAATTCTGACTGTATTGACTATGAAATGTCTCATTTCATAAATAGAATGGAATATACTGAAATAGACTTTACACATTTCCCATCATGGCAAGTTGCTGCGTCTGAACACTCAGATTCCCTGTGCCCTCTTCTTCTGTAGGTCACTTCCGGACATTACAATGGTCGTGGGGGCACAGTCATTTCCATGGCAGTATAAACACTTTGTAAATTTTTACCATAGAAACAACACAACACAAACCCATAGTCCTTTGATATCTGCTTCCTCCCTTACATGTCTCCTTCATGTCCAGAAAGAATTTCCCACACGGAGAGCTTCTGTTTACTTGGCTCTTACTGCGTGCCCCACCTCTTAGAATCATGGTTTTGTTTCTGCCAATGCAGTATGCTACTTTTGTATTAACTGTGCGCTGGGGAGACATATTCACTCCTTCAACACAGTTATTCAGTAACCCAGTATTCATCACACAGAAGTCAGGGGAGTTGTGGCCGTGAACTAAATAGACTTAGCTCATGTTTCTGAAAAGGACAAAGGGTGCGTGCAGAGTGAATCATAGCAATGTACCTTTGTGGTGATCAACCTAATACGTGAGGGCAGGAAATCACTCCTTGGAGAAAAGCATTAACCTAATGACCTAATCTCTGCCTAAACTCTCCAGAATGGCTCAGCGCTGCCATACATGGGCCGAGCCTCGCCGTGAGTATTGGGTGAGACAAGATAATCATTACTGTTTTATTATTACTAATGGATCTTAAATAGCAGGAAAAATGAGGACTATCTAACTTCAACTGCCTATATTCTGTAGACCTTTCAGAGAGAAATCACACAGAAGCATGAGAAAAATGCAGAATACCAGGCACCATACCAAATTTCCAAGATCAAAATGCACATTTTTCAAATTTCCCCAATTGGTTTAAATGAACACTAAAGTTGAACAAGCACTAAATAACAGAAGAGACCTACTTGGAGAATATATAATACATCTCAAATATTGCACATCACTATTTAAGGATTACTTTAATTCTTCGATGCTATCTTTGCTTAGTATGATTTCTATAGCTGGCATTTTGAACTCCTCTGTTAGCTAGTGTAACCCTTAGCTACAAGGGCCACAGAAGCCAGAAGCTCGGGCATGCACTCTTGGCACTATTCCTTCAGCAGCCCAACAGCCTCACCGCTACTTCTCTGATTACTTCAAACAGTTACTAATGTACAGGAGGCTTTTTGCCTTCGAGCAGGGAGAAAGAGAAAGGGAATTTGCCACACTAAGCTTTTGTTTTAGTCAGAGAGTGGCAGCGTCTGCCAAAGTATTCCTATCCCCAAACATATCTTCTTTTCTATACACTCTTAGTGAGTAATGTGACTACAGTAAGATGCAAGAGAAAACGGAGAAGGGCTGTGCAGCCGTCCGGGCCGCGTGGAAGAGCGTAACGAGAGAAAATGGTCAGCAGTGTCTTTGGAGCAGAAAACTAGACGTGGCGCTACGTTATCCCAGAGAGAGCTTCTAAACTTTCAATCAATAGTTAGAATAATCACATCCGCTACAACTATCAACAACCTTTCCAATATCGCCATGCTTACTCGGGTCATTGCAGTTGTACTCTCAGTAGAGAATCTAAGGAAATGCGTCTCCCACGTGTCTTCAGTGCTTTAGGTAATTTCTGGAAGTTAAATGACACGGCATGGGCACAAACAGCATGCAAACTGCATGCTCTCTGTGCTTAAAGTAAAACCAGAGGGAATGTATTTGTGGTGGACAAACCCTGTGTTGCTGTTTACTAACAAGTATGCTGATATTTTTTGAGATCTTTACAAAATGATACACATGACAAGAAGTGCTGATGGATGTCTCCAGCTGGCAGTCAGAAAGCAGCAGGGATGCCCAGCCTAACAGAATTCCAGGCCACACCTTGGATCCCAGCCTTGAAGGGAACCAGGCACACCAGAGCCACACGCGGAAGCAGGGTGGTCCCAAAGGTCTGCCGTCCAAGTTGTATGCATATGCTAATGCACCCTGGAGTTTAAAAGTATATTCTGACATGTTTCACTTGTATAATACCTGCTGAGAGGTTTACTCAAAAGTATTTTGTCCATTATCTTGAAAGTAGATCAGCTCTGACCACAAAATGTCTCTATCAGTGTTCACAGTGTCTTTTCTGCCCAGAGAATTAATCTCCAGAGATGTTTGCTTTAAGAATGAACTCAAAAGTTGGGGTGCTGAGTGTTTCTGTGTTGCGCACATGTAAAGTCTTTTTTACAAACAAAACCTGTCACAGGAACTTTGTTTAGAAGTGTATCATTTGAGTGGACTTTGCTTTAATTCACACTTCAAAAAATGGCTCTATTAAAGCGTGGGTATGTACCTGGTAAGAAAATTAGTAAGTTAAGAAGGGGCAAATGCTGATCATGAGGCACGGACACAGGGCAAGTGAGTGGTGGGCAAATCCTCATCTCCACAGTTGATTCATTAAAAGGAGATTTATAGCAGATGATTCTTTATTACTTCCAATTAGCACATCATTAAAGTAAACCCGTCAATTGTACTTTTATCCTAACTAGGAGCAAGTGCACTTTCTGCACAGGCATTTGCACCATCAAAGCTGCAGACCTTGTTCTGAGTGTCCAGTTCACTTATTCCCATTGTGTGGACCCCTCACTGTTTGCACTCAGCTAACACAGAGAATAGAGGAATATTTTAGAGCAAAGAGCTTTTATTGCCTTAAGCAAGTGAAAGCCATTAAAACGGTTAAAATAAAAATCAAGAAAATTAATGCTTAAGTTGCTATAAGTACCTTTTTTAAAAGAAGTTATTCCCAGAAAACAGAAAGAAATTGTCATTCTTGTATATGGAATACAATTTAAGAAACTGAATAGTTCTCCTACTTGTGTATGATTTCATTACTTTCTTTAAATTATTAAATTCCAGGAAGTCACTATGCCTACCCATGCTAAATATCAACAAAATATATTATTAAACCTAAGTAAAATCAGGATGACTAAGCAGTTTGCATCATGTCTTGTATATGAAGTTAATTATTCTTACCAAAGCTTGAAATAATAACCTTACTTTTGATTCTATCTGTACTTACAATGTGACAATAAATGTTTGTCATTAATGGTGTTTAATAATCTTAGACATTCTTAGCTTCAGGATTGAAGAGTTTCAGAGAGCAGTAGTCATGGCGACCACATATACGGTGCTATTTCTAAGCCAAGAGAGAGAGTGCTCTTGGACCAGCAGGAAGGCAATGCTACATTAACACTTCGGACAAAAAATTATTGTGCCAGTTACTAAACTGGTATTTCAGCTAATGATTTCTGCAGGTGTTTAGTTTCTCAAGAGTTTGTGTACTTATGAACCACTTCCAAGGAAACATGTAACAGGTTTGCTCATGAATTTTGATATTCAAACATGCTTAGAACAAGTAAACAGTATACCAAGAGAATAAATTTGGAGTGATTTGTACTACAAGCAGCAGTTCAGAGGAAATACTGTCAATAGACAATAAAAAAGCTATAAACAACCTACTGAATTTCATTTTGTATGTTTATTCATTGTCAACCAACATTATCAAATGTAAACAGCATCAGTGATGAAATACTCTTCCCACAAAGCATGGACAATATCTAGTCCTTGCCTTGGAAAATCCCTGAAGAAGGCATTAAGCTGGGGTCCCTGAGCCACTCATTTATCCAGTGTCATTTGTTCACCTTTACCAATGAAGGGTGAGTAGTACTCAGCATGGAGCCAAAATTATTAAACATTTTAAGAAAGACCACGACTAGGCAAAGTAAAAATATAATAACCATGGAGAAGCTATTGATAAGTAAAGTCTTTGAAATATAGTTATTTCAAATTGAAAAAGGAACAAAAATACATTTTAATATTACTATAAACACCATACACTTTTATGTAATTGTGTTATATAACAAATGAGTTTTAATGTTGGAGGACACAGTGACACGTTGGCTCAAGAACAGGACAATAGGGCACAGTTTTGCTTCTGTTGACTCTGCACCTGGTGATGACCTCAGACACAGCCATCTCCCCCAGATCATAGAAGGAATTAAGCTCTTGAACTACGGTACCCCTGCAGCACCATTATAAACAAAACAACCTAATCTATTTATTTTATATCTTTTAAAATTATTATTATTTTACTCGGGTAGTCAGTGTGCATTTTTGAACTTGGAAAATATTTGAAGAAAAAGTAATACAGGATTACAGTAAAAGTAGGAAGTATGGGTAAAGAAATGAAAATTTATGAAACATCTCCTCACATGTTGGTGAGGCAGGTGCACCCCTTCAGATGTAATGTACTTCTACATGCGGCAGAATGTTCAACGTGTGGATATTATTTTATAAGCGGTGCTCCCCAGAAAGTAACTGCAGTGGTACCTTGGTTCACCAACGTAATTCACTCCAGGATTCTAGGGAACATGGCTGCTGTAGAGTACAGATGGGCAAGACCACCATACTCGTTTTCATCACCAGTTGCAGAGCTCACAAGTGGAAGCAAAACTTTGCCAATTTCTTCTGTTCAGGAACTGAACTGTTTGTAAAAAGAACTGTTTGTGAACAGAGAGGCTACTTACACGTACCTTTATTCATCAAAGAACACTATCTCCCAATAGTGTATTTCACAATTACATTGAGTTGCTTCATATTATTATGTTAAACATTTGAACTTCATACGTTACACTCATTATTAAAATACTATAAATATAAATGTTTCTATATATTTCTAGAAAATTTTGTTACACTCATTTATATTTATTTTAATAGAAATTACTTGGAATCAAATTTTCATACTAAAGGATAGGTGATCCACTTTGTACATTTTTTATAGTAACCTCATATCAACATTGAATTTCCACAGGATTTGCCAGGAACTGTAAAAATACATTGGAAGAAAAAATGAATTCATTAATTTTGTAAAATAAGCAACAAAATGAAATAAATGATTGTCTTATAGACAACACTGTCAAGTTAATAAAGGGATTACATTTGATATTTTAAATTTTTTCTTTCTAATGTATGTGTATATTAAATTGTCTTACTTCATAAGAAATTCTAGGGGTAGGTGGAGCTAGGCCCACAAAGCAGCATCTAGGTGGCCCCTTTGCCTGCATGGAACTCTGGGCAGGTGAAGCGTGTGCATGCTCTGACCAAGATCTCTGGGCAGGGAGGACCTCTGACCACAAAGCAGCATCTGAGAAGCCTTCTGAGCAGAACTCTTGGCAGAAAGCTTAAGGGACATTTTCCCGAAGAGAGGGAGTCATCGGAGCAGCCTTTGCAATGGACCTTTGCCTGGTGAGCTGCCTGGGTAATTTGTAGCTCAATACTTTGCATCTGATAAGCAAAATGACAAGAAAGAAGAGCAAAATGCAGACTCAGAACTCAAACCCACCCAGAACAAGTCCTAGACGCAATGATAAGAAGAAGTAGGAAGCCACATACCTGCAATTTCTGAAACGATCACATCTGAAGTAAAGGAACAACTCCATCAGGCCATATAAGAGATTAAAGCAGAAATAACCCACATACCTGCTATTTTTGAAATGATCACATCTGAAATAAAGAAAAAACTCCATCAGGCCATAAAAGAGATAAAGCTGAAATAATCTCTCAGGCAAAGAAGGAAGCGAAAACAATAATGGAAGAAATGCTCTGCACACATAGAGAAGAAACAGAAAAAAGAATACAAGAACATAGGAAACAAATGGAAACGTTACATGAACAATTTAGGAATGAATTACCACAAATGAAACAGGCTGAAAGAGATTGCCAGGAAATGAAAACTTCCACTGAAAGCTTGCAAAACTGCTTAAATGAAACCAAAGATAGAATTTCAGATCTTGAAGACAGCATGGCGAATAGTGAGCATGAAAGGATCTCATAAAGTCATCAAGGATCCAGGAAAAATCAATCCAACAGCTCCAAGATGAGGCAAAAAGAAATAATATCCGAGTAATAGGAGTCAGTGAAATAGCAGGAGACAACACAAATGATATAAAAAGAATATTTGCTGAAATAATAGCAGAAAATTTCCCAAGCACAGTAAAAAGTACTGAAGTACAGTTAATTGAGGCATATAGAACCCCAACGAGCCATAACACAAACAAAACCACACACAGACATATAATAGTCAAGATCCCAGACATCCAGCAAGAGAACACAATATTAGAAGTGGCTAGAGAAAAGAAACAGATAACCTATAAAGGAAAGCCCATCAGAATCACAGCAGACTTCTCAACGGAAACCATGAAATCAAGAAGAGCTTGGAGTGAGGTATTACAGATTCTGACACAAAACTGCATCCAACCTAGACTGATGCATCCTGCAAAAATTTTCCTTCAAATTCAATGGAGAAATAAAATATTTTCACTACAAAGAACAACTGAAGAACTTCATGAGTGCCAAAACAGCATTGCAAAAAGCACTAAAAGATATTCTAGGCAGAGAAAATAGTGACCACAATCTCAAGAACAACAATAGAAAGGAACCCTCAAACAGAACAAGCAAGTAAACAGATAGCAAAAGTAGGAAAACAACAGGTAAACAGCATGACAAGAATAAGCCAATATATAACCTTTATAACCATTACTGTAAATGGCCACAATTCACCAGTCAAAAGAAACAGATTGGCAAATTGGGTTAAGAAACATAATCCAAAGATATGCTGTATACAGGAAACACATTTTACTCAAAAGGAAATCCGCAGGCTGAAAGTTAAAGGATGGAAAACAATTCTCCATGCAACAGGTTTGCAAAAAAAAGCAGGGGTAGCTATTATGTTTGCAGACAATGTAAACTTCAAGCCAAAAACAATCAAAAGAGATGAAGAAGGCCACTATATACTAGCTAGGGGAAAGCTGCAAGAGGAAGAGATAACAATCCCAAACACTTATGCACCAAATAATGCAATACCAAACTTTACAAGTCAAATCTTAACAGACATGAAAAATCAAATAATTAATAACACTATTGTAGTAGGGCACCTAAACACCCCTCTGACCCAAAGAGAGGTCAACTGGACAAAAACTCAGCAAAGAAATAACAGACTTGAACCAAAGGTGTGAACAAATCAACTTAGTAGATGTATACAGAGTGTGCCACCCCACAACATCAGAATACACATTTTTCTCAGCTGCACATGGGTCCTTCTCTAAAATTGACCACATTCTAGACCATAGAGCATATCTACCTAAATGCAAAAAACTAAAATTATCCCATGCATATTATCTGACCACTGTGCAATGAAATTGGAAATTAATGACAAAGAGAACTCCAAAAACTGAATAAACACTTGGAAATTAGACAACAACCTCCTGAATAACCAGTGGGTCACACAAGAAGTTAAAGAAGAAATTTAATAATACCTACAAACAAATGAAAATGCAAATACAACTTACCGGAATTTGTGAGATGCAATGAAAGCAGTCTTCAGAGGGAAATTTAAAGCAATGAACTCATACATACAGAAAAAAGAAAGAGAACAAATAAATAGCCTAATGTTGCACCTCAGACTTTTAGAAAAAGAGCAACAAGCCAAACCAAAAGCACAAAGAAGGGAGGAGATTATAAAACTCAGGGCAGAAATTAATGCAATTAAGACAAAGAAAATTGTACAAAAAATAAGTAAATCAAAGAGTTGGTTTTTTGAAAGAATAAATAAAATTGATAAACCCCTAGCCAACCTTTTCAAAAAAAGAAGGGAAAGAACTCAAATTCGTGCAATAAGGAATGACAAGGATGAAATCACCACAGATCCCACAGAAATTCAAATGATCATTAATACCTACTTTGAAAATCTTTACTCCTGTAGGATAGAAAATTCAGAAGAAATGGACAGATTCCTAGAAATGTACAAATTACCAAAATTGAATCAGAAAGATTCAGAAATCCTGAACAACCCAATATCAATTAATGAGATTGAAAATATCATTAAAAACTTATCAACAACAAAAAAAGTCCAGGCCCTGATGGATTCACAGCAGAATTCTATAAAACATTTAGAGAAGATCTAATGCCAACACTCCTCAAACACTTTAATGAAATTGAAAAGGAAGCAACTCTCCCTCCCTCATTTCTGGAGGCAAACATTATACTGATACCAAAACCAGAGAAAGAACCAACCAAGAAAGCGAACTATAGGCCAATCTCTCTAATGAACATAGATGCAAAGATACTCAGCAAAATACTAGCAAATAGAATGCAGCAAATCATAAGGAAAATTATACACCATGACCAGGTTGGATTTATTCCAGGAATGCAGGGATGGTTCAATATTCACAAATCAATTAATATAATATACCATATCAATATAGCCAAAGACAAAACCACATGATCATCTCAATAGATACAGAAAAGCTTTTGATAAAGTCCAACATGCATTCATGTTAAAAAAAAACCCTAGAAAAAATAGGAATAGATGACCTCTACCTCAATCTGATCAAAGCCATGTTTGACAAACCAACAGGCAACATCATACTAAATGGACAAAACTGAAAAGTTTCACTTTAAAGTCAGGAACAAGACAAGGATGTCCATTGTCACCACTCCTATTCAACATAGTTCTGGAAGCATTAGCCAGAGCAATTAAACAAGAGAGAGAAATAAAAAGAATAAGGATAGGAAAGGAAGAAGTTAAACTATCACTATTTGCAGATGACATGATACTTTACATGAAGGACCCCACAAACTGCACAAGAAAACTCCTGGAATTAATTGACAAATTCAGCAGAGTAGCTGGATACAAAGTCAACACCCCAAAATCAATAGCATTCCTATACACGAACAACAAACAGACTGAGAGAGAAATTGAGGAAACCATACCTTTTACAATAGCATCCAAGAAATTGAAATATTTAGGAATCAATCTAACAAAGAATATGAAATTATTCAGTGAAAACTGCAGTACTCTGAAAAAAGAGATCAAAGAGGATTTCAATAAATGGAAAAACATCCCCTGCTCATGGTTAGGAAGAACCAACATTGTGAAAATGGCCATACTACCAAAATTGTTGTAGAGATTCAATGCAATTCCCATTAAACTACCATTAGCATACCGCACAGATCTAGAGAAAACATGCCTTAAATTCATCTGGAACCTAAAGAGACCCAGAATAGCAAAAGCAACACTGGGCTACAAGGACAAGTCAGTTGGAATCACAATCCCTGAACTGAAATTACACTACAAAGCTACTGTAATAAAATCAGCCTGGTACTGGCTCAAAAACTGAACTAAGGATCAATTGAACAGACTGGAAGATAAAGCCACAACCACAAACACACTCAGCCACCTAATATTTGACAAAGGAGTCAAACAAGCTCACTGGAAGAAAGATGGCCTCTTCAATAAATGGTGCTGGAAAAATTGGCTTGCCACTTGCTGAAAATAGACCCAAGTCTATCACCATGCACCAAACTCAAGTCAAAATGGATCACAGATCTCAACATTAAAACAGTAACTCTAAATCTATTGGAAGTGAAAGTAGGTAAAAATCTTGAAGACATAGGAGTAGGCAGAGAGTTCATGAACAAAAATGAAACTTCAAGGGAAACAATTCAAAGAATCAATAACTGGGACTTCATCCTACTGAAAAGTTTTTGCACATCTAAAGAAATCACCAGCAAAGTAAAAACAAAACCCACAAATTGGAAAAAAATCCTAGCTGGCTGTACCTCAGACAAAGGTCTTCTATCTAGAACATACAAAGAATTAGAAAACATGTACCTGTCCAAATTCAAAGACCCAATCCAGAAATCGGCATCTGAGATGAATACACCCTTCTCAGATAAAGAAATACAAATGGCAAATAAATATATGAGAAAATGTTCTACATCTTTAGTCATTTGAGAAATGCAAATAAAAAGAACATTGAGATTTCATCTCACCCCAGTAAGATTGGTCAATATTAAGAAATTATCCAATAACTAAATGCTGGCGAGGTTGTGGAGAAATAGGGACTCTAGTGCACTGCTGATGGGATTGCAGACTGGTGAAACCACTGTGGAGAGCAGTTTGGAGATTTCTCAGCAAACTAGGTTTAGAGGTTCCATTCAAACCAGCTATTCCCCTTCTGGGTATTTTTCCAGAAGATCTGAAAACATCATAGCACCATGATATATGTGCATCCATGTTTATAGCAGTGCAATTTGTAATAGCTAAATTGTGGAAGCAACCCAAATGTCCATCCACAGAAGACTGGATTAAAAAACTGTGGCATTTTTATATAATGGAATATTACTCAGCTATAAAGAGGGGCAGATTTGGAGCCTTTGTAGGCAAATGGTCACAATTAGACACCATACTCATAAGTGAAATAAATCAGAGGTACATATGCAAGCAATGTATCGTGTCACTGGTGTAAGAACCTGAGGGTGGGAATATAAACTAAGAGGTGTGAAGGAAATCTGTTGAAAAGTAAAGAACAGATGCGATGAGGGAAAGGAGAAAGGGAAGAAAGAGGAAAATATGTATGTATGTATGTATGTATGTATGTATGTATGTATGTACATATGTGCAGGATGGCTAACATGGTTCCACTATTGTCTTACATCACTTTATGGTAAGGAATAGCTGATGACTGGTTGTTTGATCAATCTTGTATGTGTATATGTGTTTTCCTGAGCATACACTTTGAAGTTATCAATATGCAATGCAACAAGTATTGTTGGTTTCCTGTTGCTTTGTCTATAATTCAATTTTGATTATACTGTTACTGTGCTACTTTGTGTCTCTTTGTTAATGCTTTCCTCTTTTTCATTGATGTTGTTTTTTCTTTTACACTTTAAAAAATAAAAAAATTATTAAAAAAAGAAATTCTAAGTAAACACAATTTTCCAAAATTGAGCCAAACATGATTTATAGAGGGGAAATACAAGCAACATTTTAAAATTATTCAAGTATTTATAATATAAAATAATATAAAATGCATGTGAACATTTACAGAAAAATGTGTGCTTACATTTGTGTTGTTTTTTAATTAATTTTATTGTACACTTTTGTTTTACATAAAAATCACATTCATCCTCGGGAATTTGTACTTGCACATAATGTATCTTTATTTGGTTTTTCCCTATTTTCCTCTCCCTCTTCAAATATTCTTCCCCTTCATTCACAAAGATTTTGTTTCCATTTTTTTCCTTTTACTCTCTTGTTTTCTTCCCCTTTCCCTTCCTCCCACCCCGTCCCTTGTTCCCCTTCCATTTTGAACAAAATGTAAAAATGTTGATTTCTTTAGTATACATTTAATATGAATTTTAATGTTTGATGCATTGTGTAGTATAATCCACAAAAGTATGATTGAACATACACTGCTAAGATTTATGGTGGCCCAAGGTGTGCATATTTTAAGGCTGTTATACAAAATTCTTATCAGAAGATTTTCTTCCTTTATGAATAGCTTGAATAGCTTTTTTAACAAACACATATCAGTAGAATAGATTTCACTTCTGCGTTTCATGCATATCTTCTTCTCCCTGGTGGCAATGCTCTGGGAGACTTGCATGTTCAGCAGAATGGTTCTTTAAGGTAATGAACTGCTAGCTGGGTTTGGTGGCACAGCCTGTAATCCCAGCAGCCAGCAGGCTGAGGCAGGAGGATTGCTGAGAGTTCAAGACCAGCCTGGACTACAAAGTGAACTCAAGGCCAGCCTGAATTGCATTAGGAGACCCTGTCTCAAAAAGACAAAAAAATAAAAAAGTAATGAACTGCTGATAAGGTAGTAACACATTCTGTTGCAGAGGAATGATGATAGTTGTCCACTTAGAATAGAAACTTTTTTATCTTCCAGATTTTAGTTGGATGAATAAATCATACTAAATTCTGATAGCAAAGGGAATGGAAAAATAATGCAAATGGAAGCAAAATTTTAACTCATTGATATACATATTTTCATGTCAGTTGATTTCTTTTTAACTCAGAAACTCAATTTATTGACTTTCAAACCTAACAAAACTAAGAGGTCTGAGCAAGTGTTTTACAAGACCCTACCTTATAACCACTATGACATTCACTAAGGAAAAAATCTGGAATATTTCACAGATCTGCAAGTCATCCTTACATAGGACCATGCTAGTTGTCACTTGATCATTCCAGTGTTATTGTATGTGATGCTCAATGAAGCCCTTTTCCAGAAAATGTTTCAAAGAGAGAAATGCTATCAATGTATGAAATAAGCATTGTTTAGTCATAGGATTGACCCGTCATTAACTGGTTAATTTCTTTACCATTAATATATGCATCTTATCTGGTATCTTTTGTCATTTAAATCTTGATTAGCTCTGAGGGCCTCTGAAGGAGGTATCATAGCATCACTCTGCTTTGGAAGCGGTGCTGCTAAAAGTCTGTCCCGAGCCAGGAACAGGGCGAATAAAACAAGAACGTGTGGGAAGGCAAACGGACACGTGTTTGTTGAATGGTGAGAAACAGACTAAAGAAACGACGACAAGTTACGTCTCACGGACCATGACT
Source organism: Dinomys branickii (assembly GCA_004027595.1). Taxonomy (NCBI): domain Eukaryota; kingdom Metazoa; phylum Chordata; class Mammalia; order Rodentia; family Dinomyidae; genus Dinomys; species Dinomys branickii. The sequence goes on from PVLD010001374.1 coordinate 21,896, forward strand.
TTGTTCAGCCTTTAAATGGAATCTGCCTGCTTTTCCTTGTTCCTGACTGCGCTGCTGACATTTGCGTGGATTACTTTTCTGCCTCCAACATTCTCGTACGCTTTTTCCCTGCATCCGTATTCCTGGGCGTGGGATCCAGTCATTCATCTTCCCCACATAATGAATCACTTTTTGTCATTTCTTTAAATTGTTTCCTAATAAAAGTCTTACCTTTCTACATCTTTATTTTATCCATTTGTGGCCAATGTATACATTAGTCAGAGCATCTAGGTCATAGTCACTCAACCTTGGCAGTATTAGAGATTTTGGAGCAAACAAACTTTCTTTTGAAAATGTTCTTCTAAGCACTGAAAATGACTGGTGGTGTCCTGGTGTTGCACCAGGACTTGTAAAACACTTGTCCTGTTGTATTAGCATATAAGTAGATCTCACCAAGTGTTGGCAGCAAAATTGACCCAGACTTTGGCAAAAGGCATCAGATTATATACAACAGTCTTGGATTAGAGTCATTGATGTAGACCTACTTGTCTACTGTATTTATTGTCTTTTTGTGTGTGTGGTACTGGGGATTGAACTCATGACCTTGTGCTTGCCAGGTAAGTGCTTATTTCACTGAGCTATACCCCCAACCCCTATATTTATTGTCTTGAAAGCTAATCATTCCCTCTTTAAAGTATCCTCTCTTTGAAAGCAAACATCACTTTGCCTGTCTCCTCTCTTTACTGTCAAGCTCATTTCAGGATACAACTCTAGAACCAACTGATACAAGTTTTCTCTATATATTACATTAACCTAAAATGATATTGTCCTCAAATGGCACTGGATATTGAAGGTTCATGGTTAAATTTATCCTGAGGAAATGCTGTGACCAAGGTTTGCTGCCTCCCACAAGCTCAGCATCTTACCTGGCAGGGACCTTATCCAGTCTTCTGCTGAGATGGGGGTACAAAGTTTGGCTGGATTTCTGAGGCTGTCCCCTCTTTCAGGAGAGGTGATCCCAATTTCTAAATGTCTGACATTACTGGTTCTCAGCCGTTATAACTGCATCGGGTCCACTGTCTTCCCCTGCATGAATCTGTACTCTGACTCTCAGAGCGATTTTTTCAGGTGCAGCCTTTATTAAACCTCCCTAACACATCTGTGGGGATTCCAGCCTTTACAGAAGAACAGCTAAAGAGTGAGTTTCATTTTTGTGCCCCAAAAATAAAAAGTAGAAAATACTCCACCAATTCAGTATCTGTAGGGAGATAAAAACCCTTCTTAAAAGCAATGTTTTTAAATTGAAAAGATATTGCAGTTATAAATCTAAGAATGAAAATATCAGTGGTTGCAAGACAATTTTCTTAAGATGCACAGTAAGTCAAAATGGTTCCTTAACTGTTTAAGAACAATGACACTTATTATTAGCATGAATTGCTTTTCATTCGAAAAGTTGAATATTTCAATCAAAACATGGCCCAGTGAGAATCTTGAGTTTGACAAAAAATACCTTAACATACATTACGATATAAGAAATAATACATTAAGATATTTGATGAATAAACTATTCAAATTTCACAAATATTATTAATATCTCTACTACCAAATATTACACACCTTAGTTGTGATCACAAGTCAGTCTAATATCATCTATAATATGAAATTCTATATTTGCATTATCTATGTAGTTTTTATTCTTTAGACCCAGTTTTCTGGTCGTGTTGATATTTATACATATACATTGCTTATTCTTAAATTTCAAAATACATTTTTAATGAAAAATCCCTTACTATCCTACTAATGCTAAGCAATAAAATTAACATTAACATATCAGAACAAAGGCAAAACAAGATAAAATGTATGGAATTGGGGGTTATAAATATAGCACAAATTCACTAATGAGTATTTTAATTATCACATGAATTCACACATACAGTTGTTCAAAAAGTGTGTACATCTTCACTACAACAATAGTGAGTTACATATATTTGCTGTGCTGCACTCATATGAATGATATTTTTGTGTGTGTGTCGATGTCTCTTTGACATTCTCATTCACTCCCTTTGGGTGTACACCCTGTAGGCTTGATGGGTCATATAGTAGTTTTATTTTTAAATTTTTGAGGAACCTCTATTCTACTTTCCAGAACTCTTGTCCTGATTTGCACTCTTATCCACAGTGCATAAGGCCCCCTTTGCTCCACACGGCCCCCAGCACTCCTTACCTTTAGTCTGCTCAAAACGCCCCATTGATGCACGGATGAAGGCAGTGCGATCTTATTGCCTGTGTGAGCGTGCTTGCAATGGCTTGGTTGTCTTTCTATGCCACATGCATCCATTTATGCAGCACGAAACCGTCTCATGTGCACATACACTGAGTTAACCCCTCCTAATTAGCATCACCTACCCCCAAGAAGATCCAAACAGGAGAACAACGCAGATTATGCAGGAAACTTGGTGGAAATACTCGTGAGCCCCATTAGAAGCTGAAGTTATGTGAACAGGTATATCTGTTCAGGCTGTTTTTTTTTTTTTTTTTTTTTTTTTTTTTTGTTCAGGCTGTTAATTACTTATATAGGAAAGGAAAAATGCCATGTTTACATGTAGTAGGCCTCTTGGGAAGAGATGAATTGTTAGATCTCTCTGATACACAGGGCCTGTTTTAACACTCTCTGGTTTTGGTCTTGTGAGCCTACTCCCACGCCCACACCTTCCTACAAGCCCCCAAGCACGTACACACACACACACACACACACACACACACACACACACACACTGAAGAAACCATATTTACTGATGGGTGTGGTCCTCATCTGTCGCCTTCGCGTCGGGGAGGGAAATCCCTAATGAAATGGAGTTCTCGGTCCTCTGCGAGCGCGCGTAGGTTTCTTCCACGTTTCTCTTCTCCCCTCCCGCCGCACCTCTTCCTCTTGCACACGTGCATCCCATTGCATTTGATTTCTCGTTCCTTCTGGTTCTCTTTTCTCCTCCCTCACAGCGCCTTAATCCTGCACTTCTCACCTTTAGTGCTTTTCTTGATCGCTTCTCCTTCCTGCCCGGACCGCCTTATTTTCTCTTTCGTAATTCGCTGAAGCTCACGGGCCTCCCTCCTTGTTAACTTCCTTGTGTTGGCTGTCTGCTCTCGTTCAACGCGCCTGATACCCTCCGCTTTCCTGGCTTTCTCGCTTCCACTCTTGTCCTTAGATCTACTGACTTCTGTCGCCTCTGCTCACATACCTGTGACTCACACGTCATTTCTCTCCCTCAGGACTCTCCGTCTCTTGCTCTCTCGCCCTCCCACGCCATGTGCTGATGACCGGGAGAAAAGGAACACGAGGCCCAGAACAACGCAGCCTTCTCTCTGGAGGGTGGGACCTATTTTGGCCTTCTAGCGAGCTGGTGAGGACACAAGATACGCTTTGGGGAAAAGAAAGTTTTCTTTTAAGGCTTGGACACTATAAATTATTTTTATTTGTTTGTGGTTTTGGTACCAGGAATAGCACTCAGGATATAATTTAGTTTTACTGTCTTCTGCGTGGCATACACACAGCCAAGTTAATAATAAGTAAAATTATTATTTCCAATGCATCTTTTTTAAGTGTATAAGTCTCTTGGAACCCAAACAAATACGTATTTATATTATGTCTATGTCCTCATCTATAAGCCATATATATGTATATGTGTGTGTGTGTGTGTGTGTATATATATATATATATATATATGACCTAAATAAACACTAAATAAAAGTATTACACATGTCAATCTAAATAGATATACTGATGAAATATTTAAAAAATACATGTGTAGTTACTGCTGGTTTTTTATATATGTTTTCCTAGGTACATTAAAAGGTAAATCTCTTATCATTTTATTGCTATCATTCTTACACACTATTTGAAACAGAAATTTTCTGTTGTTTGTGTCTGTGAGAGAGAGAGACAAAGAAAGAAGGAGACAGGGACAGAGACAGAGTTAAGTCTGTAGTTCATGCTGCCTTTGAACTCCAGGCCAGTCTCAATCTTGTGGCAATCCTCCTGCCTCAGCCTCCTGAATGCTGGGGTTATGGGTATGGGGCACCCCCACCGGCAATTCTTCTCACGTACAACAGAAAATAGCTTTGAAGTCCCACTGCTCAGGTTATGGACACATAGCTTCCCAGGCACGGCTGTGAGATGCCCGCGAAAGAGCAGTGACGGCAGAAGAGAAAAACATACACGGAGCAAAGTCTACGAAACATCCTTTCTCTAAGGAAAAAGGAAAGATTTAATCTGAATATTTTATGGACTCATTTTTGCTTGCTGTAAAACGTTGAGTGTTGCTATCATCTCCGCCATGCCAACACACGCCTGCGCTCCTCACAGTGAATTTCTTCCTCATTTGTATGGTTTCACTCTTTGTAATTTTCTAATGTGAAGCTGCTTCTCTTTTTCTCGGCAGTGATAGAGAAATGTCTTATTGCATTGTCTGTCTGTGGGTCACATGTGTTTCATGAGGATGTAAAGAAATAAAGTGGAATGAAGTACACATTATATTTTAAGAGCTTGAAAATCTACACAATTAGTTGTTATGTTTCAGGAACAAAATAGCATTATGAAGATATTCAGTGTAATCTCTTCTTTGCTACTTTTTACTATGTGACTTTTTTTGTTATAAAAATTGATTGAGATGAGCTGTATCACATCACTCCAAATATATTTCTTGTTTGTCTCCAGTACACTGAGTGAACAGAAATGAAAGACATCTCAAACTTTAAAAGCTCATTTTACCAAAACTCATAACTTATGGTGGCTATAAAATGAAAATATCATAACTGATCAAGGTAGCAGTTATATAGCAGAAATTCCAGATATTTTTAAAACACCAAAAATTGTCACAAATTGGACTAACAATTCATACTGACTTTCCATAGTAATTTGGTTGCTGTTCTGAAATATATTTGTTGTTATCTTAGATTTCAGTAAGGATAACAGAGCCATGTCTCAATAAGTTTGTGGATAGTTGTCTACAAACAGGCATATTTGCCAATACTGACTGTCTTAACCATTGCACATCAAAATGTGAAAGAAATATTTTCTCTCTGCTTTTGCGACTGGAACTTTCTGAGAAGAAGAGTGATATAGACCTGGAATACCCAAACGGAAGCCCTTTTGAAAAAGGATCTGCTGTGTAATACTAGAAAGAGATCTACACATCAACATTATATCTGCAAGTTTCAAAACATGGAGATTTTCTTTTGATAACTCTGATCAGTCTAGTCAGGGAGAATAATGTTCAGAATGACTTTCCAATTAGCTGAAGCTTATTCTGTATCTCCCTCTCACAGTTCCAAATTTACTCTTCCTAAATATTTGTGCCTTTGTCTTATTTTATTAATCTTATTTGGGCCTTTGTTGAATAAAAATATATACATATGTTCTCCGCGTCTCAAGGTACAAGGTTACTATCAGCTGGTCTGTGTCAGCCCTGATCTTATCTCTAGTGATGTTCTAACATCGTGGTACTAACTTTGGCCAAAGTAGGAAATGAATGAAGTAATGATTAATTAGACCTGCATTAAAAGTGGAGACAGATAAAAAGACCAGCAGAGCATCAAAGGACCAGTTGAGCAAACTCATCAATTTTCCTCCGAGAAAATATGTACATTTGTGCCTTTTGCACTGTATCCATTACAGTGTTTGTCCTTCTCTGCCGTTGAGCATGGTAAGGAATGTGGCGGGTGGCGACAACTGTGTGACTAGGGAGGTCTCAGCATCCTCTTGTACAGGGTGTTGGCTCTGCAGAGACCTACATCTTTTGTACGTTTTCTGACGATTAGATGACCAAGAGCATCCTGTGCCATGAGCACTGCAACCTTGAGCCTCCCTGACACTTGTCTCTGCTTGTTTCTCTGGATAACTGAATTTTTAAGAGCATCACTTTTGGAATCTTTTGAGCCATTTCATTTAACTGCTTCTGTAATATGACCTACTCTATTTAAATCAGATTTGCAGGGTCACTACTGTAGGCAGCTGAGTCATTCTTACCCTAAAAACAGCTCATTTTTTCTGAGCTCTATTGCTGTTTACAATTTTTCCATGATGAATCCCTCAGACCCGCCTGAAGTCAAATCCAATCAATTAAAGGAGATTTTCTATTCTGCAGAGCCTGTTAGCATACATAGTGATCTTTGTCTGTAAATCAGGAGATTTCAAAAAGTGATTGAAAGATTGAAGGGGCCTATTTGCAAAGTAGCTGAGGGTGAGGTTCGCGGGCTTTGCTGCAGCACCGCTAGCAATACCATCTACGTCTTCATCCCGAGAGATTTAATGTTGCCATTTAATGTAACGCACATTACGATCTCAATCAATTTCTTTTCTTTGTGCCTTAGAAAATTTGAAAGAAAATGATAAATACACCAACAGATGGGTGGCGTGAAACAGACCAGCTACCCTATAGCCACAGTTCTCTCCCGGTTAGGTATGAGCTTGGCTAAGGTAACATATTAGTTTCCCAAAACAACCACTGCCCTGTCAGAGACATGGCTGAGTCTATGCCAGTCTAGGGTAGCCCTCTGCAGTTTTGCGTCTGTGACTTTTACTTGAACGTGCACTTCTTTTATGTTATAAGTCTGTCATACCACAAAATAAACTTTGAAGAGATAACTACGATTTTAAGAAAGACACACATTAAATGTGGTAGAAAACTAAGTTGAAGCCTTCCGGACAAGACTTTTTTATGGAGAAAGATACTTTCTTCTTGAGAAAGTAAAACTGAGAGAAAACAATGACTTTACCCTATGGATAGATGTCAAACCTTTATAATCTCTAAATGTTTCAGCAGCTCCTCCTGTCCACAGGGTCTGGGTGACACTGTTATATTTCAGGATATTGCAAGCTTGTTTAGTGACATTGCTGAGTGCTCATTAAGCATGGCCAGGCTTGCATCCCTATTTGTCTCTGCTACAAAGTGCAGAGAGAGGACTAGCTGATCAAAAAGAATTGAATTTGAATCTTTCTGTACAGTGTGTAGAAAAGCATGTCATGCGCTGAAATGTCATAATAAAATCATTTAATTCAGTTACCACAGTATTACATTTGTGTGCCAATGAATCACTCTGTAGAATTCACTGACAAATTAAACAAGGTCAATTTGAGATGTAATGTGAACCTAGAAATTTACAGGAAAAGTAGCAACAGAAAACCATATTTACTTTTGCCTCATAGATTTCAATGTCAAAGCATTACAAAAGTTTTGGTATATTTAGGAAAAAATCTTTCATCCAGAGCTATCTCAGTTTGCACTAAAATAAAGAGGTCAAACATCCCAATGTCCCGTTAGGCTGACTGTTACTATAAAGAAATTACTGATATGACAAACAAAGAATGCTTTTTGGTTTCAATAAAAGATAAACATTTCTTTTGAAACTTTGCCAATTTAGAATAGTATGCTGTGATTCTCTATGTTTTACCATGAAATAGTTTTCTAACATGACATTTTTACCTGCTAGTTTCACAAAATATTTTGTTTTAAATTCTTTGTCTGACATCTAAAAGACATGCTCTACCCAATTGTTTATCTACAATTGTCATTCACGCTTAACAATTTCACAAGAAATTGATGAGAGATTCAGCTTATTCTGACTGATTTGTCATTTGTCACTTGAACACTTCCTGTTTCTATTTGCTCATCTTCCCTAGAAGTGGACATAAGAAGTCCTTCCTAATTTTACTTTGAGCATCAAAATTCTGCTGTTTGCCTGCGTGGTCCTTACGCAGCCTTTGTCACTGCTGCCTGACACCCCAAGCAAGCTCACTTGCTACAGATATTTCGACCGTGAAACCTGGTAATGCTTGGCATCATGAGCCACTCCAGACTCTAATTAGTGTGTCTGAGTTTTACTCTATCTCGGATATGATTTGGGTTGTTTCCATGATTTAGCTATTACAAATTGTACTGCTATAAACACGGGTACACATATATGACAGTGATATGCTGTTTTCAGATCTTCTGGGAACACACACACACACAGAGGACTGGATTAAAAAACTGGCATTTTTACACAATGGAATATTATTCAGCTGTAAAGAAAGACAGTCTAGGGGCTTTTATAGGCAAATGGTCACAATTAGAGACCATACTCATAAGTGAGGTAAACCAGATGTGCATGTGCAAACAGCATATAGTATCATTAGTGTGGGAACCTGGAGGTGAGAATATAGATTGGGAGGTATGAAGGGTGACTGTTCAAGGGTAGAGAGCAATCGGGGTGAAGGGAAGGAGAGGAGGAAGAGGAGGATAGCTGAGTAGGTATGTATGTGTGTGCGGGATGGCTGACATGGTTGCACTGTTGTCTCATGTCATATTGATGTGGGAAACAATCGGAGATTAGTTGTTTCATCAATCTTGTATGTCTTTTTGTGTTGTCCTTAGTATACAGTTTGAAGCTACCAACGAGTAACACAACAACCACTGTCGATCCCCTGCCACCTGTAGTTCGGTTTTTGTACTGTTCTTGTGCTACTGTGTGTACGTTTGTTAGTGCTTTTGTTCTTTTACTTTTAAAATAAAAAAAAGAATATGAGCAATCATGGCATATCAACTACTTAACGAGTCTCAATACCTTATTTACTGTATTACAGGACAATTTTTCAGGCTTTGAACATGTAGAAAAAGACAGTAATAAACACATTTACAGAAATTCCTTAATTAAAATATCATGTTCTTAATATCACCTAGACTTTCTGTGGTTAATACAATTTTAGAAAATCTATACCCTTGAATCCCCTTACGAATTTCTATTGCTCTTTTAAATTCCAGAGAAATACCCACATTTTTAAGATTTCTAGGTAACTATAGTGAGACATGCCTTTTTAGAGCTCACTGTTAATAAAAGTGAACAAGTACAGATAATGCTAACAATAAAATAATAATTATAATTTCATGAAGACTTTTTAAAGCACAAAAGTGTTTTATTTTAAAGAAACTCTACTAAACACACAATTATTCTATTTGTGAGTCATAGCTGTACCATTCCCACACATATTTGTGGGATGTTTAAGAACCTTGCACTGAATCTCTGCTTCACTTCACGTGGTGGCTTAATGTGAAAATCTTTTTTACATCTGAACAATTTTAAACAGTTTAAAAGAAATCCAAGCCTTCAAAGAGAAATTGTATCAAATACTGTTTATTGTAAGTGCCTAAACTAATGCCTAGAAGATAGCTTATTCTTAGTAAATGAATGAAAGGACATTATAATTGCTTCTAGTACTGTCGGAGAAATTATTGAGTGCTCCATTCCTGGGAGCTCATTTCAAAAGAGAACAATTATGGAAACTTTGAATCTAATACCAAGATATAAAAATTATCTTGGTACTCATTCCAGGGTATGACATTCTAAATTAATACATAAAGTGGAAGCCACATTTACAGGCAATTTCTGACCCCAAAATATTTAAAATTGTTGCTAAGATTAATAATTATTCTAAAATAAAACTGGATGAGAAAAATTGTTAAAAATAAGCATGCTTTGTAATGTAAAACTGAGTTCCTAGCTACTTGTTTTTCTGACATTTTAAAAGAAGAAAAACCAGTTTAAAAACAGCATGTACATCCCAATTTGTGAATTATCTTCTAGCCAACACTCTCTCCTGAAACTTCAGATCTCCAAATAGAGTTTCTCCCCATTCTCAGAAGGGAAGAAATTTGCACTACAGCATTTTACAGCTGTCAAATTCCACCCATGGGACCTGATTTAGCAGTTTACACAACCAAAACTTACTACTGGCTCTAGGGACAGTTGCCATTTTTAGAACTTGTTAAGAAAGAAGAGTAAGAATTACTTCATTAGGAAAAAATCACCTTAGAAATTATATTACAGATACAAAAAAGAAACATTTAAGCTTTTAAAACATATTAAAATCAAATCTATGGAGCAAAGTTTTTTTAATTTAATAGTAGAAGCTCATAAAATATTAAAGAATTTTTTATATCGTATTTTTCTGTACAAGAAAAATAAGCAATTAGCTCCCTGCAAGATGATCCAATATGTAAAATATAAGATGTGCTGCACAAAGAATCAAATAACAGCAAGAAGACAGACAGAAAGCCAGCTTAAGAAATCTAGAGCAAGCTACGGCAATGTATGCACACAACATCACTTTTTAGGTACACTCAGGAGGAAGGGTTACAAAAGGGAGATGTCCGCTGCAAGAATTTGGAAGAACAAACAGTAATTCTGCCACTGAATATCCACAAGTTTTTAAGACTGTAATGAACTTTTACAGTCTGGCTTAGTAGGTGTCTTATTCAGTTTCTTCATTGTTGGGACAACATGCCCAACACCTGCAACTAAAGGGAGCTTCAGTCTACAGCTGGCTGACTGTAAGGAAGGTGACACTGCAGAGGCAGAAGAAAAACTGAGTGCCTCATGGCAGCCAGGAAAAGACCATGGAGAAAGGCCAAAGGGACATGGCTCCATGTCACACCCAGTGTCCTGCCTCTGCTGAAGAGACCCTGTCTCCTGTCAGCCTGCTGTATTGCCTCCAGAATCGCATTACTTTCAAATCCTCACCTGTGACCACATGAGGCATTGGGGGACATGTAGCCATAAACTATAAGATTCAATGCCCGGCCCCAAAGACTCAACCGCATCTCTTTATCCAAGTGAATTTAGTGCACCACTGAGTTCCCAAATCTTAACAATTTCAGCATTTCTGGAAAGTCCAAGTCCAAAATCTCTTCTGAGACTTAATGCCAACTCTTAGTTGTGATCATCTGAAAACTTAAAAGAAATTAAACAGTGGTGAAATACAGTGGCACAGGTAAGCATTCACATTTTAAAAAGCAAAGAAACCAATGGGATAAAAACAAGACTGGAACCCACCAAGGCAAGCATTAAATTCTCTAGTTCTATGTCCAGCTCCTGAGGCAAGATGTGGCTCGATATAAGCCCCACATGGCTACTGCGGGCTGGCCCTTGTGCACGGCCATTGGTTGCAGCCCCCATGACTTCTCTCTTGGGCTGACTTTCCTCATCCTCTGGCTTTCCTCAAGTGTTCCACGTCCTTGGTTTCTACAACTTCCTTCCATCTCCACTGAACTTCATTCTAATAGTTTCACTCACAAGCGTTTCAGAACCTTTTTTCTGATATCGAATGGGAAGTCTTCCTGACCCGTAAATTTTGCATTCTACATGCCCGTAAAAGCAGCACAAGGATGATGCCAGAGTCTGTCACCAGCTCAAGCTATCACTGGGCCCCTTGTATCATGGCTGCAGAGATCTCTGAGCGCATAGAAGGCTGAGCACTATGAACAGAATTGCAGGGAACAAGTTTTCTAGTGGGCCCATCTCATGTGAGGTGTCCTGGGCCTTTCTTTGCAAAGAAAAGTATTGTACGTTTGCAATTTTGAACATGCAGAGAGTGGATTTTTGCAGTTTTCTTGTACACCCTCAAGCCACTTTTCTACTGACCAGATATAAAGACTTTAATTTCCTTTTAGTGATTATCTCCTCAGGAACCACGATCTCCTCCATGACACCTGCCCTTCCTTTGTAAGAAAACTGAAGACTTTTCTAAGTCTTTTTGCTCCTGATTTTCAGTGTAACTCCAGCTAAAAGGAGCAAATGGTGTCCATTCTAGAGCATGAATGTTAGCTTGCCTTAAAATTTCCCTTGCTAGATTAATTAATCTGTTGGTTTAATTTCAGTCTTCTACAAAGTCTCAGGACATATATAAAATGTAGTCAAATTTTTAGCCTGAGGCTCCCATACATGGCACGAATTCTAAGTGACTTGATTCACTATTGTGAGCTCAAACCAGAATCTCCAGTCAAGGTTGGGTTACAGTATCGTAGAGCTTTTATAGCCCGCATATCCAAACATTTTTGAATTTTTTCTACAAGATGTTTCCAGAGGCTTCTGAATCACATAATTAGGCAACATCACTCTAACAACCTCACCATTGACACCAAGTCTGTTTTAGTCATTTTTCTCTTTGTGGGGACCAAATAGCTGACGCCTGCCACCCAAATGGGAGAGGGTTACGTGGGCTCACAGTTACCATCAACACTCAGCGGGTCCAGGTGGAAAGGTAGCCAGAAGAGGCACTGCCGAGGACAAGCCAGTCAGGTTGGGTCATCCGGGAAGCAGAGCGAGGGAGGGGGAAACAGGGAGACAAACCCTTAACTCACATGCCCGGTGACCCTGCTTACAACCAGAACCCCCCTAACACTGAGTCAAGCATACCCTCCAAAGCCCGAATCTCTTCCCAGAGCCCTCCTGCTGAGGCTCCTGGAGGTTAACTATTGATAACCAGAAGAGGATTTTAAGATAAAGTTATCCTTAGTAAACCACAATTTTGACAAGTGCAGCAATCTTGTATCAAACTATAGCATAATGACAATATATTAACATCACTGTGGTCTGAAATAAATTCTCTGATAAAAATTCAGTGCCAATACTTTTTTCCTGTTTTTTTGTTTTGTTTTGGTCTAGGTAGATTTTGTATCAAAGTGAAACTGAACATATTTTATTTTGAAGATTCTAAAATGTATCCTAGGACATCTTCCCAAGGGCCAGAGGGCCTGGCTAGGCTGGTTGTCCCTTAGTTTTATGTTGTGAGGAAATGATAGCAGGGCAGATTTCCTTCTTGCCCTAGGCTAGCACCCCATTCCGTCATATCTCTGGTCAAAATTTGCCATCCACATCCCATTAACCAGCAGAGAGACCTAGCAGTCCAACCTGCCAGTGAAGTAAGCAGAACTTAGCTTCATCAATTACCATAAACATCTCTTTATAATTTGAACACAAATCCAGTCACTGTCAGACATTTGAATAGAATTAGAAAAAATATCAAAATTAAAAACAAACTTTATTAGAATCCACATCCTCTCCCTTGCCAATTACCACTTTAATGATTAAATTGACCTTGTAAGTTCTTGAGTTCAATTTCTCTAATCTTGACCTTTATCTAAATTCTTCTGTGCACACATTTAGTTCTTGGGAGTATCTCCTTTCTCTAATAAAGAATTGCTTTTCCTCCCTCAGATACGTTCGTCTCTTATACAAACATGCTTAGTATATGTCACTGCAAACCAAAGTATCTATCTTTCATGCAGAGACTAAACTCCAATTTAGAACCAGGCGTGCTGAGATGCTTGCTTGCTTTCTCTTTCTGGGACACGCAGTCCAATCAGCCTTTGCCAAAGGTCAACAATTAGCTTCACATTTCCAGACCCAGAAGTTAATTGAACATGGAGACTGAGAACACTGTAGCCGGGCAGCAGAGAATGAGTTTGTCCCCCTGACCGCACTTACCCTCTGTGTGAGTGCGGCCTCCGTTCTGGAGCTCATACTTAATACCCTTACTGTTCAGTAAACAGAAATGCATGTATACTCGAGCAGATCACGCATGAAAATAAAAATGCCGTCTATAAAGTGTCATCACCCTGATGCAACAGAATACCCTCCAGCAAATGCCTCTGATTGATATTTTGGAAAAGAATATGATTATTTGGGAGAAGTAGAAGTTTCATACTGCAAAGAGGAGAATGAGCAAAAATAATACATAAATGATATTAATAAAGACAGTAAGTAATAGATGAAGTAATCAAAGTCTAAATGGATGAAATATTTAACTTGTAAAAGGCGTGGTTTAATATACTACATTCACTAGAAAGAATGTATACAAAACTAGAACGAAAGTGGTAATGCTTCCTGTCCGCAAGGCGGGGCTCTCACCCAGATGAAGCTGGAGGGTGATTCTCAGAGTGTGTCCGTGAAGCCGAGGGCCATTCAGGTGCAGTGGCATTAAATATTTATGGGCTCTGTGTTTACATGCCTAGGAGTAACTCTGAGATTTGATCAATGTTGAATATGTTACAGTTTCTATCTAAAGTGATTTCTGTTCTTCTTTCACTAAAAAGTAAATATTGACTTCCTTTTCTCATTTTAGAGCTTACTCTTGCTTTCAGTCCTGTGTGTGCTATTTATTTTCATGAATATTATGTATGTACGGCCAAACTAAAGACACTATCAACACCATAACAACTCTTCTTCTTTCCTGTTTGGTTACATCTATAAGGCTGAATAATCCTGGGCCATGTCCATTCAGTTGGGAGATGATCCTTGCCTGACTTGTGGACAATGATAACAGTAGATATTTTCATACCATTCTATAATGCCACATAATTTGCACGTGTAACAGTTGGATGTTCCATTTAGAAGACACAATTATTTTGTTTAAAGAGTCGTTAGAAGAAAGAAGAGCCCTACATTCTCTTCACTTAAGTCCAAATATTAGCTCTGCCTTGTATCACACTTTTGGTTTCACAGCGCTTCATTTCGTATGTCGTTGGCTGGTGAGCTGTCCTTCCGGTGGGAAATGTGCCCCCACCACTCCAGTAGCTTGCTGCATCATCCTGATAGCCCATCTTTACTATTATGTTTTATGTATCTTCTAGTGATTTTTAAAGAAGTTATGTAATGAATGTGTTAATAAAACAGAATTTTTTCTTTTACCTTCTTTATAATCCAACATGTCTTTATTCTTTGCATTTGTGATACTTTCAACTGTAAAATTTATTCATCTTGCTATATGTGTGAATACAACATTCTAACTCTCGATGACCTACCCTGCTCTACAAGGACTCAGATCGTTTTACACGTCAGGGACCACGAGTACCAGTGAAGGCAGAAGACAGATACAAAACTCTCGCCCACAGCATTGTGCCTGGCAAACAAGGATGTTAGTCATCGCACAACACTGAGTTCCACCTTCACGGGAACAGCGAGAACTGATTTCAGGTGCGCAGTGCGCAGGATCAGACGCGTCAGATACCTGCGTCTCCACTAAAGCCGACAGCCACGCGGCGGGCTCTTCCGTGATCGTAGCTTTTCTCCCTCCCACATACTCGCTACCCTGTATTTTTAAAACTCTATCCGTTGTTTTACCTGCTAATTCCTTCAATAATAAGGATCTTCTGTTTGTCTGTGCAGGCGTACCTTTGTTACAAATACTAATTCTTATTTTGGGGTTTAGTGTTATTATTTAAGGCTGGTTCCTAGTGTGATATTTAGTGAAATTAAAATACGAATGTATTAATTTTTCATGTTTTTCTTTCACTGTACCAAATGTCTCCACTGAGAAATCACCATTTTGAGAAGGCCTGAGTCAAACTAAAATTGTTGCTGAAATTTATACATTAGTCATTTAAAGTCAAGCCCCCAATCATCTGGGGCTGTGGTTGCTGTCATACAATAGATGATTAGGACAGAGAAATCCATTTGGGGGGCCTTTGTTCATTCCACTTTGCTTGATTTTGATCATAAACAGCTTAGTTCAGCAGCCAGGCTGGAGAATAGTAGAGTGACTTCTAGTGTTCCCGGGCTAAGGGTTTGTGACACCATGCTAGACCAGCAGACGTGTTATCTGAGGGTCAGTAATAAAAGTAATGAAGGAAAAGGCAGACATTAATGGTGGACTCGGGATGAGTTTCCATGACAGAAGCTCTAGTCGTATAACTAATTCTGTTTTCTAAATTCTCTCTGGAAAAAAAGAATGCCCCTCAAGAAATCAGTCACTGCTCTCAGAACATTTTATTTTAGAAATGTCCAGGCACTAAACAGGTATCACTGGTATTGTGATACACCCTTTGATCTCCCTCAGTAATTATCTAGATTTATTTCCCCTGATACTACAGCTTCTAGGCTCATTACCATAAGCTGTTACACCACTTTTGGGACTTTTCTCAGCTGAAGAGGAATATTTCACGCTTAGGTGTGCTCCCTTCCTGGGGACTGTGATCAAAGGCTGCTTGATAGGCACAGTCAAGATGAACAACTATCCTGTGAGGGCTCAGAACACTCTTCTGGTTAATTTAGTGCACTAGAAACCTACAAGGATGAAGTAAGTGTCTGGAGTATGATTTATCTCTCCTATCAGGTTGTCTCTGATTTCTATTAGCTCTTCATAAAATTTAACCTGAGGAAATGTAGTGTAAATATCCACTGTAGTGATCATTGTTTTAAATATAAGTGAGTTTGACCTTGTAGCTATTAAAGACCTACTTCTTTCACAAGATCATTTTCCTATTACTTGCTTGAAAAGAAAGAAACACTAGAATAGAAATTAGTCTTTTACAGCTGTCTTTTCTTTAATTAGTGTAATAACAGCAGTCAATAAAAGGGTACATTTGTTTTATGTATGATTATGCTACACTGAGGAAAATAAAGCTTCGCTCTTATGTCTGACATCCTTATAGCCATCATCGCAGTGCATTGGAAGGAAAGGCAGGAAAAGTCATCAATCAAGGTATGGCTCAGGCAAGCAATCCCAGTGCAGGGGTAGCAAAGGGTGACCTCACAGGGAATTCCCCTGTGAACTGAGGAGAGGGAGACCCCTGCACTGGCCTCTTAGGTTAAAGGGTGCAAAGCAGTGTGCTCTTCTGCTAAGGGGCACACCTCACCAGCAGGCCAAGGATGATAAATACAGATTCTTGAATGTAATGCAAATGAGCAAGTTAATCTCTAGGTGATACTTTAGAACTTAACCAAATGCTATAGTTTGAGTAACTTTTAAAGAAGGAGTAAAACAACAGTGTTTTTAACAAAGTATTGTAAACAACCTTCTTTATTAAAATGTAGTATACCTTCAAAATAAAATATATACATAAAAATAGTTAAAATAATTTAATAAAATAAGTATTATCTAGAAACAAAGATGTGCCTCATGAGAGTACAATAAAAATGATTTGAATAACATACATTGGTTCTATACATTTGTCATAGTATAACTTCATTTTAGAGTAATAGAAAATAGATGTTCATATATTTCTGGAAAAATTATATTTTCTTACAAACAGAACTCATATTTTACTATATTCTATGTTTGGCAAAATTCGGTGGCTTGTATAAAATTTTCAGGTCTATACAATGAAAGACCTAAAGAAGCTTTCCAAAAAGAAGTATAAAAACGTAGGCAGCAAAGAATTTTGGCCGGAAAAGCAGTGTTGGAATTTGGAGCTGCGGTAGACGGTCGTAATCACAGGCTGTTAGAGGGGTAATGGCCCTTGGAGATAGGCTTGTCCAAAGCACTCAGTGTTTCTCTTAGGCCTAAAGAGTGATTTTCAGCGTTGAGCAATTACTAAGTAAACAGAAGAAAACCAAACTTCTTATCTTTGCTTCCCAGCCCTATTCTCTGGTCTGAAATAACTTAAAGCCCAGAACTGCTCCAATTGTTTTGAGAAGTTTGTAGACATTTCTGTGAGACTTGCGTGCTCCTGTCTCCCGGGAGAAGCGTGTGCTTAGTACACTTCCCTTTCCATCCACTGTGCGCAGCGTGCTGCCATAGAGACGCAGGGGTGCCCGCCGCCTACTGCGAGGCCCGAGCGGGAGGGCGAGCCCCACACGCACGTTCTGAAGATATCGGGCGTCTACAACTGTCCTTACGATACTGTTAGCACCGCTCATCTCAGCAGTGCTTTTCCTGAGGAATATCATCCTGACAAGGATCCTGGAGAATTTTTTCCTAGGTGTATTTTCCTGGTTTATTGAATCTTCACAAAATTGATCAATGAGAATATTAAAGTTATTTATAAAGGCGTTTACTTTGCTAAGACTTTAATTAAACCTTCTTTCTTGTATAAATTTTAAGCTGAAGTAATATGAAAATATGTAAGAAATATTTCCTTTATTGGATCTCTTCAACTACCATGCAAAGACAAGCAACAGAGGTCTAGAAATGAATATATGAAAAGAAGATTCCAATCGTCACACTTTTTATTAAAGAGCTGAAGAATATGTAGTGCATAACTTCATTCAAGAACCCTTAGGACACTTATTTGTTTATAAAATTTTAGAGTTTATTCCTATAATTAGTAATTTGAAGGACTTAATAAATTATAAAATGTATTTCTATGCAGGGCCATTAACATATTCAATTTTTTAATTAATTAAGTTTATTGGTACATTTTAGGTACATAATATAGGGAATTTGTACTGTACCTGCAATAACGTGATAAAAACTTAAAATTTTACAATAATCAGTATATGCAGAATTTATGAGAGATTTCTATTTATTTACAAATAACCATTTATATAATCCTTCTTTGACTTTCTTTTAATTTTTATTTTGGAAAGGCATGTTGCCTGGTGATAACACCTCCCAACCTCTGCACAGCTACCTTGGCCATACAGTTATATATGAGTTAACATAACTGAACGAAAGGTATGCAGCTTCAGAGTCATGTGTTTAAAGACTAAGTTGCCTCTACTTTCTCCTTCCTGATTATGCTCTCAAGAAAAGGGGGCAGAAACTATAGAATAAGTCCTTTTGCACAGTTACAAAATATCTTAAGGTTGGACTGGGGTATAGCTCAGTGGCATAAGTGCCTGCCTGGGAAGTGCAAGATCGTGCGTTAGATTCCCGGTATTAAAAAAAAAACAAAACAGAAAACAAAACAAAACAAAAAACCTAAGGTTGACAGACATTCTTGTGTTTGGAGACCAGTAGGGATAAAAAGGGAAGTGGGTAATAACATTTAAAAATTTTTCAAGAAAGGAATGAGTCTTGAGTTTTCTATTTCAAGAATGGAAAGACTCTTGCGTTTCATTTTGGTAACGGACAAATATTACAAAGCCATATGCATTTTGAGTGGAACGTATGGTCACCACTTTGAAAGTGAGTGGGGTGAAAAGGAAGAAGGGGCTGAAGACATCAATTTGTACGCTGTGTAGAGCTGACTGCATGGATCTGCGAGCTCTCCTAGTGGAAAAGCCAGGTACACTCCACTGACAAGAAAATATCTAACTGATTGGAAAGTGACCCAGAGCCTGCAGTTGGAGGTGTTGCGGGAACACTAATTGATGGGGTATCTCAGCTCAGGAACTTGGTAAATGTCCTCTCTGGGGCTCTGTTTTCCACTCTACAGCACTCAGAGAGACCTCCTGCTTCAAAAAGGCCCAGAGGTTCTAAACTGTCCACCTGGGATTGCTCAAACACAGTGAACGTTATCTTGCAGTTTTCTCTCGTCTCACTGGTGCAAATGTTTTGTTTAAGTTGAGGTAATAACGTTGTCACTTGCAGAACTTCAAGTGGCATCCATAAAACTCTGCTAAGGCTTATTTTCAGAAGGAAACCGTAAGTTCCTTTCAGTTCTGAGTCACGTCCTGAGTCACTGTGTGTGCCAGGGCTGTGCCGCTTCCCTTTGCACCCGTGCTTGCCTAATCACTCGTACAGAGGCAGCTTCAGTGGTTGTGAATCTGTAACTCTCACTTAAAATGCTTTAAAGTTTGCATGCCAGATTATCAAGGTAGAAGTGGTGATTTTCCACATTTTAAATTACAATGAGTTATTAATATCTGGGAAACCTTTAGATTATTTTAAATGTAGTAAAGAACATATTAAAATGTGACAAAAAGAACAGGTATACTTTTTAAAGAGACAAAAGAAGAAGACTGTGGATTTTCACAACAGTCACGATACTGCTGGGTTCTATTGAAAGCCGAGCAAGATAGTGTGCCTAGAAGATATGATGTATTGTGATGAATGCTGAACTTAAAACAATAGAGTGCAAGGAAGATGATTGTTCAGCCTCCTGAAAGTGTTTCTGCCTGTTTCGGAGACCCTCACTCTTTTGTCCTTGCCTTCTCGGAAGCGGTTCTGGAAGTCCTCTCTCCAGACTGTCTAGATTTGCTGCTCTGGCTGCACTGATAGCCTGAGTTGATTCAAAGTGTTTATCTTTAATAGTCATTTTGACTTTGTGGAAGAACCAGAAATTCCATGGTCCAAATCCAGGGGGAAAGGTTGATGAGGACTCTCCGAAATGTCACCATGCACCCGCTGTTCCATGGGTTGGCACTTGGAAACTGCATTCGCTACGTCTTACTACACTTCAGAAACGGTCACTGAAGAGGCTTCGAGAGCTGCTCCACGCAGAGGCCAGAAGGATGAAGTAAGGGAACTAGGTGCCCCAAGGCATGTGCTGAGGGGCATTAAGGGCAGTTTTGATGCTGTAATGATTTTTAAATATAAACATTTACTATGTATTCTGCTCATCTCTTTCCTATCTCTTGAATTTGAAACTTAGAAGGTATTGAGGCGATGTTTTTAATAAAAATAATACGAATTCCAAGAGTGAACTAAAAAATTTCTAACAAGTTTTCAAAATTCTTACTGGGATTAAAAGCTCACCAATACAGAAGTTAACTAGCATAAAGCAAATTTTAGTCTTAAAAATATCTAGTTACTTGCAGTGTTATTATTATCATGTGACATTCAATTCACAGAACACTGAAGATTTTAAAAGTGCTTATTCTACCATGTGCTTTGCATAATTTCCAATTTTTTCTTTTTTTGCTTGTTACTGTCTTTGATTGTTTAATCAATCTTGCATTCTTATGTCTGGTGGACTGAGCAACTTTATTGAAGGTAACAGTGTGTCATGTAGAGACCATGACAATTCCTATCATTTTGTTTGGAGGTCATGTCTCATTTTTGTTGTTTTGTGTTGTTCTTATTTTATCTTCATTGTTGTTTTGATGGTTCTTTTGATTTTTAAAATAGAAACAAACCCTCACCACATCCCTTTTACAGATTAAAAAAAAAATAATTCTTAGTAATTTCACTGAATCAGTTCTTTGCTCATGAAGGTTTGTGACTGGGGGCCCTAGATTTTAGAGACTTGTGTAAATGGTGTCTTCTCCAGAAGTGGGTTCTGGCTCACTACCCACAGGAGAACTGGGTACATAGGATTTCTCTCCTCTCCCCATGTCTGTTGTCTGGTCCTCACCTGCCATGCTCTGCTTGGGAAGGTATTTGGAGCTCGGTGCGGTAGGTCAGTCTCTCTGCTGTTCTCCATGCTCCACATGTGACTTGCAGTCCTTCCTCACCCATTTGTCCACATCTTCTTACAAGAAACTCTTCCATGCCGACTGCTGCTGAGAACGCTCTCTGGGGTCTTTGGGACTTGGCAACACTGACTTCCGGTACTGTTCATTCTGAGATGCCTTAAGTTTCTCAACTTACTTTGTGTTACCCCGTATAAAATATATTAAACTGAAACCTCCCAGTGTGTCATGTGTTTTCTTTCCATAAGTGGTAAAAACAGTCTACGATTCAGAGCCATAGAGATTCTCAGGTGGGTGGGAGGGGAGGTTTCCTTGAGAATGAGCCCTGCAGTACAAACTCTTAATTGTATGCTCCAATTCTGTTTTTGGTTGAAATCACACAGGGAGGATGTTGGTGGTATAGCAAGTGTGTGTTCAGTTACATTGTCTTTGAGCTGGCACTATTTCCTCTTTCCTAGGGAATAAAAAAATCATTCTAGTTTTCTAAGTAGGATAGGGTTTAATGGACTTGAAATGACAGAATCTCAGTCTGATTATTACTTCTGTGAAACTGTAGAGGGGAGTTATATTTATTTTCTTTTTTAAGTTTCAAAATATATAGTGTTAAGATTTTATATATATATATATCTTCATGTCTAGCTATATATTAGTCATGTTCATATCCATTTCTATATCTATCTATATCATATATATATGTATATATATATATAGAGAGAGAGAGAGAGGGAGAGGGGGAGAGAGGGAGGGAGATAGCACTCACTAAAAAAGATGAGCATGATTTTATACACAAGACTAAGAGAAACTGCCTCCTATTCTTCAAACTAAATAGTAACCTGAAGCCATACAATATATCTGAGTAAAATGGCAACGTCTGTGAAGCCATTTGAATCCTGAATGATGCCACCAGATAACCCTTATCACACCCTTAATTTACATATCTGAGTAATAGAAACTTATGATAGGTCTCAGAGAATAACTGAATTATCAGTACCTTTGGGTAGTAAAACTATTGACAGCTATGATTCCAGATTGCTATCATAAATATCACAGATAATACATTACCTATTTTGTCTATGTTGAAGTATCAAAGGATTTCAATTTAACTCAAGAAACACATTCCCCAGTATTAGTTCAAGTAATCGGTGTTGCTTATAAGAAGACAAGTGAAGGTCCGTGTGGCTGCACAGAGAACTCAGGGCACCATGAAAACTGTTGTTTTATTTTATCTGTCCCAGTGTAGCGGACCAAGGAGAGAGTCCGAGAGTAAGAGGAACATGGGATGACTGTAACTGCGCTCGCTGATTATCATTTTAAACTTCAAGGAGGGCTGGGGATATAGCTCAGTGGAATAAGCGCCTGCCTAGCAAGTGCCGGGTCCTGAGTTCGATCCCCAGTACCACCAAAAAAAAAAAAAAAAAAAGTTTAAACTTCAAGGAAAAGGACAGAAAAAGGGATTGCAACACTAATTATTAACACGTCAAATGCTTTCCTGTTTCTCTACATGAACTTCAGTGGCCATTTTTGCCTTAAATAACCAAGATAAGAAAAAGTCTAATATGTTGCTGTATTTCAACTGCAGTCTTGACTTCATTTTCCCCCTCCATCCCTCTATAAGCAGCATGAACTCCAAATCCATCTGCCACTATTTTCTGCTCTGCTCTGCCTCCTCAGAAGTTCCTTTCAGAAACCACTTTACTCCAGCATCTGGTTAGTTTGATAAAAAAAGGCACAAGGAAGAGATTAGGGGAGGGAGGGAGAAAGCAGTTACACAGCCCCACTTCATCCCTTTCAGTGTAGGCGTTGCCTTAGCAAAATCTGCTCCTCTGGATGTGGTTATGTGTTGCACTGAGAAGACCCTCTTCCGACGCTGCCGGTCATGCTGAGCCTTGTTAGAATTCTTGATCAGGTAACAGTAGCAGAAGCACTGGGACAATTCTGCTGTTACTGAATCCCAGTATTCCCCAGAGATTCCCTTAAAAGTGACTGCCATAGCTGACCCTTGACTGCCACATCCTGACTGACATAGCCTGGTTTGCACAAATGGAAAACAGGGTTTCATTACAGGGTGTAAATTACAGTGTTCAAAGAGCCTTCCTTTAGAAGGCTCAGAAAAGGAGACATATATGCACCTGTGCAGAAATGGTGTCATATTTTTGAGAGAGTGTCTCGTTAGGTTGCACAGGATCATCTCCTCTGCACTGCTCGTGCCTCCCACGTGGCTGGGCCTCGGGAGCACGCAGCAGTGTACCCAGCCACTGTGGTGCTTTTTAGAGATACTGCAAATGCATGAAATGTAAGAAATGTAAATGTAAGTAGGCAGCATTTAAGCCAATATTTTGTCTGTAGAGAATATAGGGATAATTATTCTGAAACGTGTGCAATCATCGCTTAATGAAGCTAGCTTAAAATGCCAGTTCCTATACATTGTCCCTTCAAAATTTGATGTAAATGATAAAAAAATCTGCTTTTAAAATCATGTCACTTCAGTACTCAAATGTATTACTGCTTTTAAACAATAAAATAGCTAGCATAAAAGATTACAGTTGTCAAAACAAATTTTAAGAGTAGGTAGGAGATAGATACACAATATTTAAACACAATAACTCATTAGAGACAGGCAGTCTATGGACCATGAAGATTGTAGATTTCTTCTCCTGAGTGACATCCTGGGTGTACATGTATATTTATATATCCATAGTCTAATTGGCACAATTATACATATATATAATTTACTTGGTACAAAGGTATACTTGCTTATTAACTACCTACATATATAAACAAAATAATTTTAAAAATAATCTTGTGGTTTCAGCAGCTAAGCAACACTAAATCATGACAAGACAGAATTTTTTAAGAGTAAGGGAGAGACAAACAGATCAATATTTGTTAATTTTCCTTTTCTTTTTGAGTTTATAGAAAGGGTAATGTTAGTTAGAGGTGCAAAGAAATTTACATAATTGAATTAATTCAATGGCAAGTAGAAAATTCTTATGGAGAAACAACAAAATGTGCAGTCATGTTTTTCTGGAAAATTCTGTTACTTCTGAAATGACTTCTTTTTCCATTACTGTCAGGCTGCTTACAATTTCTGGACTGCTTTTATGAATTTTAGGCACTCAGGCAACCAGAAACAGACAAGCACTTAAAAATGTTTCTAAGGATTAAGTCCTCATGCAATCCTCAAGATATGAAACAGGCAGGAATGCACTATGGAACCAGCATTAGCCAAAACACTGTGTCTGTCAGCACCTCTGAACCTAAGGGGGGGAGGATCAAAGAGAGGGAATGATGGTTTAGTGGGTAAAATAAGAAAATAATTGTTGAGAAGCAGACTCTAACTTAATTTGGAGAAACCATTTAAACAAAGATCACTAGAGTACATCCTCCAGGATGAAATAAACTGTGTGATCAAAAACGAAAACAAATGCAATGGACTAAATGCTCCAAAGCACAGCAGCGTGACGAGGAGCTGCAAAGAGAGAACACGGGTTGCGTTCTCTTCCTTCTCTTACTCCTTGTCTCAGCTAAAGAATCTTTACCTAAAGTTGAACATTCACAAGGAGCAGGAACAATCAAACCACATTGCAATTAAAAATTATTTACATATCACATCTCTATGGACCAGGTCTGTGCAATAGAGTCTTCAAATTATGATATGTTATTTCTCACAATTCTGTGGATCAGTAATTCATTCGCTGCTCAGCCAAATAATTTGCCTTCACATTACTCACTAGAGGGCTGTGCATGAGGCTGCATTGAGCCTGGAACCGGACCTGAGCTGGTCTCCAGCAAGGCTTCACTACATGCCTAGGAGCTGAAATAGGTCGTATCTGCTTTTTTTAGTGTCACTTTCTTCATTCTCAGAGACAGTCTTCTGTGGGTAGTGACCAGATCTCCTTGAAGGTGAGTTAAAATGAGCACACTATTCTGCTCATTTTAATGGTCAGAGAAAGTTCAACCCACATACAAAAAATCACAAAACAACTCTAGCTATTGATTGAATTTACAGCATTTAAGGACCAGAAAAATAGTTGGCAATGAATTCCCTTTGCAGAATACCAACCACATCACATCTGAGACTGTTGTACATTTTCTATACATTTTTCTGCATACCTGAAATGATGCATATTTTTAAAAAAACTTTTTCTGCAATGGCATGAACTAGAATTTGACAGATCGAATAAGCTGTCAATTAACTATCATCATGTGAGAACTCAACCTCAGCTGGCAAGCACAAAATAGCATCCAAAACAGGTAAATGAATTTGGATCTAGTTTGTTATTTAAAAAAACCCATTTATGCAATGATTTCAGCAAATATTTTTCTGAATTTTATTATCCCTCTGTATAGCTTGAAATTGTGCTTTACACTACAAACAATTTACTCCATAGAAGCACACCAACTGAGGACTGCAAACTCTGAAAAAAATTCATGAGACAGACTATGAATCACATGATAATAAAGTATGAATAAACACAAACACCACTTTTTAAAACTAGATTTTATTTTAATAAAAGAAAAACTTCAATAAATTCTAAAAATATTAATCTGCAATAGGTTAGGATTTATAAGCTGTAGGCATCTCCTTTTATCAACTACCTACAAAAATTACCTTTATTTGTGTGGCAAATTTTACTTAAATAGACTAGAAATATTCCAGTCAAGCAAATGAATACCCTGAACTATACCCTACAGAAAACTTAGCTCTTCAGTCACCTCAGCCAGGGGTACTACAAGCAGATAACATTACCAAATTTCCAAAAACTGGCTCATCATACAAGTGAACTGAACAAAAAGGAAATAGAAACCCATTTAAACATGTAAGACTTCACAAATGGAGAGAAAAACGGTGGAGTGGTAAGCAGCAGAGAAAGAAGCTCTCTGAGAATTGGTGGCCAAACACTGGAATACAGCAACTGAGTAAAAGAAGGAGGAAAGTAGGTTCCCAGGTCCAAGAAGGGGACCTAAGTCCCTAAGGGGACTTAAGCTAGAACTGAAGCCCACAGGGAGGGCAAAGAGAGGAACTTCAACGAAGAAGGAAAAGACAGGGGTTCTTTCTGCCTCAGCCCAGACTCACCGCTGGGGAGGGGCAGTTGGAAACTGCCACAACTAGGTGGCTGCTAGTGACCCCACAGGCCCTGAAGTTTGGCGCACAAGTGGACAGGTGGGGTGGACAGCAGAGGAGGACAGTGCTAACAAGTTGTCCCTGTCAGACCTCCCACTCATTGGCTGAGAGCCATCTTAAGTAGTCCAACTGAGCCCAAGACCCTGAGCAGCTGCTGGCTCCACCGAGTGACTCCCAGCCAAGACCACAGCGGAAATGAAGACTGCTGCAGGCTGAGTGGGTCGAGTTCCAGCCCTGGGCCAGCAGTCAGACTGAACCTCAGTGGACATGGGGGTACAGGGTGGCTGGGGTTATTATCCATGCCATCGCAGAGCTACTCTGGCTTACTAAGATTGTTCGTTCCATGGGGATCCGGACTCTGCGCAGGTTGAGTACCGGTGGCAGCAGAGACAAACCTTGAAACTGGACATTTTTTCTCCTTTTCTCTTTAAAACTTTTTTCTGTATGTTCTATGCTTTCTTTTTCCCTCGGTTTTCTGTCCCTTTTGTTTTTTCCTCATTGCTTCTTCCTGTTTTTGTATGTGTTTTTATATGGCTTCTGGTTTTGTTGTTGTTCTGTTCTGTTACTGTCCTCAGTTCTCCCTCTCCCTCTGTCTTCACCGGTTTCCCAAGGTTCGTGTGACCCACCTTTGTTCCCCAGCCCTGCTTCTTAGTCTTCCCTTTCTTCTATTTATTTTTCCCCTTTACTCCTTCTAAATGTTCTCCCCTCTGGGTAAAATAGTTATAATGAGGACTTATTTGCTGCATTCCATTTTTTAGGTTGTTTTATATGACCACAAAACTAGATGTTCACACATTTAAAGGCGGCAAATTAATAGTTACCTCAGTCTGTCAGTTTCTAGCCTGTATTTAATGCAGTTGTTCCTGCTGATTACACAACTTCAGCTAGAGTGACATAAATGTTCTAACCAGTTATTCTTCCTGGCATTTCAGGACTAAGATTGCACAAAGGTCATAAAAAATGCAATAGACCAGTGCCAAAAAACAGGGACCGGCCCATGTGGACAGCAACTTCTCATCCCAAATAAATTGAAGAAGGAGGATGGCTCTCAGGTTGTTCCACCATGTTGCCTCCTGTTTCTTCCTTTGTTGAGCTGGAAGACTGGTTGCATCTTGTTTAAGAGTCTTCTCATTTTGCATCTTTTCTAGTTTAATTCCTGGGTTGATGCTTGTAAATGTCCTGTGGTGAGTAGCTGTGCTGCTTGAATTTAAGACTTGTATGAAGGGACTATTACTTAGAGTTCTCTTACAGGTGCAGCTGATTTGGGGTTTTCACTCTTTTGCAAGAATCCTACCTTAAAAATTAAAAAGCCACCAACAAAGCAAAGCCCAGGCCTGATGGATTCATTGCCATGTTCTGCAAGAAATTCAGAGGAGGCCTAACACCAATACTTCTCCAACTCTTATTGAAATCAAAAGGGAACCAATACCCCCAAAGTCATTCCAGAAGCAAGTACTAACCAAATACCCAAACCAGAGAAGGACCCAAGCAAAACAACATCTGTAGGCCAATATCCTTTATGAACATAGACACAAAAATCCTCAATAAGATATTGGTAAACAGAATACAGGGAGTAATCAATAAGATTATCTATCATGATTAAGTAGGATACATTCCGGAGATGCAGAGATGGTTCAACATGTACAAAACAATAAATGTAATACACCATATTAACAGAACCAAAGACAAAAACCATACAATCATCTCAAAAGATATAGGAAAAGAATTTGATAAAGTCCAATTCCCATTCATGACAAAAACATTACAGAAAATAGGAAAAGCTTTTCTTTATCTCAGTCTGATAAAAGCCATCTATGACAAGCCAACACCCAACATCATACTAAATGGACAAAAACTGAAAGCTTTCACTTTATAATCAGGAACAAGACAAGGATGTCGACTGTCACCACTCCACTTCACTATAGTTCTAGAAACATTAGCCTGAGCAATTAGACAAGAGAAAGAATAAAATGAATAATGAGAGGAAAGGAAAAATTAAATTATCATTATTTGCAGATGACATTATACTATACACAGAAGACTGCAAAAACTCCACCAAAAGACTTTTAGATTTAATTAGCAAATTCATTAGTGTAGCTGGGAACAAAGCCTCAAAAATCCCTCTGAATCAATATACTTCCTATACACAAATAATAAACTCATTAGGAATTTCACGATACCATCCAAAAAAATAAAATACCAACATCACCCTAACACAGAATGCAAAAGACCTCTATGCTGAATACTACAGTACTTTGAAAAGGGGATTGAAGACAATATCAGAAAATGGAAACAAATACCTTGTTCTCGGTAGAAAGAACCAATATAGTGAAAATGGCTATACTTCCAAAATTGTTATGCATATTTAATGCAATCTCAATTAAATTCTAACAGCATATCTCACAGAGTTAGAGAAAACAATTCTAAAATTCATTTGGAACCACAAGAGACTAAGAATAGAGAAGGCAATTCTGGGTAACAAAGGCAAGGCAGAGGGCATCACGATGCCTGAGTTAAAATTATACTTCAGAGCTACTCTGATAAAAACAACATTTTACTAACTAAAAGACAGACCAGAAGACCAATAGAAAAGACTAGAACATGCAGAAACAACTGCAGACACAAATAGCCATCCTATAGTTGACAAAGCTGCCAAACATTCACTGGGAGAAAGTCAGGCTTTTTAATAAATAGTGCTATAACATCAGGCTTTCCACATGCTGAAGATTAAAACTAGCCCTATATCTCCCACTCAGCATTAAACTAAATTAAAAATGAATCAAAGATCTAAAAATTGAAACAGCAATGCAAACCTTCAGGAAGATACAATATTTGGAGCTCTTAAAGACATTGGTGTAGGCGAAGATTTTATGAACAAAACCCAAACTGCAAGAGAAATATTACACAGAACAAACAACTGGGATCTCATCTTATTAAAAAGCTTTGAAAAGCCACCAACAGAGTGAAGATACAACCCACATTGTGGGAAAAACATTTGCCAACTACAACCCAAAGGGTTACTATCTAGAATATATAAAGAAGTAAAAAAAACAGAACCCCCAAATTTAAAGATCTCACCCTAAAATGGTTATTTGAAATGAACAGATACTTCTTAGATGAAGAAGTAGAAATGGCAATAAATATATGAATAAATGTTCAACATCATTGGTCATTAGAGAAATGCAAATTAAAACAGCACAGAGATGGCATCTCACCCGAAAAAGAACGGCTATTCTTAAGAAATCAATCAGTAACAAGTGCTGGATGGGCTTTGGGGGAGAAGGAGCCCTGATCCACTGTTGGTGGGAGTGTAGACTGGGCCAACCACTGTGGAAATCGGCGTGGAGATTCCTCACAGAACTAGGATTCGAGGTCCCATTTGACCCAGCTGCTCTTAGTATCATCCCAAAAGAATGGAAAGCATCACACCACAGCAGCATACGCACACTCGTGTTTGCAGCAGCAGGTTTTGCAATAGCAAAAGTTCAGAAACAGCCCAAATGCCCATTCGTGAAGTAATTCAACAATATGTGGAGTTAAATAAGAAGGGAAGGACAGGAGTCAAGCTTGTTAGATTTGCATAAGGGTATTGTTTACCAAGATTCAAAATACAAGAGGAAAATGTTTAAGAGAAGACTGAACGACCTTTTAGAAAAAAGTCTAATCTGAAAATAGAAATTCTTTTTAATAATCTACTTAATCATCAATATGTAATATTCTTCTAAATAAAATCTTTTCAAATACAACATTATGATCATTATAATTTATTTGAATGTTGGTCCTGCACAAAATATATTATGTAATCAAACCTCTTATATTGCACATGTTATATTTTCACTCACATTTCCACCATCATATAACTGGCATAATTTCAAATGATTATAAAAAACTAAAAAGACATGTTCTAATTTGATTTTGCCAACCTGAACAAGTACATTGCTAAAACTGAATTATTTTGCCTGGTGTTTGTTTGTATTTGGGGACAGGATCTAGTTT
Organism: Dinomys branickii; assembly: GCA_004027595.1. Lineage (NCBI taxonomy): Eukaryota > Metazoa > Chordata > Mammalia > Rodentia > Dinomyidae > Dinomys > Dinomys branickii. The sequence continues at coordinate 51,822 of PVLD010001374.1, forward strand.
GTAGTCCAGGCTGACCTTGAACTTGCCATCATCATGCCTCATTTTCCACATGCTGGGAATTTAAAAATGCACTAGAGATGCACCATATAGGAATCCAATTTCCTCTATAATTAGAACAGCTATAGGAAAATTCAATGTATTTACCCCTTTTGTCTTGTAAATATTCCACAGAATATGATATGACCTTACTGAACTTTTTTTAAGTTACAGAAACCTATCAGTTTATAAAATTCTTAAAAAACATAATCTTTGGCAGCAAAGATAAACATGCACAGTGTGATAGGAAACAATGCTATGAAACATGGGAAATCAACATAATTTCTGAACATGGAAGTTGAGGAAAATATGAATTTTCTGATAGTCTAAATTAGTTCTATACTGTTTAAACTCTCTTAAATCAAAGTTATGTAAAGTATTGCCCAATGTTTTCAGTCATCTCAAAAATTTTACTACGATGATAATATTCTTGTCATAAGGTAAAGAAAATGTATGGTAGTTTTCTTTACATGCATCATATGTTTTCAACAAGAAAGAGTAATATGGGGCTGGAGGTACAGCTCAGTGGGCTAAGTGCTTGCCGCCGAGCACTAGGGCCCTGAGTTCGATCCCCGGTCCCGGAAAAAAGAAAAAAAAAAAAAAAAAAAAAAAAGAAAGAGTAATATGATGAAATAACTCTTTGGTTTTGAGATTAAATAAAAATACAGTTTGAAGTGTTATACCATCATGTTGTATGAATCATATAAATTTTACTTGCTTGTTAAATAAAATTATGAATATTGCTATGTAATAAATTCTTGTGAAAATGTAGCAAAAGCTGAAATGAAATATTTTGAAAAGTTCAAAAGGAGTTTCATGACAGGTGGAAATTTCCAGTGAATTTTAGCCAATCATTAACTCAATTGATCAGTGGTTAAATTTAAGAAAAAAAAAATATGTCTAAAATCTTACATTGAATAATAGTGCCAGGATTCTGTATTTCTTTCATAAAACCACTCAAGCCTCAGAGTTAATGTCTAAGAGTTACAAGGACAAATACGAGACAACAGACACCTTACTGCATAGGACTGCCAGAAAACAATTACACACAAACTTCTCAAAGCGCTTTTGTTTTTGTGCTAAATGAGAAATTGAGTACAAAACTCACTTCAGGTAGTTTGCGAGAGAGAAATTGGAGCAGTCAAAACTCCCAACCTCATGAATTACCCGCGTTTCTTCAATTGATACCTCAGATCTAGTGCCTGCTTCTGCTGCATTTTCCTTCCTATACATTTCCCTCTTTAAGAAGGCATTTAGATAGTCTACAGGAGACTAATCTCTTCAAATAATCTTTTGCAGTAAACAGCTGCTCTGGAATCCAAACAGCTGTGAAAAGCTTGAACAATCGTCATCAACCCACCCTAATGGGAATTCAGCCCTGCATTCTAGAGTGTTACCAGCTGCATCTTCAGGTATCACAAGACCCGTAAATCTACTAATATCTCTTCATCACCAAACACTTCTTCAATAATTTAATCTCATTTATAAGATGTTCTATATTATGAATTCATTTGATTATAGGAGTTTAAGATGATCTTCAGAAGTATAAAGAGATGATTTTTTTTAAGAGAGATGATTTTTCTGCATTTTCTAATATTCTTTTGTCTATGACAGCATGTCTGAATATGACAGTCAGTAAAATATTATTTAAAATGGACAGTGACCAATAGGAGTCTGACTCATGTTATAAATATGTATGCAATAACTTTTTGTCCTGTTTATTGCTTTCACAATTCACATATTTAAAAGGAAACACTATGCAGTCTGAAATTCTTCCATATCTTTCCACCCCACATTCACTTTCTCCCCATATGGGATTGAAAGTTTTATGCACAGATTTATATGCCTACCCACTTAATTTGTATTTCAAATAATTTGTAGTAACTTTAACATGAATTTTGTTACACAATATTCCTATTTATTTTTTTCAAAGTCCAAAGAAACCACCATTACTAACAATTTGCAGTCAATGACTGTTCCCTGAGTCACAACGCTAGCTCTTGTATGTGTCAGGTGTTTAGATCACTAACGTGTTGCAGTAATATTAGTAATGATGAAAAATGACTATTATATGGCATGTCTTCCAAGGTGGAGGATTCACTTTGGGGAGTAGAAAGTCACATTTTGGTTCATCTAAATTTTCTCTAAAATCATTTGCATTAGCTCAAGTAAAGTATATTTCAATAATAAAATTTAATATCATAGGCTTCACATCATTTTCCAGGTGAACATACTGTTCTCTGTATGAATATGTATTTTGAGTAACTAAAGACATGTAGAAACCCAGTAGTGATTTGAGTGTGTCATTTTGATATTCCAGGAAAACTCACCTTTACTTCCTGGCACGGAACATTTTTATTCGGTCAAGTTTTAGCATGGAGTAAAACAAAATCATATACAGTGCAAGACAGAATGTGAGAGAGAGACAGGAATTGGTGAGCAGTGCAACAGGAGAGTTGCAATAAAACTCTGTATAGAAAGATAAGTTGCAAAAGATGAATTCAAAGCTTTTGTAGGTAAGTGGATGCAAGTAGAGACCATACTCATAAGTGAAATCAATCAGACCTGCCTGTGTAAACATCATATTGTCTCTCTGGTGTAGGAATCTGAAAGATTAAATAAACCCAAATGTACAATAGATGATATGAAAGGGAAATAAATTGCTCAAAGAAATGAACAACTGTGATGAGGGAATGAAGAAACAGAAAGAAGAAAGGAAAGCAACATATATGTGTATGCGTGTGCGTGTCTAGAAGGATGGCTGGGGTAACTGTACTGATGATGTCTAATAGTTTATTGAAAAGAACAGTTAATGCTTAAATTTTTTCATATTTACCAATTTTGCATGCTTCTACCTGGTAATCTGAGCAACTGATTTGAAGGCAGCAATATGCAATAGAACAACCATTGGTGAACTCCTACCATCTTGTCTAGTGAAACTCCGAATAGTCTCTCTAGTGTTTTATTTAATGATTTTTGAATTCCCTGTAATGGTTTGAACAATCTTCCATTCTTATACCTGGTAATCTGAGCACTTTAGCTGAAGACAGCAATAGGCAATATAACAGTCCCTGCTAATTCCTATCATTTTGTTCTGAAATCCTGTACCATTTTTAAAGTTCTTGCTTTGTTTTGTTCATGTCCGTGATGTTAGTATTTTGCTATTGTTCTTTTTTTTAACTACTGTTTTTAAAATAAAAAAAGAAAGACAGGTTGCCTGTGAAAGGACAAATAGTTTCACCAACATATGTCTTGCTTCTCTACTCATGAAATTAAGCTTGCAAGCATTATCCTCATTGGTGAGCAGAAAGTTGCATTTTACAATTTTTGAAAAATGTATCAACATGAGTTAAATGTATCTCTCCTACTATGAAGATATTGAATCTTAATGAGTTTGCAGTTTATGATTCTGTAACAAAGGTTCACTGTGGCCCCGGGTGAGCTGAGAACAGACATCGAGGAGAAACAAAGTGAAGTGCAGCATCCGCTCTCGTAGGTGAAGTGCACAGAACAGTAACTCAGCAGTAAGCTCAGTGTAAGCCAGTCGAGATTGTGTAGTCAGACTCTTCTGTTTGGGACAGCATTCACAGGCACATGAAGTCAGTGTAAAATATCAAAAATTTAAATGAATTGGGGATGTAGCAATTTAAGTCACACTCACTTATTTCCAACTGTGAAGTTTATTTTTATATGCATTAAGGTAATTGCAGCAGAAAATTGTAAAATTAATGAGCTATTTCCACGGTTGATCACCTGCAATCAGAGAAGAGATCTTTAACTTTTTGATACAAGTATCATTATTCCCAGATTAGAAATTGACTATACTTTTTATTAGCTGGTTATCACAGAACGATATTCTAATGCTTCTGTTGATAAGCTTCTTGCATTTTAAAAAGAAAAACTCATTCAAACTTTGCTCCTCTTGCAGGCATTGCCTTTCCGTCTCTCCAGTCCTCACGTCATTATCCTGCATCATTCACCAGAGAGCACTATTCTGCATGTTAAACTGAGTGATGCACTAAAATGACAGAGTTTTACTCCCCACAAAATTTCAAAAGACGTACAGCTAAATTTGGCTGGGGAGACTGTCACAAACTCATAGAATTTCTCTCCAGCTGCAGTAAAGTGGCAGCCATTTCTTTCAAGCCTTTCATATATTAAAAGTAAAAGTACTTCAGTTAATTCAATTATCAGGAGGAGAAGCTGGAAATAAAACTGCTTGAACAGGATGCACTTTAGTCAGTTAAGGAGAAAAGGATCATTAAAAATTCCAAAATAAAATATACCTTCTCTCTAAGATAAGGTTATTCTAATACTGCCACAGTAGAGAAAGCTGATATCCACTTATAAGTGAACATATTAATTGGCATAGTTATGAGGATTTGTATGCACTAGTCCCAGTGCCAGTATATATTCAGAAACAGAAAAAAGAACTATGCTATCTTTGTATTCATAAATTTAAAAAAGAACCCATTGATATATCCCCTTATAGCTTGAACGTCCTATCTCTTTCATTCTGTGGATACACACTGAGCCCCTTCTTGTGTATGTATAGTCTTCTCCAAAAATGAATGATTTTATATTTTGAGTTAGATACAGGTCTTTCTATGTGTTTGAATTCAATTTACAGAGATGTGTCCATTGTGTATGTAGGTACGTCAGGACACAGAGGAATACCGTAGAACTCAGGGAGTAGGAAAACAGTATCTCCGGAAGAGTCCAGAGGAAGTCGTAGGCAGAAAGCTTTCACTAGAAGTTGGTGGCTAAGTGCATAACTTGATATAAAGAGTAAAAGGATGAAAATATTTCGGGGTAGGCGACAGCAAAGCGATTATTTGACACTGGAGTGAATCTGACAAAGGACAACTGCTGCTTTCTGTAGTGAAGATTATGTGACAGCTGATATTGAGAAATGAGGAAAGAAAATGAAATCTTCAAGCACAAGTAAAATACATAAATATTATATTTCCTATGCAACAAAACACATTGCAGAGTAGCATATACATTTCTTTTGCTAAACAATGAAAATGTTTTCAATATCTAGTATGATTAAATACAAAATAGTAAACTAGTGTGCGAAAGAAAGGCAAAACACCATTGGGAACTGGGCTTGACCAAGCCATGTTTTGCTGGCACAGAAAGTTTGTCTGTCACAAATCTCTAGAAAATATGAAAAATATTTTTCTGTTGATAGTGAAACTCTTCTTGTCTTGTGATGGCATGCCATATGCATAATTAGGAGTTACATAATGTATGAGTCTGTTCAAAGGGTTTCAAACAAGAGAAGCAAATGAATTTGTTAAATTTTCTATATTCCTCAATTTTATCTGTTTTATAAACTTAATGTAATGTAGTTTAGATCTTAAAATCTAAAATATAAGCTAATTATTTTATGCACTATTTCTTTGATAATCAGTTTAACACATTCTTTAACTGCTTTTGAATTTTTCATGTTTTCTTTATTATAAATAAAAATAAACATTTTTTAACATAAACTCTAATCTGATAACTAGATTTTGTAATTCTAAAAAGTTACCTAGGTTTTCAAGTACTACAAATGTCTTCCTGCTTTTTGAATTAAATCTTCTCAAGTGATTATAAATATATGCTTAAATGCATATGAAAAACAAATTTTAAAGTCATTTTTATATATCCTAGCAAATCTATTTGCAATTTAGCTATTATAACAAATGTAAACAGTGCAAATTTATATGTGTATTATTTTCCTTCATATTACTTCTTGAAAGAAAGGTATTTAAGAAGCATGTTTTTTGTATGTGATACTAATTCCAGATTGATTTTCAAAAATGTTGGACCAATTTAATACCTCATAAGATATGGACACAATTTCTTTTATAACAATCTTTCTTTTAACATAAAGATTTGTCTGGTATATTCTGGTTTATGGATGAAAGCACAGTGACTGCTCAGAATCTTTATTGTAACAACTAATTTTTTTCTCTAGCCAAATGAAACAAGCAATATCACATTCTTGCTGTACAGCCTTTCAGAGTGAAAAGAAATAATATGTATAAAGCATCTGACATAGAACCTGGGACAGGATAGGAGTCCAATAAATGCCAATATGCTTTTCACTTTCTGTTCTTTACAAAAGTTCAATACACATCTCCATGGACTTAAGTCACACAAGAAGAAACCCACAAAACACACAAATTCTCCTAATAACTGTGCTACATAGAATATGAGTCAAATTTGTCTAGTTTTGTCCAATGTAATATCTCTTTCCATGTGAATTTCCTAGTATGCTTGAAATAATTTTAATGAAATTATATTTGCACTATATCTTTTAAAGTTTGGATTTCTAACCATAGAAAATGTTATTTTGTGGGCAGTATCTGTTACTGAGGCTTCAGCTATCTGTCAAGTTATCTATCAACCCAAATGATACACCAAACATTTAAATGTGTTGTAGGTATTCTTAAGAAAGAATGAAGTTAACAGTAACAGACTATATTTGTATGCTACGAGGGTGTACAAGATCTTTGTCAAATTGTTATTTTAGGTTTTGTAGATAATTTATGAAAGAATGAATTTCCTTACAAAAGAAAACATTTTTATGATCAGAAAGAGTAGCATTTCTTATTAAATTGTTTTAAAACATGGATTTTTTTCCTTAAACAAATCTACACTTGTTCTGAAAATGGTTTCATATTCTCAAAACAAAAGTTGTCAATTGGGCAATTATTAAATTGGTTCAGGAATAGAAATCCTATTATGCTTTTGTGGCATAATGTTTGACTCATTCCTTTAGTGACTATTGTTTATCTCCTGCCTCATTTCACCTCAGTGATGACTTGTTTTTTAGAAACTTTACTGAGAATTTCTAATTTTATGCTTTTTCTACAAGAACAGTTTAGGATAAGTTAATTTAGCAGGCTTTGATTCTAGAAGAAGGCATTCTTTGAACACAAATTATGAAAGAGGGAAAGTACCCTATTTTCTAACAAAACAACAAATACTAATACAATAGCGATAAAAAAAGTCTTCCTATAACTGATATGTACAGTTTACCTACATTTGGAAATGCACTTATATGGATCTATACATCGCATTAGTACCCTAATATAGTGTCTAATGCTAGTGCTCTTCCAAAGCTTTGGGGATAAATTCATTCATAGTCATCTATCTTCTTCTCCTTATTGCCCTTAACTCCCTAATAACTAAATATCTTCAATGAAAGGCGACATGAAAGCTGAACAAAAGCCACAGAACCGAAGTCAGCGAGTGTGGTATTGAAACTAGACGAACAAAGAGAGACCCCATGGCCTCTTTGATGGTGGGGTCATGCGCCTCCCCTCAGCCCTAAAGGAATGCAGGAATTCTCTCCTACTGCTGAAGTATGTGGTGTTGGCTATATGTATTTTCAAGTCACCTTCACAATAATCTAAACAAGCTCCTGGAGATTCTCCGCACAATTGTATTTATGGCACTGCAGTTACGTTTTGTTAGTCCATCAGCTGCAAACAGCCTTTTTGAATTATTGGGGCTGGATCTTTGCAAACAATGCTTCCTAAACTTTTCTTAGCTTTTCCTATGAGGAATTAATATGCTTGAAAAATGAGGCTATCAAATGGTGAGTGAAAACCATATTTTCCCTCTTTTCGTTTCTGAGCAGCATCTCTGCATCTGTGAGCAGCTGTGTTTCTGTACTGCCCTGCTATTGGTATCTTGTGTACTTCCAGCATCATCTGAATATCGCTCTGAATGGTTTAGAAAGAATTACATCTGGGGCAGAGAGCCAGACAAGCTCAGCGGAGCTAAGGGAGCAGATTTTCTGAGGCACACCGTGCTCTGCCCGGCCCTGGGCACCATTAGAGCACCCATGCCTGTGAGACATTCCGGCAGAGAGCCAGACCAGCTTGGCAGAGCTACAGGAGAAGCCTTTCCCATGAGACTCTACCCAGGTGAATAAACTCCACCAGAGTGGCAGCGCCTGTGAGACTTTCCCAAAGTTTTCTGCAGAGAGGGAGCCCAGCTTCATGGTGACAATATAGCAGGCTTTGCAGTGGACCTTTAACGGGTAAGGCCCACACTGGTCCTCTGCCCTGCAAGACAACTTTCCCCCACCATCGCAGGTGGGCTCTGAGCCTGGCACCTAAGCAATCGTCTGGGGTTCCTGGGCCCAGTGCTTCACAGTCAGCTAACATCTGGGGACAAGTTTGATATCCAGGTAAACTAGGGCTGCTAGAGTCATCTGTGAGCTGTCTGGGTGGTGTGCAGCTCTGAACTTTTCATCTGACATCCAAAGCGACAAGACAGAGGAGAAAAACGCAGCCACAGAACTCAACCCCGCCCACAACAAGTCCAGGAAACAACGATATAGGAGAACTAGGAAGCCACATACCTGCGATTTCTGAAACGATCGCATCTGAAGTAAAGAAACAACTCCATCTGGCCATAGGAGAGATTAAAGTAGAATTAATCTCTCGGGCAAAAAATGAAGTGAAAATGGTAATGGAAGAAATTCTCCGCACATATAGAGAGGAAACAGATAAAAGAATAGAAGAACATATGAAACAAATGGAAATGTTACGTGAACAATTTAGGAATGAATTAGAATGCATGAAATGACTCAAAGAGATTGCCAGGAATTGAAACCTTCCATTGAAAGCCTGCAAAACTGCTTCAATGAAGCTGAAGATAGAATTTCCGCTCTTGAAGACAGCATGGCAGCTAATGACCGTGAAAGGAAGGCTCTCTTAATGTCATCAAGGATCCAGGAAAAATTAATCCAACAGCTCCAAGATGAGGCAAAAAGAGATAATATCTGAATAATAGGAATCAATGAAACAGTAGGAGGCAACACAAATGATATAAAAAGAATATTTGCAGAAATAATAGCAGAAAATTTCCCAAACATGGTAAGAGTTACTGAAGTGCAGTTAAATGAACCATAGAGAACCCCAACTAGCCATAACACAAATAAAGCCACACCCAGACATATAATATTCAAGATCCCAGACATCCAGCAAAAGAACACAATATTAAAAGCAGGTAGAGGAAAGAAACAGATCACCTATAAAGGAAAGCCCATCAGAATCACGGTCGACATCTCAACAGAAACCATGAAATCAAGAAGAGCTTAGAGTGAGGTATTACAGATTCTGAAACAAAACAGCTTCCAACTCAGACTGATGTATCCTGCAAAACTATCCTTCAAATTCAATGGAGAAATAAAATATTTCCAGGACAAAGAACAACTGAAGAACTTCATGAGTGCCAAACCAACATTACAAAAAGCACTAAAAGAAATTCTTCACAGAGATAAAAGAGACCACAATCTCAAGAACAACAATAGAAAGGAAGCTTTAAGCAGAACAAGCAAGTAAACAGACAGCAAAAATAGGAAAGCAACAACAAGTAAATAGCATGACAAGAATAAGCCAACATATAACAGTTATAACCATTAACGTAAATGGCCTCAATTCACCAGTCAAAAGAAACAGACTGGCAGAGTGGATTAAGAAACAAAATTCAACAATATGCTGTACACAGGAAACACATTTTACTCCAAAGGAAATCCACAGACTCTAAGTTAAAGGATGGAAAACAATTCTCCATGCTACAGATTCTGAAAAAAAGCAGGGGTAGCTATTATGTTTGCAGACAATGTAAACTTCAATCTGAAAACAATCAAAAGAGATAAAGAAGGCCACTACATCCTAGTTAGGGGAAAGCTGCAAGAGGAAGAGATAACAATCCTAAACATTAATGAACCAAATACTGGGGCACCAAACTTTATAAGTCAAATCCTAACAGACATGAAGAACCAAATAATTAATAACACTATTGTAATAGGGGACCTAAGCACCCCTTTGACTCAAAGAGACAGGTCAACTGGATGAAAACTCTGCAAAGAAATAACAGACCGGAACTAAAGGTGCGAACAAACGGACTTAGTAGATGTATACAGAGTGTTCCATCCCACAACATCACAATAAACATTTTTCTCAGCTGCACGTGGGTCTTTCTCTAAAATAGACCACATCCTACCCCATAGAGCATACCTACCTAAATGCAAAAGAATTGAAATTATCCCATGCATATTATCTGACCACAACAATGAGATTGGACATTAATGAAAAAGGGAACCCCAAAAAACCCATAAACACTTGGAAATTAGAAAACAACCTCTGAATAACCAATGGGTCACACAAGAAATTAAACAAGAAATTAAAAGATACTTAGAAACATATGAAAATGCAAATACAACCTACCAGAATCTGTGGGATGCAATGAAAGCAGTCCTCAGAGGGCAATTTATAGCGATGAACTCACATATAAAGAAAACAGAAAGAGAGCAAATAAATAGCCTAATGCTACACCTCAAACTTTTAGAAAAAGAGCAACAAGCCAAACCAAAAGCCCAAAGAAGGGAGGAGATTATAAAACTCAGGGCAGAAATTAATGCAATTAAGACAAAGAAAATTGTACAAAAAATAAGTAAATCAAAGAGTTGGTTTTTTGAAAGAATAAATAAAATTGATAAACCCCTAGCCAACCTTTTCAAAAAAAGAAAGGAAAGAACTCAAATTCATACAATAAGGAATGAAAAGGATGAAATCACTACAGATCCCACAGAAATTCTAAAGATCATTAATACCTACTTTGAAAATCTTTACTCCCATAGGATAGAAAACTCAGAAGAAATTAACAGATTCCTAGAAATGTACAAACTACCAAAATTGAATCAGGAAGGTACAAAAATCCTGAACAACCCAATATCAATTAATGAGATTGAAAATATCATTAAAAACTTACCAACAAAGAAAAGTCCAGGCCCTGATGGATTCACAGCAGAATTCTATGAAACATTCAGTGAAGATTTAATGCCAACACTCCTCAAACTCTTCACTGAAATTGAAAAGAAAGCAATTCTCCCTAACTCATTTGTGGAAGCAAGTATTATACTAATACCAAAAGCAGAGAAGGACCCAACTACGAAAGAGAATAGGCCAATCTCCCTAATGAACATAGATGCAAAGATACTGTTATGGCAAAAAATCAAAAATTGGGTTGAACTCCATAGGATATTAAAGAACACTTTCAGAACAAATGAAGTTTGAGTTCATTTTCATTTAGAACCAATTGGACCGGTCATTGCACCCCATTTCTGATCAGAGAATGTAGCCTTTAACTGCCTTTGTTCTCAATTTATATATATTTTTGGTTTCTATGGTAATAGATTGGAATGTTTAGGCCTGGCCACAGTTGTTTACCTTGCACACATGTGACCAGGTCAGGCTCTGGCCACAATGATATGCACTTTAACAACTCAGGCAAAGAGATGAATTCCAGGACAAAATCAGGACTGCAAATTTAACTATTTACAATCCCTCCAAGATGTTTCTTAAGACACATTTTGAGGCTTGTCTATCTTAAAAGGATGTGCTAAAAGTTGCCACCCCTTAGAATACTCAATAAAATACTAGCAAACAGAATGCAGCATATCATAAGGAAAATTATACACCATGACCCAGTTGGATTTATTGCAGGAATGTAGGGATGGTTCAATATTCACAAATCAATTAATGTAATAGAGTAATAGTAGTAATTAATGTAATATCAATAGAGTCAAAGAAAAAAATCACATGATCATCTCAATAGATGCAAAGAAAGCTTTTGATAAAGTCCAACATGCATTCACATTAAAAACCCTAGAAAAAATAGGAATAGATGGCATTTACCTTAATCTGATCAAAGCCATGTATGACAAACCAACAGCCAACATCATACTAAATGGGCAAAAACTGAAAGCTTTCACTTTAAACTCAGGAACAAGACAAGGATGCCCACTGTCATGATTCCTATTCAACATAGTTCTGGAAGTATTAGCCAGAGCAATTAGACAAGACAGAGAAATGAAAGGAATAAGGATAGGAAAGGAAGAAGTAAAACTATCACTATTTGCAGATGACATGATTCTTTAAATGGAAGACTCCAAAAACTCCACAAGAAGACTCCTTCAATTAATAGACAAATTCAGCAGAATAGTTGGATACAAAGTCAATAACCAAAAATCAATAGCATTCCTATAGACAAACAACAAACAGTCTGAGACAGAAATAAAGGAAACCATACCTTTTACAATAGCATCCAAGAAATTGAAATATTTAGGAATCAGTGTAACAAAAGATGTAAAAGATTTATTCAATGAAAAGTACAGTACTCTGAAAAAAGAGATAAAAGAGGATTTCAATAAATGGAAAAGCATTCCCTGCTCATGATTAGGAAGAACCAACATTGTGAAAATGACCATACTACCAAAATTGTTATACACATTTAGTGCAATTCCCATTAAATTACCATTAGCATACATCACAGATCTAGAGAAAACATGCTTTAAATTAATTTGGAACCAGAAGAGACCCAGAATAGCAAAAGCAATCCTGGGCAACAGTGACAAGTCAGATGGAATCACAATCTCTGACCTGAAATTGTACTACAAAGCTACTGGAATAAAATCAACCTGGTACTGGCTAAAAAACAGACCTGAGGATCAATGGAACAGACTGGAAGATGCAGCCATGACCACAAACACACTCAGCCACCTAATATTTGACAAAGGGGCCTAATAAACTCACTGGAAAAAAGATAGCCTGTTTAATAAATGGTGCTCAAAGAATTGGCTTGCCTATTGCCAAAGACTGAAAATAGACCCAAGTCTATCACCATGAACCAAACTGAAGTCAAAATGGATCACAGATCTCAATATTAAAACAGAAACTCTAAATCTATTGGAAGGTAAAGTAGGTAAAAATCTTGCAGACATATGGGCAGGCAGAGAATTCATGAACAAAAATCAAACTGCAAAGGAAATACTTCAAAGAATCAATAACTGGGACCTCATCTTACCGAAATGGTTTTACACATCTAAAGAAATCACCAGCAAAATGAAAAGAAACCCCACAAATTGGGGAAAAAAATCCTAGCTGGCTGTCCCTTGGACAAAGGTCTTCTATCTAGAACATACAAAGAATTAAAAAACATGAACCTGTCCAAATTCAAAGACCCAATCCAGAAATGAGCATCTGAGATGAATACATACTTCTTGGATAAAGAAATACAAATGGCAAATAAATATATAGAAAATGTTTTACATCTTCAGTCATTTGAGAAATGCAAACGAAAACAACACTGAGATTTCATCTCACCCCAGTAAGATTGGCCAGCATCAAGAAATCCAATAACAAATGTTGGTGAGGCTGTGGAGAAATAGGAACTCTTCTGCACTGTTGGTGGGAATGCAGACTGGTGAAACCACTGTGGGGATCGTTTTGGAGATTCCTTAGCAAACTTGGTCTAGAGGTCCCAGCCAACCCAGCTATTCCCCTTCTGGGTATTTTCCCAGAAGATCTGAAAGCATCATATCACCATAATATGTGTGAACCCATGTTTATAGCAGCACAATTTGTGATAGCTAAATTGTGGAAGGAACCCAAAAGTCCATCCACAGGGGACTGGATTTAAAAAATGTGACATTTTTATGTAATGGAATATTTCTCAGCTGTGAAGAGAGACAGATTTGGGGTTTTTGTAGGCCAGTGGTCACAACTGAACACCATACTCATAAGTGAAATAAATCAGAGGTTCATGTGCAGGCAACGTATTTTATCACTGGTGTAGGAATCTGAAGGTGGAAGTGTAGATTGGGGGTTGTGAGGGGAATCTTCTCAAGGTAGGGAGCAGGTGGGATGAGGGGAAGAAGAAAAGGAAGAGAGGGACAAATATGTGTCTGTGTGTATATGCAGGATGGTTAATCTGGTGCCACTGTTGACCTGTGTCACTTTATGGTAAGGAACAGTTCATGATTGTTTGATCAAGATTGTACGTCTGTATGTGATTTCAGGAGCATGCACTTAGAAGTTACCAATGTGTGGTGCAGCAACCATTGGTGATTCACTGTCACTTTTCAGTTTTCATTGCACTGCTCTTGTGCTACTTTGTGTCTTTTTGTTAATTTGTTGTTGTTGTGTTTGTTTTTGTTTTCTTTGTTCTTTATACTTTTAAAAATAAAAAAAAGGAATTAGAAATCATTCTAATGCCCCTGTACTTCTTTCTAGATTTCCACCTAATTAATGTATATTCTACTGTGTGTACACAGAAAGCGTTACACTGCACTCTGCCACTACTGCTTGCATTTCTTGTTAACCCGACACAAGTTTGCACAGACGTAGTCTCTACGGTCACACATTTTGATGAACAAGCCTTTCTTTTTTGGATCCCTTTTTAAATGGGTTTTTTGGTAACCTCATCATTTTAACATATGTATAACCACTTTTTACATCATTTTTCTCCATTTAAAACATAATTACATCATATATATTTCTAACTATATGTTTACTGATAGAGCAAGAGCTATTCTGGTATCTGATGGAATTCTTGACTGAACCTCTCTGGACAATCCGCAAGGTCTTGCCACTATCGATTGTGTGTATCTCAAAAGAACCACTTTGAAGTTATTATTAGCACCCGTGATGATTGACTTTCTACTTCTTTTAGCTTGGCTATAGTGATCTCCTGGGTCACACTCTAGGTTGAAGGGCAGCTTTATAATACTTGCAGATTCTAAAACACCTTGAAGTCAGCTGACCTTGGTAGTCAGTTGGTGGAGGGTCATCGCCATACCAGCATCGATTTTGTTGACTTTACTCACCCAAGTATTTCCCAATATCTAGACATTAAACAGAGCAGGTATAATGAGTACTTTATAAATCAATAAATGAAGAAAGGAAGGAATAAAAGTTAAGTAGCAAGTGGTAGAACAGGGAGGAAGGGTGTTCCAAGCCAAGCACAGAAAAGAAATTGGCATCTTTCAAGACAAAAGGTCTGACGAGTCTGGAAATAGTAACTGTAACAACGATGACGGGAGAGTTTCCTGGACAAGGGGCCAAGAGTCAGACGCCCAAGAGCTGCGAAGAGCACTAGAGACTTGAGTTTTCATCCGAAGCAGAGGGGGAAGTGATTGATAGGTTTTCAGTTTAGGAATATTAAGATCTAGATTAGGTTTTAATATATTCCTTCTGACTTCCATGTGGAAACAAGATGAAACAGAGATGCTGCAGAATGAAAAAAGCTTGGCTTGTATTAGAGATGATTAATTTCTGAGTACACATTTGCACGTATGCATGCACAGGAACACACAGCAAGCTTGGAAGATTTAGGGAAGAAATGAACAGAAAAGCGCTTGTTCTGGAAATGACGAGACCGGAATTCTGGCCCCTGCTTTGCATTTATTAGCCCTGTTACCTTGCCTGAGTAAATTAAACCCATCTATGACAGGAAAGACAAGAATTAGATGAACTTTAAGGTCTCTTCCAGCTCTACTTCTGGAAACCATTTAATTTTTGAAGAAAGTATTATTGAGTCTGAAATTTTAAAAGGTCAATTAAGCAGAGATCTCCAGGGAAATCTGTAACTAACTGAAAAATTTTCATGGTAATGAAGAGTAAAAATCTGTTTTCAGAAGAGTATAAGCAGTCTGAGCTTCAGTACACGCAGTAGTTTGCTAATTTACAGCATATAAATAAGTGATTTCTAAACACAAATGTCTAATCATAAGACTGTGCTTATGGAATTTTTATAAAAGTTCTCCTAAGTAAATTTTATATGAAAGAACCAACATAATTATTTTTGAAGGACATATAGCACTTCACATAAAAATATGAAATGAGCTCAAATTATAATTGTGTAAGAAAGAATAATTTGTGTTATTAATGCACACTGGTACAAATCAAAGGGATTCATTGTGGGTTTCGTGTGTTCTGCATCATGATGTCCTTCCCCTCACACTCACACCCCTCTCCTCCCCACCTTTCCAGTTCCTACGAATCTTTCTTCTACTTTTTCTTTTTGTTCTTTCAGTTTCTATAGGAGAGAATATGTCCTGTTTTTGAGTATGTAACTTTATTTTTTGCTTAAACATATGCTACAATTTTAAGACCACATGATATTGTTCTATTGTACTTTATGCATACTTGTTAACTAGAAAAATGTAATGTTTGTTAATTAGTAAGTAGTAACCCTGGGACCTTGTGAAACACCACTGGTTGACATCTAACTTTTAACCCATTCACTGCCGAGCAGCTTTAATGGAAGGATGCCAACGCCTTCCGTAATGGTTAGAAGTACAGTATCATTCTCGATTTGCTTTCTACAATTCTATCCCTTTTTCAAAGCCCATGAAAAGACACTGTAAAATTAGCAGTTTTATTTGTTTTCTTTTTTCAGTTCTATGTATTAAAACTGGAGCTTTAATAATGAGCGACATCTAATCCTTTTTGTATTTTCTATTTTTAACATAGAGACATCTTACTAAGCTACTAAATAGCAAAAGCTAGGTTCAAAATTGTGATCCTTCTGCTTCAGCCTACCAGAGTGCTGGAATTAGAGACATGTGGCACCACGTCCTGAACATTTTATGATTTTTTTTTTATATTCACTCAGCGATTTTGAAACACAGTACATTGTTCTTTATGATGGCTGCTCAGTGAAATCAGCCGCCAGGCTCACTCCTCCTTTGCGTCGTTTCTGTCGCTTGAGTAGCATCTCTGCTTTCATCCTCCACCAGCTTCCGACTGCCACCGTCCTGCTGTACTGTCCACCACACAGATACATACGGTTATTGCCAAAAAGGAAAAAATAAAAATTAGGTTGTTTGCAATTTAATACACCATCTAAGGCTTACTTTGGAATTTCATATGAAGATAGAGCTGATGGAATTCCTCAAAAGTATTAGTCACACTTGAGTGAATACTTTTTACTTAAAACTTCAGCGCCAAGAAAGAGAAAAAGAATTTCTGACACCTTAGAATGTGCTGATAATCCCAGGTAATACACGCATTTTCCTGTTAAACATAAAATAATTCACAGAACTCCACAACACAACTTTCAGAAGGATAAATTTGACCATGAGGAAGAACGATTTCTCTACAGACATATCTGAAAACAGACAAACAATGATATATGTACACCATGAATATCAGCAAACTGACTAAAATTTGTTTCTTCTTTCATGTAATAAATATAGCTTTTTAAATTCTTGGTTAAATTTGAAATTATCTTTGGTTTCTCACAATTTATAACACAGCAAACTTAGCAGAGACTGATAGGTAGAATTCCCCAGCCATTTTTCCTTTTCTTCTCATTTTAATTATAAATTTAATGTTTATGAGACAGGTCTCATTAATTGTCCAGGCACGCTCCAGCCTGAGTGCTAGGGTTACAGACATACACCACAATCACACCCTTGGAAGTTCGTACCTTTTTCTTCTCTTCCTTCTCTACTTTCTCCTCCTTCTCATCCATTTATTTACTTA
Source organism: Dinomys branickii (assembly GCA_004027595.1). NCBI lineage: Eukaryota > Metazoa > Chordata > Mammalia > Rodentia > Dinomyidae > Dinomys > Dinomys branickii. The sequence goes on from PVLD010001374.1 coordinate 69,197, forward strand.
TTTACTTGCTACTTATTTATTTATTTTTATGAGCTAAGGTATCTCTAAGTTTCTAAACTGCCGGGGTTAGGCTCAAATTTCAAATTGCCAGTTCTCCTGTCTCAGCCTTCCAGTGTCAACTGGTAGAATTTTTGGGTGAGTGAGTAGTATTTTACAAATGGAAATTCTTTATTGAAAACAGAGGAGAAGCCATCTGAAAGGGGAAAACCACTTGGTTTAGCACAAGAGATATTCCATTTGGGTTTCCACTTTGGGAAATTAGTGAATTAATTAATATAGGTATATATTAGTTAATTAATTATTGAAACAAGTATTGGCTTAATAATCATACAAGCTGGCAGCTTTTATGAAGATCTCAACCTCAACATTCTTGGACTTTTTTGTATGTGTTTACATGTCAAAATTACTTTTACTGCATTGAAAATGTCCATCTTTCCTTATCAGAATAAATAATGTTTGATTTCATGGTTATAGTTTCATAAATATTTTTGCAGTTGATGTAATTTCATCTTGCTTACTTTTTATTTTTTGCCTTAATTTTTCTACTTTGGAGATATTAGGTCATGAGAAAAAAAATATTGTCTGTACAAACCCTAAAAATTTAAGCTAGAAAGCCAATCAACAATGTCTACAGGGAACAATGAACAGCAATACATTTCTTTGTTTCTTTTGCTGACTTTGAAGAACATATTCGTATAGCACCTTCCACTAGTGTAGTTACCATATGCAGAGAAGATTTCAGAAGACTTAACGAAACAGCAAACTTTTGTTTACCATTTTATTTTAAAAATAAAAAGGAAAACACATTAACAAAAAAAATCCATTTAAAATATGACACAAGAACAATACGAGCAATATTGAATTATAGACAAAGAGATAGGAAATTAACAATGGTTGTATTACATATTGATATCTTCAAACTGGTTTCTCAGGAAAACAATTATAGACATGCAAGATTGGTCAAATAATTAATCATTAAATATTCCTTTCAGTAAATCAATAAAAGTCAGTAGTACAATCATGTTAGTGAACCTGTATATACATATGTACATAATTTCCCCTTCTTTCTTTTCTCTTTGCCCTCATCCCAGTTGCTTTTAATTTTTGAGCAGTTTCCTTTCATTTCACAATGTCTAGCATACCTCTTTAATTTTATTCACTATTTTAGGTTCTAACACCAGTGAGACAATATATTTCTTACAGAAGCAGGTCTGATTTAGTTCACTTTTGAGTATAGTCTCTCATTCTAACCATTCACCTGTAAAAGCCTTGAGCCAATCTTTCTTTATAGTTGAGCAATATTCCATTATATAAAAATACCACAATTTTTCTTTTATCCAATCCTCAGTGGATGGTCATTTGGGTTGCATGCACAATTTAGCAATTACAAATTGTGCTGCTATAAACATGGGTGCACATACGTTGCTGCGATGTGACGTTTTCAGATCTTCTGGGAAAATACCCAGGAGAATAGCTGGGCTGAATGGGACCTCTAGACCTAGTTTGCTGAGGAACCTCCAAACTGATTTCCACAGTGGTTTCACCACTCTGCAGGCCCACCAGCAGTGGAGAAGTGTTTCTATTTCCCCACAGTATTGCCAGCATTTGTTACTGGTTGATTTTTTAATGATAGCCATTCTTAGTAGGGTGAGATGAAACCTCAATATTGTTTCAATTTGCAGTTCTTGAATGACTACTGATGTTGAACATTTTCTCATGTATTTTCCATGTGCATTTCTTTATCTGAGAAGTGTGTTTTCATCTCAGATGCCCATTTTTGGATGGGGTCTTTGAATTTGGGGGTCTGGTGATTTTTAATTCTATATATATTCTAGATAGAAGACCTTTGTCTGAAGGACAGTCAGCTAAATTTTTTTCCCTATTTGTGGGTTTTCTTTTTGCTCTGCTTGTGATTTCTTTAAATATGCAAAAACTTTTTAGTAGGATGAGATCCCAGTTGTTGATTCTCTGAAGTATTTCCTGTATAGTCTGGTTTTTGTTCATACAGTCTCTGTCTACCCCTATGTCTTCAAGATTTTTACCTACTTTCTCTTCCAATAGATTTAGTGCTTCTGTTTTATTATTGAGATCTGTGATCCATTTTGACTTGACTGTGTTGCGTGGTGATAGACTTGAGTCTATTTTCAGTCTTTCGGAAGTGGCAAGCCAATTTTTCCAGCACCATTTATTAAAGAGGCCATCTTACTTCCAATGAGATTGTTTGGCCCCTTTGTCAAAGATTATGTGGCTGAATGTGCTTGTCTTTGTGGCTATTTCTTCCAGTTTGTTCCATTGATCCTCAGGTCTGTTTTTTGCCAGTACCATGTTGATTTTCTTATAGTGGCTTTGTAGTATAATTTGAGGTCAGGCTTCTGATTCCACCCGACTTGTCTTTGTTTCTGGGTCTCTTCTGGTTCCAGATGAATTTAAGGAATGTTTTCTGTAGATCTGTGAGGTATACTAATGGTATTTTAGTATGAATTGCATTGAATATATAGACCAATTTGGTAGTATGACCATTCTCACATCCCTATCCATGAGCAAGGAATATTTTTCCATTTATTGAAATCCTCTTCAACATCTTTTTCCAGAGTACTGTAGTATTCCTTCAGTAGGTCTTTTGCTTGTCTTGTTAGATTGATTCCTAAATATTTCAGTTTTTTGGATGCTATTGTGAAAGGTGTGATTTCCTTAATTTCTCTCTCCATTTATTGTGTATAGGAATGCCATTGATTTTTGAGTGTTGACTTTGTATCTAGCTCCTCTGCTGAATTTGTTGATTAATTCAAGGAGTGTTCTGGTGGAGTTTTTGAGGTCTTCCATGTAAAGTATCATGTCATCTGCAAATAGTGATATTTTTACTTCTTGCTTTCCTATCTTTATTTATTTATTTCTCTCTCTTGTCTAGTTGCTCTGGCTAATGCTTCTGGAACTATGTTGAATAGGAGTGGTGACAGTGGACATCCTGTTGTTTTTCTGATGTTATAGAAAAAGCTTTCAGTTTTTGTCCATCTAGTATGATGTTGACTGTTGGTTTGTCATAGATGGCTTTGATCAGATTGAGGTAAAAGACCATCTATTCATATCTTCTGTAGCATTTTTGCCATAAACATGCACTGGACTTTGTCAAAAGCTTTCTCTGCATCTACTGATATAATCATGCATTTTTTTGTCTTTGGCTCCATTCATATGGTGTATAACATATATTGATTTGTGAATATTGAACCATTCCTGCAGTTCTGGAATGAATCCAGCTTGGTTATGGTGTAAGATTGTCTTCCTCTTTTTTGTTTGGTCTTTTTGAGACAGGGTCTTGCTATGCAGTTCAGGCTGGCCTCAAACTCCCAATGATCTCCCTATCTCAGCCTCCCGAGTACTGGGTGTATGATTTTCTTGACGATTTGCTGCGTTCTATTTGCTAGTATTTTATTGAGTATCGTTGCACCTATGTTCATTAGGGAGACTGGTCTGTAGCTTTCTTTCTTGATTGGTTTTTTCTCTGGTTTTGGTATCAGTATAATACTTGCCTCCAGAAGTGAGTTAGGGAGAATTGCTTCATTTTCAGTTTCTCTGAAGATTTTGAGAAGTGTTGGCATTAAATCTCTGAATTTCTTTTAAAATTCTGCTGTAAATCCATCAGGGCCTGGGCTTTTCTTTATTGGTAAGTTTTTAATCATATTTTCAATCACATTAATTGATATTGGGTTGTGCAGGATTTTTATATCTTCTTGATTAAACTTTGGTAACTCATGCATATCTAGGAATCTGTCCATTTCTTCTCAGTTTTTTATCTTATGCGAGTAAAGATTTTCGAATTAGGTGTTAATGATCTTTGAATTTCTTTAGGATCTATAATGATTTCACCCTTTTCTTTCCTTATTGTTTGAATTTGAGTTTTTCCTTTCTATTTTTGATAAAGTTGGCTGCAGGTTTATCAATTTTATTTATTCTTTCAAAGAACCAACTCTTTGATTCACTTATTTTTTATAGTGATTTCTTGACCTCAATTGCATTAATTTCTGCCCCAATCATAATCTCCTCCTTTCTTTGAGCTTTGGGCTTGACTTATTCCTGTTTTTTCTAAAAGTTTGAGGTGCAGTAGGCTGTTTATTTGTTCTCTTTCTGTTTTCCATTTGTGTGAGTTCAGCACTATAAATTTCCCTCTGAGTACTGCTTTCACTGCACCCCACAGATTCTGGTAAGTTGTATTTGCATTTTCATTTGTTTGTAGGTATTTTTTAAATTTCTATTTTAATTTCTTTTGTTTCCCATTAGTTGTTCAAGAAGCTGTTATTTAATTTCTAAGTGTTTCTGGAGTTTTTGGAGTTCCTTTTACATTAATTTCCCATTTCATTGCACTTTGGTCAGATAATATGCATGGAATAATTTCAATTCTTTTGCATTTAGTTAGGTATGCTCTATGGGCTGGAATGTGGTCTATTTTAGAGAAAGTCTGATGTGCGGTTGAGAAAAATGTGCATTCTAATGTTATGGGGTAAAACACTGTATATATCTACTAAGTTCGTTTGTTCACAGATTTCATTCAGATCTGTTATTTCTTTGCGGATTTTCTGTCTAGATGACCTATCTCTGTGTCAAAGGGGTGTCTAGTTCCCCTATTACGATAGCATTATTAATTCTTTGGTTTTTCGTGTCTGTTAAGATTCGTGTTATAGAGTTCGCTGCTCTAATATTTGGTGCATACATGTTTATGATTGTTAGCTCATCCTCCTGCATTTTTCCCTAATACGTATGCAGTGACTTTCTTCACCCCTTTTGATTGTTTTCAGTTTTAAGTTTAAATTTTCTGCAAAAATAATAGCTGCACCTGCTTTCTCGGGGTTCCTGTTGCATGAAAAATTGTTTTCCAGCCTTTGAGTTTCAGTCTCTGGATTTCCTTTTGTGTAAAATGTGTTCCCTGTATACAGCATATTGTTGGGTTTGTTTCTTTATCTGTTTCTTTTGACTGGTGAATTAAGGCCATTTACATTAACAGTTATAACTGATATGTGTTGGCTTATCATTGTCATGTTATTTACTTGCCGTTGATCTCCTAATTTTTTCTACCTGTTTAATTGTTTGTTCTGCTTGAGGGTTCCTTTCTATTGTTGCTCTTGAAATTGCTTACTGTTTTAAAGTGACAGTACAATATTTGATATGAATTATCTCAGTGTTTAAGATTAAACTCTTTAATTTCAAGTATAAGTTTGTAAATAAGTCATCAGTTAAGTAAATAACTAGTTGACTATGATTTTTTTTTTTTGCAGTACTGGGGATCGAACTCAGGACCCTGCGCTTGCTAGGCAAGCGCTTATTCCACTGATCTATATCCGCAGCCCCCATGAACCATTAAAACTATATATATGTGTGTATTAAATACAAAATAACATATATAAAACATATGCCTCATAGGATAGTTAATGTACAAATATAATATTAAGCCTATATATATGTGCCACATGTAACATGTCATCTAATAAATAAATGGTGTAGCAAGCACATAATGTATAAATATATGATATGAATATAACATCAATATATAAACATTTATATATATAAATATAAATGTGCAATAGATAAATATATAAATATATAAGCATGTACATTTGTGCCATATATAATGCTATCTAACAAATGAACAGCATTACAAGCATATAATATATAAATGTATAGCAAATATACATATATAGTACATTACATATTTTAATATATGTAATTTATTTCATATAATGCATGATACTTGTTATGTATACACATACATTAAATGGGAGAGCAATTGTTAGTAGCTTTTTAAAATTTTGAATGTACACTATTTTTAACAATAATTTTTAGGTGGTGTAACAATCTTAAATGGAAATAAGTAGAAAATATTAGTTGCTAAGCTCATTTTTTAAATAACTGAGCCTGAAAAGACATGTCAAATATGTTTATTCTCTTTGTTCACTTTATTTAAAGCAGTAAACTTTTATGTTTTGATAATTTAAATTTAGCAAAACTCTTTCTCCAGGTATTCTTTCTTACATTCATCCTGTTATTCTCAGACACTATGACAGCTTGAGATTTTGATAAATTTAACGAATTGGGCCATTTTTCATCCCCTACTGAATTATCTTGACTGAAATTTAATATCTGCTCCTTACAATGTTTCAGAAATTAAGCATTTTTTATTCTAAAGCTTTTATCTTCAGCTTCAAACAAATATTATAAGCATTAAGCTTGAAAATCCTAATTTCCTATTATATTTGAAATTCTCCAAATATTTGTTTTGGGGAATTACAGTCCTGCTGACAAAGCAGCCGACATGTGCTGGTGAGTAACCTGGGGTTTGTTTTCACTATGTTTATCAACTTCTTCTTTTCATGGTCCTTCTAGTCTACTGTGCAGTGATCACTTCATTTTCTTTCTTTTTTATTAGTAAGTGTTTGCAGTACTTAAGAATTACATTCACTGTAGGGGATTGTGGCCTGTACATAGCACATATCACTCACTCTCCCACCCTGCCTCTCTTGCTTTTCCAGCACCAGATTCATTTATTTATCATATAGGACCTTAGGAAGTCAGTGCCTGCCTGGCAAGCACAAGATCCTAGGTTTGATTCCCAGCACATAAAAAAAAAAAAAAAAGAACTTAGAAAGTTAATTATCAAATATAGAGCGAAAACCAGACTAATAGATATGCGTTCTTATGAGGGCATAACTTCTTCTCTGGAAGGCAAATAAACCAATTTAAGCTTGACTTTTAAAGCAAGTTGTCACGGACAAATGCACAGCTCTTGATTTCACTTTATGTAGCCCAGGGAAGAATGACCTCCTCCACATACATGAATACTTCAGGCCACATTGAATGACTTGCAAGTAGGCTAAAAGGAAAGGATGACTAGATCTGTAGAAAAGCCTTAGGTGGTACCTGAGTCACCCAATTTGGGATTTCTGGATGCTAGTCTGGTGATCACAGTGAGGTACCTTTAACTATTACAAACTATTTATAAACAAACATCACAGGGGAGATAAGGCAACCATGATGAAAACAGAGAAAATATAACAATTTATTAATCTTGTCTAAGCACAAACAAAATTTAGAGTTTTCTAAGCTAAAATAGTAGCTAAACACCCATTATATACATATATAATATGTACATGTATATAGCTATATATATAGCTATATATTTATGTAATCTACATTTACAAATATATGTAATGTAATAACTACTGCTTTAGACCCGCTTGTCAGACTCATCTTCCAAATAAAAATTAACACACTTCATGAAAAAAATGTCATTTCTGACAGCATTTAATCTAGTGTAAAATCCTGCTTGTTTAACTTACTAAACTAAGGTTTTTAAAAGAAGCACATATCTTACAAGACACTTCTGGAGCATCACGTCACTGAGAAGCCCAGTGCTTATTCACTACGTTTGGACTGATTCTCGATAATGAGTCAACACTGTCTCCCGGAGCCCCTCACCTTCTCCTCAACCCACCTCCTCCTCCCACAGCTGCAGTGACTACCTCTCGCGTTACTCGAAAGCCCATGAAAGCCGTTTTACCATAGGAAAGGAAGTTCTGTTTGAAACTTGAAATTTGTTGGTGTTATTCCCTCACACAGAAAATTGAGTTGAGATTGTCTTGTTTTTTAAATAAACATATTGCATAATTACATGTATTTGTTTGTAGCTTTAGATTTTATGTAATTATAATAATATAACAGCCAAAAAAGTATATTTTATACAACTTGCCACAGGGCCATATAGCAATTTCCATTCTTTATCACATCTTTCATACTTTGTTGAAAATGGAAGCTAGTGCTGAGAGATAGTTTCATTGTAGTGGGACTATGAAATTTTTATTACACTTTTTTTCAGCTTTTTTCTGGTGGTTGCACTACCTCTCATAAAAACACATGCATATCACTCTCTGAGAAAGATGCTGAATCAGAGAAACAGAACAAAAATAATGTTTTACTCTTGTGCAAAGAGGTTGTACACATGAAGAGCAAACTCTTTGTGCTAGACAAAGAGTGAGGCAATTTGCAATACACATTTCTGTTAGGATTATCAATCATTATAAATATTCAGAACCAGTTTGGCATTCCCTGTCCACACTACTTTCTCTCGAGTGTGGTCCTCTTCACCTAGAGGAGGTTGCTGTGTGAAGTTTCAGCTACCAATTCACTTATATTGTGTGCTTGTTAATATGCATGTTGTAGTTAAATATAACTTTTTTAAAAATAGTATTATGAGTTGTTTCTCTACATATTGAGACAGCATTCAGCATTGTATTTCTAAGGAATAAAGGAAATTATAGCATAGTATTCACCTACCTCTAAGTTTTAAACCACTAAAAACAAGGATATATAGGCTAATAGCAAACACCTGGGAGTATCAGAAATTACAGCTTATTACTGTATTTTTAATTTCACAATAAAAATAGATTGTATATGATTAAAATGTATTTATTTAAGTACTTTATGCCTATTTAATTTGGTGTTCACATGTTCCTACTACATTGTTATGAATCCCTGTATCTCTATAGTCTGCTTTTTCACTTCGAACAAGACTGGCATGTAAATAATACACAATGGAATTAAAATATTCTAGAGGCTGCTGTTCGTCTTCCACTTCTCCCGCACGGAGTACGGACCGACCGGTGTGACTAAAGCCTGTAGCCCATCCCCACAGCTCCGACTCATTCCGCCCCTTACGGAGCGAGCTGTTAAGTCAGACTGGTTGACTCCTTCCTTCCCACGGAGACCCTGCTTTCCCACCACGCAGTTTCCCGCCAGTGGTTGGAGAGAAACTGCCTGCGTTACTTTCGGAGGCTGCTCGTTTTTATTCTTCCCTAAGTGTTAGTCATCATCTTTGGATAAAAATATCTTGTTTTCAAGGAAATATAACATCTGTTGGCAGCCAGCAGCCTTTGACCCAGCTAGTAGCCTTAGTTTATTATATGAATGTTTTATTTTACATTTTTTTGAAACTATGTGTTTTACAGTATTTCTCCTTTTGGTGGCTGTATTGGTTTTTAGGTTTTCAAATCTGTTTTGTGTCTTGATATTTCTTGAAAGGTAAATAGGAAAGGTTGAGAAAGAAAACTTGACAAGAAGTGAAATGTTTTATAAGCACAGTGAATTATTAAATTTTCTTGAGGATTTCCTACCTAATGAAAAAAATCATTGATTTCAAAATATATCTCAAAATTTAACATTGCTTTCTAGGCCAAAAATATTCTTTCCACATAGTATTTTATATTTATTGGAGTTCTATGGGCTCTAATTCAAATGTCATTATCTCCAAAAGTTTGAAGCTTGAGCCCACAACTAAAATTAGAAATTTCTAAAATTGAGTAAATCTAGATGCTCCCATAAAAATCTGACTAATGTTTTCTCTCAGCATTTTGTCAATCATTTCACAATGACCTTCTGCTTTCAAGTATCACATACACACACACACACACACCAGCTCCTCATGATGCTTGATAAAATATAATATTTACTATGCATTTTCTGAATTGATTCAGTTTGTTCAGATCACTCCATGTTCTACAAAGAAAGTACATTGAGAATGATTCCATTTAAACTTTAATTGGTATGTTGTAATAAGATGAAACGATTTTATAAAATAAAAATAAAACATTAACAATTATTTAAATTATTTCCATTGATTGCAGTACTTCCTTACGCTCAAGGTTATCTCAAAGAGAAATTATATTTATTGAATTATATCACATTTAGAATATATCATGCCAGAATATTTCAGATCAGTTAAATATTTTATTAAAAGATGATGAACAAACAGTAAAACACTCACCATAAAATGGTTTATCAGATGCATGATAGAATATATAAAATGTAATTTTTATAAAGTGAAATTAGTACAGAAGATGGTAAAAATTTGAGAAGAATGTGGAAAAAGAAAAGAGCTGATCCCGGGTTTGGAATGTATGGATGTCTCCTTTGATCTTGTCTGTATCAAAGGAGTAGTAGAATGCTACCTATTGGTGACATTCTAAAAAAAGATAAAAATGTGTTATATTTACAAAAGCTAACAAATTATTCCCTGAATAATATACATTTTTATCGATCCCCAGTACCGCCAATATATATATATATATATATATATATATATATATACACATTTTTAAACTCTCAGAAGCTTGTTACATATGTGTCAGTGACATCTTTTGTATCTTTCCTGTACAAACTACATAAAACACATTACAATCTTTGAACTGTCTGTATTAGCAGGTAATGCAGATCATTGGGAGATTCCTCTTACATTACTTCCACAAGTGCAATTCCTTAGACCTATTTCTCATTTGGACAATTCTCATTTGAGCAATTTCCATAAGGTCGGGGATGTAGCTCAGTGGCACAAGTGCCTGCCTGGCAAGCACAAGGTCCTGAGTTTGATTTCCAGTAACAACAGCAAAAACAAGATCAAAATTAATTTGAACAATTTCCCAATTAATAATTTTATTTCATCTGAGATCATCCAGTGATTTCAAAAGCCAGTGTAGTTTACAAGTAACAGGATGCTATGCCAATAGGCTTTTGGAAAAAGGATGAATTAGGAAAGAATAAATCATTTCCTTCTAGGAAGGTTAGAAGGGAAGCTAGTTACATGTGAGTGTGCTGTATTTCTGTGTCAAATCTCTGTCAAAGAATTTTAAGTTTGAAAGGGAAAAGGAAGATTCTGTCTGTGCAGCATTTGCCAACATTCCCACTTGATGCCTGTTCTCTTTTTCCGTGTCAACAGAAATGAGGACCTTAATTTCCATAACAAAATGCAGTGATCAGACACATTTACATAATCTGAACTTGATTCCCTGTCCATTTTATTGTGCTAACCTTTCCTTGCATGTGTTGGGAACTTAGGTCTCACAGTGACCATGGTCACTGAAATATTTTTGGTGACATGTTGAAGTATTTCCATGTGGATCAGGAAATTATTTCATTTTCTATGTAGTGTCTGTTCCCTGGACTAAAATGAATGAAATATTCTCTGGCTATTATTGTTACCCAGTGGCAGATCCGAGTGAAGGGAGTACAAAGGAATATCCCGGTCGGGCTGAGGATACAGCTCAGTGGTACAAGCACCTGCCAGGCAGGCACAAGAACCTCAGTTCAATTCCCAATACCTCCAAAGATAAAAGAAAAAAATGAATGTCCCTGTGAAATATACAATAATGGAATGTTAAAGAACAGTATATGCTGAATAACAAAGAAACATACATTCAACAGTGTGAATTTGGCTTCATTTTTACTAGGTCACACCTCAATGATAATTAATCCAGAATAGTATCCCCAGTTTTAAAGACCAGGGTAGCACATACAATATTAACCCCTCCTACCTGCATTTCACCTTACTCGTTTGGAGTTCAGACTTCTCACGCTGTGCCTAACATGGACACATATTGTTTCTCATTTTTCCTATTGAATTGTAATATCAATATCATATTATTCCTTACTATGTACTATGACTAATGATTATGATGAGAAGAACAATTCTCACCCCCGCGGATGTGTCCATGCCCAGTCCCTAAACCCATGAAGATGTGTTTTAAAAGACAAGAGGAAACATACAGGCATCACTGTATCAGTGATGCTGTCCTCCCGACTGCACAGAAAGACATACCCTTGAACACTCGTCCCTGTGGGCCAAATGCAGTCATGAAGACACTTGAGAAAAGCAGTCAGTGAGACAAAGAGGAGGCTGAGTCACGGAGTGTTTGAAGATGGTGGACCTGTGGCTTCACTAATGGAGAATGGGGTCCCCAGGTGGCTCTAGACCAAGAAAGAAAGGAAACCAATTCTCCCTTAGAGGCACCAGACAGAATAGCACATTTCCAACAGAATTTTCACTCAGCAATACCTTCGTCATATTTTTAATAAAGCAGTAACAAGTGCTGGTAGGGCTGTGAGGAGGAAGGAACCCTTCTCCACTGTTGGTGTGAGAGTAGACTGGTACAATCATTGTGGAAATCAGTGTGGAGATTCAGAACAGTGGGCCTAGAGTTTCCATGCTGCAACCCAGCTATTCTCCGGTTGGCTATCTGCACAAAAGAATAAAAATATCACACCACAGTGATATAGGCACACCTATGTTTATGGTAGCACAGTTTTTAAGAGCTAATACTTGGAAAGAACCCAAATGACCATCAGTTGAGGAATGGGTAAAGAAAACGTGAATTTTTTAATACAATGGAGTACTACTATGCCACATCTTTATAAACTTGAGACATGCCTAGGTCAAAGGATGCACCTTCAGACCATACACGTAAGCGAAAGGAATTGGACACATGGGCAAATATTGCATTGATTCTTTGGTGAGAGGAAATGAAAGGATAAATAAGGACCAAAGGTGATTCTTTGGTGAGAGAAAATGAAAGGGTAAATAAGGACCAAAGGATACAACAGGTTCTGTGAAATAGGAAGAAATTGTTCAAAAGGAAGGGAACCTAATGAGAGAGGAGGGGAAAAGGAAGGGAAAAGAAAAAAATGATAAAAGAACAATAAAATGGAAACAAAACTTTTGTAGATAAGGTGGAAAAGAAGGGTTGAAGGGAAGAAAGAGGAACCATTATGTAGTATGTGCAGGTACGAACTCCCGATGATGAATATGACCATTGTGTATATCTAAATTGCACTAATAAACCTAATAAAAATAAAGAAATAAATCAGTACTGTATTGAGACTTAATGTTAAAGCAATTTTTATTGCAGCAACAAAAAGTAATGTTCACTTTTTAACCTAACAAGATCAGGTAACCAATACTTTTGCTATTTTAAAAGTGCATTGTTTGGTACAATGTATTCTGTACTGAACTATGTGAAAATCTAAAGATATTTGTTGCCCAATTATTATGTCACCAATCAGCCACAAGTAAATACCTACATTTATTTTGATACAACTTTATTACTGGTTATTTAAATAACAAATATTGTTATCTAGGAAGTTAAAGATGTAGAAATATTTGAACCATCATTTTTAAATCAGAGTTCATTGCTTAAAAAAGTCAACAGGATAATCCATTATATTACTTCAATATAAAACAATATAACAACCATTGGTGAATTCCTACCATCTTGTTTAGTGAAGCTCTTCATCATTTCTGATTATTTTTTTATTCTCTTTAATGGTTTGATCAATTTTGCATTCTTACATCTGGTCATCTGAGTAACTTCGTTGAAGATAACACTATGTAGTATAACATGCATTGTTAATTCCTATCATTTTGCTTTGAAACTCTGCATCATCTTCATTGTTTGTGCTTTGCTTTGTTTTTGTCCATATTGTTGGTTTCTTAATTCTCTTTAAAATAAAAAAGAAAAATATCTTCCATTGATTTGTGTTTTTCCACTGTATTTTTAATGTATAAAGAAGATAGATTCAATTTTGCCAGTGAACTCATTTGATCTTTTAAATTTTGTGACTACACATACATCAATTTAATAGGTAACAAATTTCAAAGTGAAGACTTCTCATATACATGTATTATTTCGAAGTCTGAAGAATATTTATGAGCAGTAGCATTTTACACAAAGTCCTCTATTCAGTGTTGCAAAGTTAAAGAAAAGACATCTACAAAAAACAAATTATGCAAAAGCACATTAATATTATAGAAAGTGAATGGTACATTTTATCAAGAACTGGTAGTTAGTAGCATATGCATTTTAGGGTTTGAAAACTCTATAAAACAATAATGGCTTTACCATTATTAAATATGAATAGTTCATCAGTAACAAACTTAATAGTCTCTCCAAATCTTTAAAATAGCTGGATGTGCTTGTTATTAAAGTGTGCAGGGAATACAATTTTCAATTTTACTTTCAAACATTTTCATGTGTTATTGGAAAACTCAAGTTTCATTATATCAATTATTTGTCTGAATAGCTCTATCAATTTACTTTGAAAGAAAATAACTTGTTATTTTTTAATTTGTTGCATTTAAATTAACAATTACAACAAACTATGTCTCCTCTGCTTTCTTTATAGCAATAACTATTTTTAATTTTTAATTTTTTATGTTAAAGAATAAAAATCAATAAAAACAATACAAAATTTTAAAATAAGATGGTAGGAAATCAACAGTGGTTGTTATATTGCATATTGTTATCCTAAAACTAGTTGCTCAGATTACCAAATATAAGCATGAAATATTGATCAAACAATTAAGTATTAACTGTTCCTTTCAATAAACCAATAGAAATTAGTAGTACAATTATTTTACCTATCTTGGGGATATATATATACACATATGTGTGTGTATACATATGTGTATATGTGTGTGTGTGTGTGTATACATATATATATATATATATATATATATATATATATATATAATTTCCTTTCTGTTTTCTTTCTTTTCTCCTTTCCCTTAGCCCAGTTCTTTCCTTTTGAGCAGTTCCTTTCCCTTTCACTATATCTATTGTACCTTTCAGAATTCATTCACTCAGTTTTCTACACTAGGGAGACAATATGATGTTTACACATGAGGGCCTGATTCATTTCATGAGCATGGCCTCTGGTTGCATCCATGTTTTTATGAAAGGCTTGAGTTTATCTTTCTTTAAAGTTGAGTAATACTCTATTGCATAAAAATACCACATTGTTTTTGTCCATTGTTCAGTTGATGGGCATTTGAGTTGTTTTCAAGGTTTAGCTATGACAAATTGCACTTCTATAAACATGGGTGTGCATGTATTGCTAAACTAAACTGCTAGTGACTGATCATTAAAAGAATACAGAATACTGAGAGTTATAATTTTTAAGTTTTCATGAAATGTAAACAAGTTTATAAGTGTTAGTAACTACATTCTGATATGTAGTAAATTATTGTTCCTCAATTTCAGAAAAATTCTTCAACATACCATTCAAGACAAATTCAAATAATTTAAAAATATTACTGAATTTCCAAAATCTTTCTCCCAAGGTTTCCTACGTCTCCATATTTTTATGAAGCTAAAATTATCTCAATAGTGAATCATTGGAAATGCTATATGCATATAGTGTGCATCTCAGAATATCTTAAAGGCACCTTTTGCATTTCGATCATTTAAAATGGCTACTTGTCATAACTTAGTTAACCAAAGGAAAATGAAACTACAGCATTGCAATAGATTGTTACTGTTATTTTTCATGTCAGTGTTTAATTATTAATAATGGGCCAATGAAAGATGTTCCTTATCTATCCAGGGAGGTAAGTTTGATTAATTCTTTATGTGCTCGTGTGCTATATTCTTTTAAGAAGATTTCATTATTTATAAATGTAGTATAACTGAATTAACATAAGGGTACAAGTAGAAGTTGAAATTTTCTGATCTGGACACAGAGTAAGTGGCATTTAGCATAAAGTCTTGTAAACTTTTCTTCTTTGCCTGTTGCTTCATTTGCAATCGTGGTTCTGCGAAGCTCTGTTTTTTTACTCTGGACTTTCCATTTTATGTGCAAACATTAGCAGATGATGCCCAGACTAATTCACATGAGATTATTTGACCTGTTCACAAAGAGCAGAGCAACATCTCAGTACGAATATAATGCTCTCTCTTTGCAACTATAACATAGCGTACAGATGCTAAAACTGGGTGAAATATGTATACATACTATCAAACACCAGTTTGGGAAGCAAATATTTTATAAAATATTCTGAAAATCTTTAAATATCTGATCTAAAAATAAAGTTAAGAATTCTATGAGGCTAATATTTCAAGAGCATCATATGAATCCAAATACACAAATTATAACTGAAAATTATATTCATGAATAAATAACAAAAGTGGACCTTTCTATTATTTTTCATTACTCATGCTTCTTGCTCTTCAGATTTATTTTCACTTATTATGAAAACACACTTATACGTATCAATGGGATGGCATGATATGTCAATACATGACTACAGTGAGGAATATTTAAATCAGGTTTACAGTATCTATCTTCTGTAACAGTTACTATTAATTTATTGTCAAAAGTTTCAAACACCTGTCTACTGGCGTTTTGAAATGCACATCACAGTACTGTCATCCACGACCACCTAATGGGTAGCGCACATGTCCTGCTCCTCCCTGGAACTCAATACCAGGATGTCAGCCTGCCCGTTTCTCTCACCTTGCCTTCCTTTGTGCCCTCTGTTCTAGTCTCAGTTTCAGTGAGACCACATTTCTTTTAAAAGATGTGCATGAGGCTATTAAGCCTTTTGTTTAATATTTAAATCACCATTTACATTCTCTGTGATTCTTTCTAACAATATTGTAACCCCTGTGAGTGATAAAGACTTAAATAAAACTTTAAAGGAAGAAAGGGACTAAACGATATACATGGTAAACTTTTAGGAGCAACACAGTTTACCTTCAAATTTAAAATCAAATTCATTTTAAGTGCAAGTTAAAACAAATTGGTGGACTACAAAAATAATTATACAGCTAGTATTATCCACTAAAATAATTTACTAAAGAAAAATAAATTGTACATTTTAATCTTTCATTCATTAGTGACTATTTTGTCAAGTATAATCATCCAGTGAAATTAACTTTCCTATTACATAGAAATAGGCTAAGAACTGTACTTATATCTGTAATTTGTCACAAAACTGGAAGCGAAATATCATATCTAGTTTACAAATTAGAAAGCCAGCATCCACAGGTTATGTATTTTTCTAACTTAAGGGTTTTTAGTTAAACCTGGCATGCAATCGTACCTTATTTGCATTTGACTGGATGTATAAGAGTCTCAGATATAAAAACTTTAAGTGAGACCATAACTTATGAGCTGAAGTAGTTCTCAACTAATTTTGCAAGAGGCTTTGCTTGCAGAAATAATTCACCATAATTATTTTTCCTAAACATTCTTCAAGTTTTCAGATTTTTGTGCATGTATAACTATTTAAAGACTAAATGTGTTTCACACATTTCATACATAAAGATAAAATGAAAAAGCTTTACGTATTACACATTGAGTACTCATTATAAATTGTATTAAGATTCCCAGATAATATTTTTTGGCCATCATGAATATTATTTAAATAATTGTGTTTGATTTCGAAGGTTGTGTCTCTGGATTTTAATGTAAATGTATTGGATTTCTAGATAATTGATAATTTTCATTGATGTTTACAGGCTACTAGAGCCTGTATATTTTATTTTGAAGTGAACTCATATCTAATATTTGTATAATGGCATGTTTTTGAAACAAGAAGAAAATGTGTCAGATAACAGGTATAAAAACTAACTGTAGTATACACATCTTGAAAAAAATTATGGTTTTTAATAAAAAATGTACTGACGGCAGGAAGTTGGTCAGGAAAATACATATGTAAAAATAAAGATCGCTGGCATGTGCACATCTGTGCGGACTGAAGCCTTCTTTCTTTGTCACTATTCTGTTATTCACCCGAGGAAATGTTAAGCATGTGTCCAGCAGAGCAGCTAGAATGAAACTGGGCTAAACTTATACCAAGTTCTCTACATACAGTCTTTCCTGAAACTTTTCATTGTGTGTCATCAAACTGATACCGAATCCAGATTTTTTCTGGAAGTATAACTGTTTAAAGAATCAGCAACCATTGTAAGGTTATATCATTTTGTCTTGAGGTCATGTATCATTTTTGTGTTGTTTTAATTTCATCTTCATTACTGTTTTGTCAGTTTTTAAATTTTTAAAATAAAACAATTTTAAACAAGAAAAGATGGAAAAATATAAAAAAGAGTCATCCATGGAGTAAAATCTGCACTTCTTGAAAACATAGACATAATGCACAGGCATGTATTTAAAGGATCTATATACCAGAATTGTTTGAACATATGTGCTACTTCACTAACTTTTTACTGAAATTAAAATTTTGGTTAAAGTATGTGCTTCAACAATAAAATGTACTAAGTCCATTCACAAAATATCTGTGGAGCAGACATGGGTCTCAAAAAAATAATAGAATTATGTTTATTGACAAAATTACTGTAAGAACACAGAGTTTATAGAAGCTATTTTAGGCTTTCATATTTTAAAGAAGCAGTAGAAATGTATGTGTCTTCATGTATTCATAGTTAGAAACAGTTACCTATGCATGTTTTGAGGCATGAATTATCTGCCAACGAACATAGTACATTATTTGAGTGTTAGACAATGATGTAAATGCATTATACTTATAATCTGATTATTATGGTTGATACATTGTGTCAACTTGGGGAATCCAGAGGTTTGACTGAGTGACTTAGCAGGGAGACAGTGTGCTTACTTTGTATACAACCTGAGCCTGGGGAAGAGGAGGGCATGGAGATTATTCGAGAGCTACACACCCCCTGGGTGGGGGTAGGCAGTTTACAATATAACAGAAGGAGAGAAGCTGCTTTCCCGCCATTCCTCCCTTTTGCTCTGGTCGTTTTCTGCTGTGTTCTGCCACCATGCATGTTTGCCCTCTGCCATGTGCCGCTCTGCCTCAGAACCAGCCAAATATGGACTGAAAACTCCATAAACTGTAAGCTAAATAAAACTTTCCTTCCTTCATTTTGGACATTGGGTTATTTTGTCTCAGCAACCAGAGAAAAGTAACCAAGACACTGATTTAAGACTCAAAAAACATTTTTAGGAATTATGTATTGTTTTTATTGAAATCTTACACTTGAAGGAACTCAGACAAAGATGGTTAAAGGGTTTTTACGTAAAAAAAAAAGGTGGTAAGAAATAGTGCTCAAATTAATCCTACATTTGAAAAACATTCTTTACCCGATATACAACAATGTTTTATACCAGCATATGGTATGGTATTTCATATGTATGTAAAATGTAGAAATATAAATACCATGTTAGAAAGGTTGATCAGAGTAAAACTGCTCAACTATACAAGGCAGGAAGCTAAGAGAAAAGGAAAAAGACAGAGATGAGCTTCAGAGCAGCTGGCTTCCAGGGCCCGTGTCCTCAGCTCTCCCCACCTCCTACCAGTACAGTGTATTCAGCTGGCTCATCAGTGTCTGAATCTCCTGAAGAGTGCGATGCCTTCACTGTCCAGTCATCCTGCCTTGTCCCTGCTGTGAGCACAAAGGGCTTTGTGACATTTCAGATCTAAACTGCAGCACACATATTCTTTCATTTGGGCAGCTCTAAAGAAATCATGTTGTGAAGCCATCTATATAGAGAAATACATGCAAATGTACAGCACAGAAAACTACATATGAAGCATGTTTTTAAATATGAAAAATAGTAAGTGTCCTTTCAAGTGTTTTAAATATGAGAAATAGTGCATCTTACCTCACTGCCAGAGGAATGTGCTTCAAAACGCTTTCATAAAAAGAAAAGAATGAGTGAAAGAAACAGTTTGAAAGTCAAAATTAAAATGAACAGTTTTGCTGCTCATTCAGATGTCATCACGCCAGCCCTAAAACTGATGTGTGTGTGAGCATGAAGACCACAGTGAGCTTTCAAATATTGTCATCAGTCCCGATAATTATCAGCGTCTCTGTCGAGGCCACCAACCTTTACAACCACTTATGCTTCTCTGAGTTTATTCAATTGCACTTCCCAGAATGTCCTGTAAGTGGCCTCCCAGGCCCTGTAGCCTCCCACCTATGTCTGCTTCCCCTTAATACAACAAAGTGATAGTAATTGTTGTGAGCATGTGCACTACCAGGGCATTCAGTTCGACTTCAGCGTATGGATACGTCGCAGTTGTTTATCCTTTCAACATGTGAAAAATAGTTGGCTTGTTTGGAGTTTTGAAAATTATGACACTGCAATTTTTCTCTATTTCATTTTCCTGTATAACTAAGGGTGGGATTCTTTAATTTAGAAATATGTGTGTTATAAAATGAAGAGTCTTTCAAACTGATACACATCTTTGCTATGCCAATTTTTCCTTTCTTAATTACTCATTTAAATGAATCTATGGTAGTAAACCCTCATGGTTATAATTTGAATCTTTGATAGAATGTGTGTTCAAATAACTTCCCTGACTCTTGAAATGGTTGCTCTTCTCTTTGAAATATGCATATTTTTATATTCTGTATAAAAATTATGCATAAGATATTTAATTTGCAAGTTTTCTTTCCTTCCTGTGGTTTGTAATAACTGTACAGTCAGTTTATTTATTCAAGCCTTTCTTTCTGGTGAAGTCAGGCTAATTTGATGGGTTGTGCTTTTGGTTATATTAAGTCACATTTTCTAACTCAAGTAAAAATGATTTTCTGGTATGAATTTATCTAGAAACTTTGTGATATGTTTTGCATTTAACTCAATAATGTATATAAATTTTTATAAATAGTATGATGGACAGGACAAGTTTCCTTCTTAACATTTACATATCTAATCAATTTAGCACATATATAAAAGATTCTCAAAAGTCCACTGCATTAATTTGAATATCTTTTTGAAAAATCAATCGCAATTTGATAAAAAATTGACAGACATACATCACAGATGCTGTGAGTTCAGTTCCAGACCACTGCAATAAAGTTACTACCACACTGAAACAAATAACATGATCTTCTAGATTCCTTCTGACTATAAAAAGGTATGCTCACACCTTTCTGTGGTGGGTTAAGTATTTCTTAAAAAGTAATTTATCCAAAAACCATTGCGCACAGCTTAATTAAAAAAAAAAAACTGTTGGGTCTGGGAATGGGGCTGTGTGTTCCAGCACTTCCCCCGCAGCGCAAATCCTGAGTTCACAGCCCAGCAGGACGAAAATTTAAAAAAATAAAATAAATTGCTAAGGAGCATATGAATCTTAAGTGAGTCATAGTCCTTTTGCTTGTGAAAGTTCTTCCCTCAGTGTTGGTGGCTGCTGACAAATTGGGTTGGTGGTGACTGAAAATTGGGTTGTCTGTGGCAATTTTTAAATGCAAGGGTGAATTTTATCCCATCAATTGTCTCCTTTCATGTAAGATTTCTCTGCGGCATGTGATGCTTTTCCGTAACATTTTATACACAATAGAACCTCTCTCAAAATTCAAATAAGTCCTGACAAACACAGCTGCTCCTTTATCAACTAAATTTGTGTAACATTCTAAATTCTTCGTTCGTGTTTCAGAAAAGTTCACAGCACCGTCAGCGGTGATATTTTCCATTTCAAGAAGCCCCTTTCTCTCCTAACTCGCAAGAAGAAACTTTTCATTCAAGTGTTATTACGAGATTGCATCAGTTCCGGCACATTCCAGGCCCCACTTCTAACCCTCTTGCTATTGCTGTCACATCCGCGGTGACTTCCTCCACTAAAGTCTTGGGCCCCTCGGCGTCATCCATGAGGGCTGCAATCAAGTTCTTCCAAAATCCTTTTAATAATTTGTTCTTCTCCTACATTTCATGAATGTGCTTAATGACATCTGGAGTGGTACATCCTTTCCAGAAGGTTCTCAATTACTTCACCCAGATCCCTCATAGCCTTACGAGAGACATTTCTCACATGATAAGACTTGAAAGTCTAAATTATGCCTTGATTCATGGCCTGCGGAGGAAGTGTTGTTAGCAGCCAAGTAAACAGCATCAATCTCTCCGTGCATCCCCATCAGACTCTTGGATGGCCAGGTGTGTTATCAATGAGCTGTAGTATTTTGAAAGAATTTTTCTTTCCTGGACTGTCATTCTGATAGCAGGCCTCAAATATACAGTAAACAATCTTATAAACAGATGTGTTGGTTTGTCAGCTTTGCTGTCATGTACACAGCACAGAGTAGCTGTAGTGTAACTCTTAAGGGTTCTCAAACGTTTGGAATGGTAAATTAACATCGCCTTTTAATTAAAGTAGCCATCTAGGTTACTTTCCTTTCCTTTGAAACTTTGAAATCAGTCACTGATTTATCTATAACTATGAAAGTCCTAGATGGCATTTTCTTTCAAGATGAATGTAGATGTTCCATCTAAACTAAAAATTGTTCTTTAGTATAGGAATTTCACCAGTTATCTATTAAATTTTCCAAATAACTTGCTGCAGCTTCCCCGTTAGCAGGTGATGCTTGACCTTGCATATTTACATTAGGTTTTCATTCTTAAATCTCTCAAAATGACATCAAGCTTCACTCCATAGCAGCTTCCATAGCTCTTGGCCCTCACAGACCTGAGGAAGGTTAGGTTTTGCTCTGGATCTGAGATTAAGGGAATCTTGTAGTCAGTTTGGTCGTAAGTGCAAACTTTTAAAACTTTCTTCTTATCGGAAAACATTGTTTCACTTTTTTCCATTAATGTGGTCCCTCGCTTTAGTACAAGGAATTTTCTGCACATTCAAATCTTGGGCGTTTCACACTAGGAACCTCCCTTTCCCTTAAACTCTGCATTCAATCCAGCTTCCTCTCTAAGCTGTATTGTTGCCTGGTGATGACTTATTCTGAGAGATGAAAAGCTTGTCCCTTCACTTGCAGTCTTAGTAGTTCTGTTTGCGACCCAACCCCAGTGGTGTTGTGCGTCAGAAATCGAGATGCCTGCACATGTAGAGAGGAGACTGGCGGGTGAGTGCAATAGTGAGAACATATTCAAGATCTGTTAATTAAGTTCTCAATCCTTTGTGAGTGAAATTCATGGAGCCCCAGAACTACTACAAAATCAACATCAAAGGACACTGATCACAGATCATGGTAATACATTCAATAAAAATGAAAAATTGAAATTTTGAATTACCAAAATGTAACAAAATACCATAAGTGAGCACGAGCTGTTGTCAAAAATGACACTGGTATAACCCAATTAATGTAAATTTGTCAAACACCTTTTGCTGAAAAAGAAAACATAAAAAAAACTGAACAAAAAATGAAATTAAATGCATGAAAGTGAGACAAAATATTAAAACATTTGTGCCTTAGCCCATATTATGCTGCTGTAACAGAATACAGAAACTGGCAATTAATTGAAAAATCTATTTTGCATAATTACAATTCTAACAGATGAAATGTCTAATATGAATGTTCCAGCCTTTGTGGGATGTGTTCCTGCTGCATCACCCTATGGTAGAAGGTAAAAGGGCTGGGGAGGGTAAGAGGTCATATTCATAGCTGCAAGGTATTTCCTAATAGGCATTAATCTATCTCTGAGGGTGGCGCCTCATGACTTAACTACCTTGCAATTCCTAACCATGCTGTGTTGGGGATTAAGTTTCCAAACATAGTACTTGTACGTTTAATTCTGCCTCACTATTTAATTATATCTGTTCTTCTATAATGCCTCACTCTTTGATTGTTGTATTTTTATAATTCTAGAAATGAATAAATTTAGCCGTATAATTCTGTTCTTTTCCCAAAACTCTTTTGGTCATTCTAGACCCTTTGTCTGCTCATATGAACTCTAGGGTCAGCTTATGAATATCATGAAACCTATTCCTATTCACCTTTGTTAGACAATGAAACTGAAAGTTATTGAGGAAAAATTAACACTTGAGGTTTCTCAAATCACGGCCATGGGGTCCCCCTCCATTTATTTATTTATTTATTTATTTCTCTTTTTTTAAAGATTAAAAAATGAAAACATGTTTTTTTTAAAAAGACATCAACAAAACAACACCAAACAAATAAAAGCAGAATTTCAGGCAAGGTGATAAGAAATTAACAACGGTTGCTGTATTACATATCGATATCTTCAAATTGCTTACTCGTTTAAACAAATATAGTCATGTGAGATTGATCAATTAAACATTAAATGTTCCTTCCCCTAAAGTAACAGAAATTAGTAGTACAATTATCTTAGCTATCTTTTGTATACATGTATGTACAGATGTATATATACATATATATGTATCTATCTATCTTTGCTCTTTGTCTTTTCCCACATCCCAGTTGTTCTTTCATTTTGAGAAGTTTCTTTTCCTTTCTCAATGTCTATTTTACCTTTTAGGTTATATTTACTCTTTCCGGTGCTTATGTTAGTGAGATCGTATGATGTTCACACACGTGGGTCCGCTTTATTTCACTTATGAGCGTGGTCTCTAGTTGCATCCATTTACCCTCCAGTCACTTAAATTAATTATTTAATCAGTGTTTTACAATTTTCTGTATATAATACTTGGAACTTCTATATTGTTATTTATTGATAGCACTACATAATCCTAGGCATAAAACTTCCATTTTAAATTGTTTGTGGATAAAATTTAGGAAGATGACCAATATTAAATATCTATTGATTTTCCTAAATTCACTAATAGTTCTTTTCCTTTGATTACCGAAGTTTTCTTTAGTGAAGCAATCATGTTGCCTGAAAAGCGAAAGGAATCTCTGTCTCTATCCCATTCAATTGTACCAGCCAGTATTCTCAACACAGAGGACAAGAAAGGATATCTTTAGATTGTTTCTGACATGGTGGGGGGGGCAACTCAGCTTTGGGTGTGGTGCAAATGTAGGCTGTTATACATACCTGCATCTCTTTGTGTTAAATTCACCTTAGTTCTATTACTTTGAATATATTTATAGTAAATGTGTGATGAAAGTAATAAAATGTTTTCACTAATGCTGAGATGATCATATGGTTCTTCACCTTTCATTTACTGATGTGAATGATTTCATTGCTTGAATGTCAAGCCAGTCCCTCCTTCCTCAGAAATAGCCACTTCTTTAT
Source organism: Dinomys branickii (assembly GCA_004027595.1). Classification (NCBI taxonomy): domain Eukaryota; kingdom Metazoa; phylum Chordata; class Mammalia; order Rodentia; family Dinomyidae; genus Dinomys; species Dinomys branickii. Next base: position 93,710 of record PVLD010001374.1, read on the forward strand.
GATGCAGAACACTTTAGATGCAGAGTATTTAAATCGAGGATTATTTTGTGTATTTGTGTAATTATGTCAAGTGGGCATATTGATCTGTACTGATGTGTTTTTAAATTTTCATTATTTTATGAAGTCAGTTTAGTTGCTGGGTTCAAAAAATAAGTTGAAAGCTTTTCCAAAACACTTTATATTATGCATGTTTGTGGAGAGTTAATATTATTTTAAAATGTGTGCTAATGTACTCATGTAGATGCATTACAGCCTGCAATTGTCCTTCATGAAGATCTATGTGCAAATTGTGTATATAAAATACATAGGGCTATTTAGGTATTTTCTTCCTGATAAATTAAAAAGTTATTGCATTTCAATAGAGAACTTTTCATCCAGATGACCCAATGCATTGTCCATGGCAGAGTCAATCTAGTATGTTTCGCCTTTCCTAGTTCTATCCACACGATGTGTTGCCCCTTTCTGTTCCCCACCGTCCTCCCCGCACACAGTTTAATCGGTCTGTCTGGTGTATTATCAAAGGCATTGCTCTTTTAAATGAAAAACAATGGTTCCAATTTTTTCTTTTTTAATTTTCCATTCCCAATTTAATCGCTTACTGCTCTTAATTTTTATTTTTATTGATACAGTTTATAGTACATAAAAATCATATGCATTCTGAGGGGTGTTATATGTGCATAACACTGTGATTCTTAAGTCCGCTTCCCTTCCATCCCTCCCTCCACCTCTTGTCCACATTTCATTCCTTACAGAGCCATCTCCCTGTTTCCTGTGATCGATCTTTTATTTTGCTCTTTCGTTCACATTTTGGGTTTCTGACATAAGAGAAGCAATGTGATACTTAAGCTCATGTGCTTGATTTGTTTCACCTAAGACTATGGTGTCGATATGCATCCATTTTCCTGTAAATTACTCGAATGTATTCTTCCTTGTAGGAGTGTAGTATTTTGTTAATCTCTTAATTCAATTGCTGTGTGTTTACTGTGTGCTTTTTTGCTCTGTCGTTCGATGTGTAAACCCAGGTAATCAATCTGAACACCATCACACTCTAATGCAAGGATGGGATGCTACAAACTGCTTCTTCAGCACTTCTTACTTCATCCATCAATTATACAAAGTGTGATTTTATTTTCATTTGCTCAATATGTGTCCTCATTTTTGCTCACTTTCCTATTTAAACGGTGAGTTACTATCATCTACAATGACATGTCCCTTTGTGTACTAGTTCTTTCGGTGTCATTTATGCTTAATAGATATTCAGTCTTTTATTAGCAGATAAAAATTAGGATTGTTACATTTATTTGGAGAAGTGTACATTTTATTATTGTGAATTATTATTCTTTATCCCTGACTTTATTATTCCTGTATAAATTATAGTCTGTTATTAATAAAGATACTATAGATTAATCTTGATTCATGCTTCTATGTTTTATTGCTTAATCTTTTTAAAAAAATTATATATGCATTCTTATGACTAAAGTCAGCATATACTTCTGGAATTTTTTATTCAGTATATTACCTTTTTGTTTATTTGATTTCTCTGATTTTTATATGTAACTATGTAATATGTTGCCATCTCCCATCTGAGTGGTTATTTCTGTAGATATGTCAGCTGCTTTTTGTCACTTTTTGCACTTTTTCAGGTTTTTTAAATTCCCAGTCATTCTACTTTATCCACATGATTGAGTTAATTTTTGTATTTCTCAAGAAGTAGTGAATAAGCCATTTTTACTTCAGTTACTCTCAACTGAGCTTGCTTGCAGCGGTGACGCGGTGACTCTGCATTCCACTTGCACTTGTCTAGTTTATTTTTGCAAGTTTGTAAGAAGAAAATCTGTTGCAGCTGTGTTCCTCAAGCATTGAAGTGTTTTGTAAAAAGTTAAACCTAAAGTTAACGATTTAATTGCTGCAGCTCCAATACTCTTCATTTCCTTCTGTGCATTTTCTCCTTTATAACCACTTTGCGTGTGAGAATCTGTCCACATTTTATAAGATACATTAGTTGATAATAAATGCTTTTTTTTATTGCTTAGAACAATACTAATCATGCTATGTATTTGTTCATGCATTCATTCATCCATCCATTCATGCATTTGAAACATTGTCTCACTGGGTAATCCGGGCGGTGGGCGTGACTGATATATGGCCCAGATTGGTCTCCAATTTGTGCTCCTCGGCCTGAGTCTCCCAATCACTGAGACTGAGATGAGCGCCACCGGGCCCGTCCCACCCTTTGTCTTGGAGAAGTATTTTCACTGAGGACAGAATTCTCTGTTAGTGCTTCTTTTCTCGTTTATTTCTCTGTTTAAATTCCATAACTTTATGCTTGCTTTTTGGATTTGATTAGGAATTCATGTTGCTCTGCTGTGACCCTTTGTGCGCCGCGGGTCTCTGTTTTCACTGCTTACAGATTTTGAGGTTTTCTTTGCACATCAGGAGCCCGGTAGTGCTTTGTGCATCTATTTGCTGAAGTTTTTATTCTGATGCTTTTTATGATATTTAAATATCTCAGAACACTTTTGCTGATATTTTCAATCAAGATAGAATTTTTAATATTTCTCATAGATCTATTTTTGGTGTCTTATTTTGCATCAATTTGAGTATTTTCCTATTTATCTATTTTAAGTAGTGAAGAACTAGCAGTTGTGTTAACTTGACAGTCAACTCATGTTACTTCTTTTGTTTTGTGTTTATTTAGATACAACCATCTTCGTCTTAGTTTCCCATTTCACTGGCAAAATTCATTTATCCGCACACGATGTTTATATTCTCCGGTATAAATTTCAGCACATGAACCCTTCCCTATGTGACAGTGCTGTACCTGGTTTGTTTCTGGATCTGGTTCTGATGATTGCTGCATTTTTGACATGTTATGTTTTTGTTCTGACTTCCTTGTTATTCTGTACATTCTACATTATTCTCTACATTCTATATTGTTGTGATTATTTCACTTCTTTTGTACAATAGGAGATAATGTAGTAAATATTATTTATTCCTGGAATTGTAGTAAGAATTATTTATTCCTAGAATTGAAATGAGTATTATTTATTCCTCAATTTTACTTTTAGTGTGGATTATTAAATAGTTGTCAATCTTGTCTGGGTTTGGAATCTATCTTTGCCACATTTACTCTCAGTAAATTACAGGCTTTAAATCCTTTAATGTTTTCCTGTGATTTGACTGGGGCTGATTTTCTGCAGTGTTGCTATGGCTTGACTATCCCTCTGGTCACCAGAATATGAAGGAATTTACATGTGCTTTTTTGGCAGTTCCCTTGCGACTCCTGGAGTTCTCCCGAAGATTATTATGGTAGAAGTAAGTCTGGTCCTACCAGTTTCTCTCTGCCCCTGTTAAAGACATGACCACCCCCCATGTGCTCCTATCTTGATGTGCTGCCAACTGCTACCTTGGGTAACAAGCAGCCAAACTAACATCCTCCTGGTGTACCCAGACTTCACAGCTTTTTATTAAAAAACAAAATCTTATAACAAAATAAGACCATAACAATAGTTAATGCATGATAGATCATTATTTTGAAAGGACTTACCCACAGTACAAGACATACACAAAAATATTTTCTTTTACAAAAAAAACAAAGATAATAACATAAAAGCTTTGTGTAATGAACTGAGAGACACTAGTAGTATACGTGAAACAAACTGGCATATATATGAAATATTTTTGAAACAACAGAATAGATAATTTAGGGAATTATTTGAAATTATTTCCTACTTATCTATTTTGTATTTTGCACTCTTTCCATATATGTATAATGTAATAATATAATAAATATAATATAATATATATGCTATATATACATAGAAAAAGTATATATACAGTCTACCAGAAAGGCATACGCACTTCAGGAAGAAATAGTGTGATAGTTTTCCAACAGCCGGTGTTACTCTCCTCTGGGATGCCCTAGAGGATGCTGTATATCGCCTGAAACCCACTCTACTGTACGTCCTTGGAGAAGAAGTTAAAATGCATATGCAGCCATCTCAAGGACCAGCGTTACCCGAGCAGCGCTCTTCCCTGCTCATGACTACCTGGAAGCTCACGGCCACCACTCTGCGCACCTCTTGTTATTGCAGAAGGCAGAGGTAACTTGTGTTACTCTCATGATGTCTCAATAAATTTCATGTTAAAATATTCATGCAAGTTTTTTCTTCGATAGAATTTCTCATATGAGAAAAAAGTAGATGTTTAATCTTGTTTCTGACTTATTTTACTTAACATTATGTTCATAAGTTGCATCCATTTACTTACTAATATCTCAAGCTTTTCTTATTTATGGCAAAGTAGTACTCCATTGTACATAAGTATCACATTTTCCCTGGCTAATTTTCTTTCCATGGGCATATAAGCTATTCCCAGGGTAGACTTGAAACCTTTGAAACTGAGCTAAGTGAACCTTTATACTTTCTAAGTTACTTGTCTTGGGTATTTCACTGTAACAACAAAGAGCTATAAAACAAAAGGATTTTCTCCATGCTTTCTCCACATGTCGTTTTTCTACTGTTTTCACCTCTAATTTAAAGAATTCCCCTCTTGACTTTCTCCTATCCAACAACTTGGGCTGAGAGTGCTTCTTTGGTGTTTCTGTCTTACAAGAGGGATGTCCTCAGGGACCTTACCCTATCGGTCCCAGAAGTGAGTAGGAGCTTCTAGGTGGTCTATGGCCTTGTCCAGTGCACTGGGTCAGTGATGAGGTTTGGCCTCTGTCACACTGTGGCTGAAGGTCTTTTTACACAAGGGAGGTGGGGAGTCAGGAGAGCTGAGGCTTCACACATCTGGACAACAGCCATTGTCCCCGCTAAGAGTGAACACAGCTCAGTAGGGCCTGCAAGGACTGGGTTTGAGTCTCGCCTTCCCTGTAAACCTGGAGAGCTCTGCCAGGAGAAGCCTGAACACATTTCCCCTTGTGTTTGTGGCTCATCAGTATTTAAATTTCATTCTAGCCCGCTTTCTACTCATTAGCAGTGAATTTTACCTGAACTTTTCTGCGTGGCATTATTGGTAACTGTTATCAATAGCCTGTATGAACCCTCTTTAATTAGCATAAACTTCAAGTTATCTCATTCAACCTTGTCATTTAGTTAATGAGGACTCAGAATCTCACGATGCTTATGTGACTTAATTTAATCTAGCTTAGTTTGGTCTGACTTTATAATTTTTTGCATGTGTGATATGTTTAGTACAGTAAATATGTCCATGAAGTTTTTTCTTTGTCTCCTTAATTGTATCTCCGTTACCTATAAATATGTCAAACAAATACTAGATGCTCAATATTTATTTAATCTGCTTATTTCTTCCAATTATAATTATGTCATCCTATCTAACTCTAGAAGCAGCTTGCAGATTAAACGAAAACAAAAGAAAGGAGAAGATGTCACGATCTAATTCACAGGCAGAGAAAAGAAACTGACCGTGTGAAATGATTAATTGAAATATTATTCCCCACCCTAAAGTCACTTAATACTTCTGTAATATCTAATATCTCGATTCCATTATTTATCATGTTTCCTTTATTTTAATGTATTTCTTTAGTTGTTCAAATGAAAATGACCCTTGAAAACAAATAACTGATCAAAGCCTTGGATAGGCTAATGGGCTTTATTAGGTAAAGTGGAGCAAAAGCAAGACTGTCTTACTCTGGAAATCAGGCCACTTAACTGAGCTCCAGCTAATTCAAAATAGATACATATAAGTTTACTTTTCCATATTTTCCCTGATATTGAAGATAATTTACAAAGAGATACTTCATTTTTAAAACAGACCTTCTCATTATACCTCTTTAAATTTCTTCCAAATAAGCAAAACCAATGTTTTTCATGACATAAAGTAATATTAACTACAGTCATCTAATTTCACCCAGCGGCCTTTTATTTAGATAAATAGGTGTAATGGTAGCTGGTTACCTATTTTCTGCTTGAATTTATCCAAAAGATAATTTTAATTTGTGAAAGTAAAAGAAAAATAATTGTACAATAGCTACAGTTTCATATTAACAACTTTTTCAGCTACCTGCAAAGCTTGGATAATATGATACCATACTACGTGATTTAACAGCACCATAACTTAAAGCATTTGAATTTTATATTTTACAATACAAAGAACAGGAATTTTTCCATTTAAATTTTGGTCAAGTAGCCTTGTTTGCTCAGACAATTTGTTTTAAAATGATATAATCATGTATCACCAATTCTGTATAACTTCTTCCAAAGTATGCTATATCTGAATAAAATGCACATCCACTATGTATACAGCTCTTTCATTAAGAATGAAAATGTGTGAATTTTCTGAGTTTCTTATTTTCCTTTTATCTTACTGAGCACGCCAGGAATACAATGCTTAGGGTCCTCTTTGCCTCTGCTATTTCTTGAGATTGTATTTGCAATGAGAAACCTCAACAGATAACATATTGTAGGATAAGATTAAGTGTGGTCACTATATAATATGACTGGAATACACTGTACAGGTCTGTGTTTCTTAAATATGAAGCAAATTCACTAAATCTGAGGTATCCAAAAGGGGTGCTTTCCCTTTCCCTTGAGACACTTGGATACTATATATATATATATATATATATATATATATATGATAATTGTACTGCTGATGTCTAATAGATTATTGAACAGTGAATGAATATTATTTTTTCTGATCAATTTTGCATGCTTATATCTAGTAATCTGAACACCTAATTTGAAGACAACAATGTGGATTATAACAACCCTTGGTGACATTTTTCTACACTGACCTGTGTCCAAACCTAAAGATATTCATTGCCCAATTATTATGCTACCAATCAACCACAAATAAATATGTACATTTACTCAGATAAAACTTTATTACTGGTTATATAAATATTTATTGTTATCCAGAAAGTTAAAAATGTAGAAATATTTGAACTATCATTTTAAAGTCAGACTTCAAGGTTTACATAAAGATCAATAAAATATCTATTTAATTTCTTCAATATAAAACAACATGTAATATAACCATAGGTGAATTTCTACCATATCGTTTAGTGAAGCTCTGTATCATTTCCAGTGTTTTTAAATTATTTTTTATTCTCTTTAATGGTTTGATCAATCTTACCTTCTCACATCTAGTAATCTGAGCAACTTCATTGAAGATAATAATATGTAATATGACCACCACTGTTAATTCCCATTATTCTGTTTTGAAACCTTGTATAATTGTTGTTGCTTTGGCTTTGTTTTGTTTCTGCCTGTGTTGTTGTTATTTTGTTATTGTTTTAGTTCTCTTCAATAAGAAAAGAACAGACAAGAGAGTAGTGATGACTCTGGCCTTCCGGTGCGCTGCAAGACAATTCTCATTCAGGAGGCTTCTGTCTTCTCTAGCCCTGTATTGGACATTTAGGTGAACTTTTGAAATTATTAGTAGAGTTAAATCCAAGGCAAGATTCATAGGCAGGAATATACAAACTAGAAAAAGTAAAATACGAGAAAAATTCAGGTAGGATATATGTTCACTTTCCAGAATCCACTTAGGCAACACACCTACAGCTACAGGTACATATGTATTAAGGAAGGGGCAAGACAACTTAATGAAATGGACCCAAAATACAAACCTGGGAAATGTTTTTCATTTATAATCCCATGCACTATTCTCCAGATAAATTGTATACGATTTTAATATTTTTTAAGAATTTAAGACAATTCCTCATGGATAAAGAATGTTATTTTACAGCATTACACTCAATAATTCCATAGAAAATAATATTTGGAACTAAGATCCAGTGATGAGTCTAAAATAAATTTTTACTATAAAACTTTATGAAAGAGACAGTGCCCTACTTTCCAGTCAGAAAATAATTAGAATTCAAGGTCCTCGGCTTCAAAAATAATTACAAGGAAATATTGCCAAAATAAATTGAAATATTCTTTTTGGTTGGCTTTTAAAGATGTATGAGATAAAAATACCCTTTCAGCTAAGAAAAGAAAATTAAAATTATTGACACAAAAGCTATTTGGAGCACTGATTTTTTTCTTCATACATATTCTTTTAACTATTTCCTTTTGAAGATGTGCTGAAGTACTTTAGTTGGATGAAAGCACACAGGCAACACACTTTTCATTTGGGTAAATTGATTTTCAGTATTCAGAACCAGCACCCATGATATTAGCTGCCATAGATTGGCTTTAACATTTTTATGGTCACTATGATATTTTCTATTTCTGTAATTATAGTACATATAATAAAATTCACTTCTAAATCTTTACTAGGGAAAGACAGAGCAGGTACAAGAATAGGGGAGAATAAAAGTAAACTAAGGGAATCGTTTGAATATTTTAGTAGCATAGTAATAATAATAAATACTGAAGCTTCTACTTATGTTCATAATTAATTATCAAAATCATAAATTGCTGAATTGTAAAGTTCCACAATAGGGAGATCTCCATGAAAGCAAAGTTACACATTTATTTCTTGTTATTGCAGCTAGAGGACAATGGAGTTAAAAAAAAATGAACTACAGAAGAAAGTGCTTTTGCTCAATAAAGATAAAGATAATTTTCTGGACAGTATTCAGCCAGGAAATTTTCATACCGCCCCATAAATTTGAAGAGCCCTGTGTAATCATACTTTACCTGTCACTTAGGACTTAGCACTCATCATATTTTACGGGAATTTTCCCCGCTAACTGGTGTGTAATAGGGACAGAAATAAATTCTGGGTGTACGAGAGATCATTAACTATCAGTAGCAGGCGATGAAGTGATGAACTTAGTGTAAATTCGATGAGAAGCAGAATTACTTAAAAATAACATAGATGCACTGAAATTCCACACAAATGGAAGGTTCACAGATTGACATTTTAACAACCATTGGAAAAATGCAAGAAGCAAATAACTATGAGTATTTCTGTCTTTGTGGGGAAAGCATGTAGGTGGTAGGCATGACTACACAGGCAGGCGGTCAGAAGGGGGACTAGGACCAAAACGGTCAGGCCGGTAATAAAATTAGTACAGAGAAAAGGGAACTGTGGCAATGGTAGATCTTGTTTTTGGAATGCTACGTTCCAATTTTAAACAACACTATTTTCTTATCCTTTAGCATACCATATTTAATACATTTTAATGACATTTGAATCAGAGGTAAATGTCTAGAGTGACTTTATATTTTAGACAAATTATATTTACATAGTTTGAGCATATTTCAAAACTTGTCTAGAACAAAATATTGGTTGATTTAGCATATATAGTAAAATCTTAATTATTTAGGACTACAACTGCCTATTAACTAATTTTTACCACTACCCCACCTATTTGTAAACAGAGATAAAAGTACATCCTTTGTGGCCCCTAAACAATTGTAAGTGAATTATATTTTCAAAGTACTTGTTTAAAATACATGAACTCTTGGATTCTGTGATGAAACTGTTGCTATTACTTGAAAGATTCAACTGTATTTTTAAGTGATTGTTGCATAATGGATGTGCATTCAGTGAAGAAGCATAAAAGAAGCCTCCATGAAAGACAAAAGAAAGAAGGTCTGACTACAGGAAGAAGAGCTGGCTGCTGGCCACCCAGCCCTACTAGGACCTCAGTACGTTAGTGTGGAAAGCACATTAAAGTCTTCTGAAAGCTTTTTGCATTATGTTATATCAACTCGTTGTATGTCCTTAACATATGTTCTTTGCCAAATTGTAATGCATTCTGTCACTTCAGTCAATTTGTACATTAGTTATTTCCACTGAAATATAATCGATTTTCAATTAGAATACCTATTAGAGCTTTGGGAGTAGATATTGCTGAAATTGGTAAGTTTCCTAAGGGTAGCACAGTGTTAGCCATAAGCAATTAAGTTTTCTTACTCTGGGGATACTTGAGGCAAGACCAAAAGACACCGTGAAGGCTACCACTGAGTGCCATCAAGTTGGAATGTAGGAACGGTGTGTGACAAGGTTCAATTTGTTCCATGTAGGCATTCTGATGTGAGTATGACTTCACTGTGTGGAAAATCCCAGATCACAATGTACTTTCTTGGAGTTGTTTGTGTCCAGCTTTTGAAGCAGTATGATCACAATGGATGAAACTTAGATTGACAGTTATGATTCTGAGGTCAAGCTTCAGAGGTCTCAGTGAAAATTCTCCACCTCTCCTTCTGTGAAAAAGTGTATCAATAAAGATACAACATCACAGTGATATTGAATGTGTGGTTTGACCTTGAGGGAAACATGCAAACTGAGTTTGGACTCAGAAATGACGCGGAGAACTTTACGTATTATAAAGGCCTATGAAATTGTTCGAGAGGCATCAGTGTAGAAAAAGGCTGAAAGATGACGGTTTCCTGCTCCACCATGATAATGCCACTGCCACATGTCACTTCTGATGCTGAGGTTTCTGTCAAACACAACTCTGCATGTCTTTGTCCACACGGTATTCAGCAGATTTGGCATGAAAGAGTTTCTGGCCCTTCCTGAGAGGCAAAACGATCACTAACATTTTGATAAACATTGTGAATGGGTTCAGGGTGCCAAGGCCACCAGGACCACGCAGCTAGAATCATTCCCAGAAGAGGACGTCCAGAGTCGCTTCGGAAAGTGGCAGGAATACTGGGATAAGCATGCTTGAGGGAAAAGGAACTACCAGGAGAGGGATGAATGGCAATGCACCTTTTACTGTACTTTAAAAAATCAAAGATTCATTATATTTCAGAGGTCTTGTA